>OX421970.1:111250194-111575194 GCA_949128135.1 Parasteatoda lunata
ATACAATGAACTATTACCAATACATGACCCATTGAAGGTAAACAAGTGAAAATTGGTTTCAGTCTTGTAAAAACAATAAAGTTGTATAGTATCACCTGAAAATTAAGATTTTACATAGAATCTTATAGTGTGTCTAATAATCTAATAATTTGGTCAGGGTCTGTATATTTAACCTTTCGATTTTATTTGTACATATGCATAAATAAACAAAATTCATAAAAATTTTAAGGGAAAAAAAACGGAAATAATCGAAAAAAATCCCGTACAGTTTAACGAGGATTGGAGTTGACCACGGCGATCTTTAAAAAATTTAATGTAATTAAATCTACTTCATAAATTAACTAATCTCCTACTTTAAGAAATTTATCTTTTGCATTGCCGGAGCTCCATCAGTTGCAATGCTTACAAGTTTATTAAGAAGCACATCAAAAGTTTTCATTATGGAATCTAATGCATTTTTAATATCGACACCGCGGGTTGACTCTTGAAGTGCTACTAAATCTAATAATTCTTCTTTAACAACGAAGTTAGGTGAAACAAAGCGTATGAAAACTGCCAATTGCAGAAAATCTGTGATATCTGTCGATTCGTCAAGGAATGATAAAAAATATTTTAAAAATATAATAGCACAAAAATGAAAAGGGAACTCGGGTACATTTATCGAGAGCCACAAATAATCCTTCATAGAGCCGCAGGTTGGCCACTCCTGCTATATTATATAAAGATATACGATCCTAAATTGTTAAAAATTTGTTTCTCAATGTTTGTTTTAGACTTTTTATTTAAAATTTAATAAGCGAATAACTTTTCGTGTTTACTTGAATTATTTAGTTCGAACTATACATAAAATATAAGAATTTTCATTGAAAATTGCCTTTATTAAGTAAATATTGATTTAAAATATGACTTTTAAACATCATTTAATTTATTTAACAATTTTAAGTGCTTGTGTAGTATAAAACTAAGTAAATAAAGGCAAGAGATCGGCTTTATTCCTTTAATATTTTAAGTATTTCCTTTTGTTTTGTTAAAAATAAATATTTACCTGTTTGGGGCTATAGTAAAATTTGGGTTACGCCTGTGGAAATGCCTGTGGAAACTGAGGTTGTTAATTATATTTCATTTTGATGCATTTATAAGTTTCCGAAAAACAATGTAAATCGATATACGCTAACACGTTTTTCTTCATGGATTATCCCAGTTGAGGTTAGCGTCGTTTGTCGCCAAATCTTGTAGCTCTTCTACATTCGTGGAAGTTTTTGCTTCGAAATGGCGGACGAGTCGGCATCTCCAATTCAGGGGCTCCAAGTGTCATTATATTTAAACAGAGTGTGAATCAAAAAGTATTTTACTTGTGCTAATCTAGTGAAGCAAACTAAAAATAGTTTATTATTAAGACGTGTTTATTATTAACACTCTCAACACCAGAAGACCACTGATACATAACCACTTGACCTGCGACCTTAGAGCCAGCTGGTTGTTTATCAAAAAGATGGCACGTAAATATTCTGGTTATTGCTGGCTAAGGTCGAGTTAAGTTTCTCCACATAAATTAGAATGTTAATCAACGAGATTTTAATTCAATGCAACGCCGTATTGCATATCGAAATTGTTTAAATATAATCTTTACTTGTCTAAGTCTTTTTATTTAACCTAGATTTTTAATTTGTTTAAGTATGTATTTTATTGTAACCATGATAATTTTCCCCCCGTGTATTTGGATATTGGTTTGTTTATGTTCTACATAGTTTCGTGCCTGTCTTTGCGTTAAGTAAGAAATAAATTAAATCTTTATTCGTGAAAGAATATAGAATGTGTCACTAAAGAGAATTCATGTTTGACGGACTAGACTTACTCGAAAGAAAATGTAAAGAACAGCTGTTATATAAACAATTGCCACGTTTCAGCAGTCAGTCTGGATTCATACGATGACGTTGTTAGCGGGTATCCAATTGTGAAGGTAATTGTTTTAGTTCGATTGTAGAAAATTGTGATTCATTATTTTGTAAGGTATTCGGCAATAAGGTAATTATTTTAGTTTCATTCACTTATACATTGCTCTTAATCCTGGAATAACCATTTTTAAACAATTAAAAGCAAAAACAACTACAATTAAATTCTAAAATTGTTATTGTACAAAAAATGCAATCTTGCAGTCTGCATTGAAAGAATGGTCTGAAAACGTATTTAAACAAAAACTGGACTAAATCAGTTAAGTAGTAGGTAGTGATTTAGTAGTGATTTACTTACGCCGTATTAGAGCTGATAAATGGCGACAATCTGAGAAACATCCCTGAGGATGATCCGAAGACATGACATTTTTGCAGTCTGAATCAGTTGAGAATTGCAGATTTTTTATATTTATATCACTGATGCACTTGTCAATTAATGCCCAAAACAGTTCAGACTAATTTGGGGAAAGTTTAAGATTCAGGATGCTAAACATTATTTGGATATAACGTTCCTTTCATTGAACATAGTATCTTTACTGATTTAAAGAATGTTTCAAAGCTTTCGCGAATTTCTTAAAACCAAACAATTAGATTCATCGATGTTAAGTTACTTTTTCCACTAATCCAATTCTTATTGTGCTCAAAGAAACCATATCTTGCTGTTTTGAAGTTTACCAAGGTTATTCAGGAGCTAATTTACAATCCAACGGCCTTTAACGATAGGTTCTCATTTTTGGAGATTTTCATGTTGGCTGTAGTTGGTCACAATAATAATTCAAGCTTTTAATTGTTTTAAGATTTGTTACCTGAATTAAAAAAAAAAATCTAAGTTAATGTTTTTCTTTATTTAAAAAATGCCAAGCAAGAGAAACAGTCCGTAAAAAGACATTGCATTGAAAAATCGCTCCCCGGTGTAGATGAGGGAGAAAAAAAAACGAAAAGGAAAAAAAATCTAGGTATCGAAATTGCCATTTAAGAGAGTATTTCACTCCAACCATTAAAACGAGCAATAATCAATAACCCGCTTGTTTTTAGAAAGTGTAGTATTTTTCTACAATCACTACTTTTCTACAATCATTACCTGCCCCCAGAGGTATGATTTGTTATGGGAACATGGACGGCTTAGTAACTCGACAGTTTTAACGTGCATCAGTCACCATTTACAACACGGGGAGTCTTCGGCTAGTGGGGATCGAACCCACGACCTCTTGGCCATGGGCCCAGTACCCTACCAACCAGGCTACCCCGGCCCACGTTAGTAAAATTGAAGAATGCTTACCTCCCCTGACGTGGACATCCCTGCTGAGCACTGTACCGACAACATTGGCAGCTTCACATCGGTAAACATCGGCATGGACATCCTGTCGGTATTGCTCGGGTCGAAATGGCCATAGGACGAGAGTGCCATTGGGGAGGGTTTGCCGAAGTCCGGGCACGTTGTCGGCAAGGGAGCCATCACGTAGCCGCCACCTCACACGAGGGCTAGGGTTTCCATAGGCTAGGCAATCGACGAAGGCTCCCGTTATGTTCAGGAAATCCACTTGAGAAGGAGGCTCCGAAATGAACACAGGACCCATTCGCTTCTCGCTCTCGTACCCTACAACAACAGAAATTTCATTTATACTACAGAGTGCGTAGTCAAATGTTTCCAACAAAAAAATAAGCACCTTGTATGTATTTTTTAAGCACTAAACAAACATTTTTAAGCACCATATGCATTAACAATATGCAAAATAATTTTCAAAGACTTTACATGATCATGATAAAATAATTAGTTTCTGATTAAGACCTTTTTTCTTGATTATATTAACCACCACAAAAAGATCGAAAGATTTTTCGGTTCGATTTCAGAGGGTGAAAAATGAAGCCTGAAATTGAGAATCTCTTGCAAAATGCAGCAGAATTGCACATGAGACTGCTAGAATCTCTTCAAACCCAGCTCAGTAGATGCACATACGGACTCTCAAGTATTTTCTGAAACATGTATAGTTCGTTCACCAGGAGTTGGCACTTGGCTCCGCCTTCATGACGTGGTATCTGACGATACTATTTCGCTATTTTTAGGAGAAGGATGTAAACAATTCTGAACAAGGTTGCTATTTCGCTATCGTATGACAAAATATTCATTTAACAATCTTTATATACATTTTTTTAACATTAAATATTTCATAAATTTGATATTTCTCTTTTTTGAGTGAATAGTTTTTCCTTTTTGAGATTTTTTGCTGCAATATATTTAATTAGCTAGAGTAACGATAGGTATAATAGCAGATGATAAAGCGAAGTTAATAGCAGATGCGTTTGGCACGCATTAAGGGTTGTCTCAATTTCAAGCACGGCGACGTTTCTCCTCTTACTCCTGCGCTGAAATAAACTCTTCATCCGAGAAGGTGGAGTCAAGTGTCACCTCCTGGTGAACAAACTATAACATGATTGGCGCATTCATAAGCTACGGACCAACGTCCGAAATGCATTGTTTTTGAATGAATTGTGAAAACGTTGAATAGAACAATAATAAAACCACGCTTTTGCATGGTACATGGCAAAAATCGACATGGTTAAGAAAATATCTCACTTTCAAAAAGGGAAAATTAAGCACTTTTTAAAAACACTCAATAAAAAAAGCACCTTTAAGAGCTATTAAAAACGAAAATCGAAAGTAAGCACCTTTCAGCACTTTTTAAAAAATCTACGCATCATGTTATTGCATACTCAGAAAACATTTTTTCAGCTTAACTTTTGATTAAATTTCTAATTAGTTTTGTAGTCATTAAATAGTGTCGGATTTTCAAATTTTTACCCTGTAAAGAAAAAACTAATTTAGGCAGTGAAATTATGATATTTTATAGCCTTGAACTGTTTATGACTGAAAATAAAAAAATTGACCACTTTATAAATCATGAAATCGTTTGAATTAGTTTTATTTGCATTTCACATGTTCTAAGAATTATGAAATCGTTTGACCTGTTACTAAGCTACATGTTCATTAACGCCCCCCAACCCCGATAATTGCTAAGCAATAATAGTGATTTTTTTGAAAATAAAACACTTTTTCCAAAGAAATGTGAAATTATTCGTTATAGCAAAAAGAATTCTGTTCTGCCTGTGCTACCACGCTTCCCTGATGATTTTATTTAAGACTATTACCGAGCATAAATAATTTTGCTTAACAATCGTTTTTTAAAATAACATACAAAATTAAAAGTATGTTGTTATAACGACTTTCGTGAGGAAACAACCATAACTTAATATTTTCGTTTACCACCATTTCGTGCATAAAGCTGATTAAATCTCCTAATCATTTAACAAATCTCTTTAACTGTAATTTATATACTAATATTTTAAAGTAATTCGAGCCGAAAAAATATATAATAATTGTGATAAGGTTAATAAATTTAGAAACTGATTTAAATAAGTTTATCTTAAAATGTAGCATATTCTGATAAAATCATAAAATTACATTATGATAAAGAAACAACTCTTTTAGTTTTTAACTCTTAAATTTACAACCAAAATCAAAAACGTAATAACAAAGTACAATAAGAAAAATAAATATTAAAGGTGAATACCTTTAAATTAGGGATACAAAAGAAAAACGATACTTTCATGACTTTTTTTATTTTCATCTTGAAAAAAAGTACAATATATATATATATATATATATATATATATATATATATATATATATTATTTATATATATATATATATATATATATATATATATATATATATATATATATATATATATATATATATATATATATATATATATATATATATATATATATATATATACACACATACAGGGTGGCCACTCAAATCAGGTTTCAAATTTCCCTGATTTTTCCAGGTTTTCCAGTAAAAATCTTAAAATTTCCAGGTCAGTGTGTTTTCTTTTCACATAAAGTGCAGGTGGGTACAAGAAAAATGTCAATAGTTTAAAGTACTTTATTTCAAATGTTATTTTTTTAATATATCATCTTGAATAGATGTGAAGAAAATAATATGTTTAGCTTGAAGAATATATTACTTTTAATGAATAAAAAATGTTTTAAAGAGTTAGTTTTGTAGTTTTTGCACAAAATGTACCAAATAGCAAATACAGTGACCAAAATTTTTTTTTTAATTGCCTTCTATTTCCTGTTGTTCTAAATAAAGTTAAATTGTTTCTTAAAAAATTTAAACTGAGTTGCTTACCTCAAATAAAAAATATATAATTAAAATAGAAAATATAAAAAAAAACTTCATTGATCAATTTTAAGTTATAATAAAAATAACTTTAAAGCACAGCATAGTTAAACAAATTTTATTAGGTTACTGAAGTGATATACATTATTGTAAATTAACCTAAAGGAATATTTAGATGGTTTCTATTCATATTTCATTTCATAAAGAAAAAGCAAAATAAGAGATGGAAATAAATAAAAACAAATGTAATAAAAAGAAAAGCAGTGGTGTCTGATGCAAAAAAAATTTTGCCAAGAAAAAATTTATTGGATGAGAAGGCAAATGCTTTCAGAAAAAGAATGCAAGATAAAATCTATTGCTAAACTATAAGCAATTATTTTTTTTATAAGTGTATTACCATACACTTAGCAATATGGGAGAGTTTCATATGGCATTATAGTTTAGCAGGGTAAAAATGAAAAGAATTTTAATGCAAGCAAAGTATTACTAAGTTAATGATATTTCAACTGTTTGAAGATAAATTTCAGTCTAAATAAAGTGGATATAACGGATGGTAAAATAATTCAAATTAAGAAAAAATTCCAGCTTTTCTTTAAAATTCCTTAATTTTTCCAGGTCTTTATCCAAATTTCCCTGATAATTCCAGGTTTTCAAGGTGGGTAGCCGACCTGATATATATATATATATATATATATATATATATATATATATATATATATATATATATATATATATATATATATATATATATATATATATATATATATATATATATACACACACACACAATCAAGATCCAAAACATTACGACCACCCCTACATTTTGCAATGAACTCTCCTGGATGACGTGGAAGGCACGTGATCAGGTGGAAGTGGTATTTAACTGTTGCTGGAGAGTTTGAAGAATCATTCTTTCACTTACTTCTGTGTGTGATGGGAAAGGCTGCGGATCTAAGCGACTTCAATAGAGGGCAGATTGTAATTGCTCGAAGGCTTGGAACAAGTATTTCCGAAACTGTACGACTCGTGGGTTGTTCGCGATCTACAGTTGCTAGTACTTATGCAAAGTGGGTGAATGACGGTGAAACTAGCAGTAGACGACATGGTGTTGGACGTCCACGCGCTATCAAAGAAAAAAAGTCGTCGGAGATTGTCTCGCTTGGTGAAGCAAACCCGGAGCCAGACAGTGGCTCAGCTGACAGCCCAATACAATGCAGGGTCAAGTAGAATAGTATCAGAGCACACTGTTCAGCGGACACTGTTGGATATGGGGCTATGCAGCAAATGTCCCACTCGTGTGTCTTTGCTGACCAAGCGTCATCGCCAACTACGCCTGCACTGGGCCCGGGAACATCGCGACTGGTCCATGGATCAGTGGGAGAGAGTTGCCTGGTTAGATAAATCACGGTTTGTCAATCATCACGCCGATGGCCATGTCAGGATACGCCGTCTTCCTGGAGAACAGTTGCTCCCTCAATATACAGTAGGTCATACACAGGCCGGTAGTGGCAGTATTATGCTTTGGGGGACGGTCTCTTGGGCCTCTCTGGGACCCGTGGTTGTGGTAGAGCAGACCATGAATGCTACAGGGTATCTGGACATCATTGCGGACCGGTTGCACCCTTACATGGCCTCTGTTTTTCCAGCTGGAAATGGAATTTTCCAACAGGACAACGCCCCGTGTCACAAGGCTCAAATTGTGTTGGAGCGGTTCCAGGAACATGATGCTGAATTCCAGTTTATGTCCTGGCCCCCTAACTCACCGGATATCAATCCGATAGAACACATTTGGGATGTCATAGAACGGCAGCTCAGAGTTCAAAGACCACTAAGTCGGATTTGCATGACCGTTGCTTAAACATCTGGTACAATCTGTCTCCGGCCATCTACCAAGGACTTGTGGCATTCATGCCAAGGCGGGTTGCGGCTAAAGGTGGGCCAACTCGTTATTAAGAGGTGGTCATAATGTTTTGGCTCTTGAGTGTGTGTGTATATGGAAATTAATGTTGGAATACTGGATCTTAAAATGTGATTTGCTGGCCAATAAAAATGCACCGACAAAAATGGATAAATGTGTTTCCATTTGCAAATTTAAAAAAAACTTAAGTGAGTTCAGCCAAATCTAGCCATGAAATTTCAAATACTGAAAAGTGATTTTCAAAATATCAAAACAAAAACAAACTATGAGAAGATAACTCAGAATTACGCAATGGGGAAGTTATCTTCCAATAATTTGTTTGCATTTTTGTTTTCAAATTTTTTTCCAGCTATTTAAACTTCATGTCTTAACTCTAGGTTAGGCGGAACTCACCTTTCCTTTTCTTTAAATTAGCAACGGAGGTGAAGCAGAATTTGCGATGAAACATTTCTCCCGCGGTATAAGAAAGCTTAAACTTGCTAATGGGCTTGCTAGTTCACTAAATAAACAATTTCCGATTTAATAACAACATTTAAAGCAAGAATTTTGTAACTAATTTTAAATTAATCAAAACATTTTGTTGAATTGAATATTTTTTAAATTGTAGCCAACATAGGACAAAAAAAAAAAAATTATAAAAATGTCCATATTTTCATAAATATTTAAACTAGGCTAAAGAATATTTGTGTAATTATTGTATATAAAAACCAAAATAACTGTCACAAGTTACAAATCTACTGCCAAATTTTTAGAATAGTTTGTTCAAAAACATTATTTTCCGTTTGTAATTTAATCCTCAAACTTTTAAACTTCATTGATATGTATGAGAAAGCGCATGATTATCGCTTCTGAAGTTATAAAATGAGTTAATTTGATTAGTTTTTTATCAGTCGTTCATGCAAGTAAAAGAGATTTTTTTTTTTTTTTCATTTTGGATTATATTTCTAAGATAACTTAGTAATACAAAAAAAGCAATTAATACAAAATATTAACAAGTTTCCCTTATATTATAATAGTTCGAATAAAGATAAAGCAAAACAATCTGAATAAAGCCAAAAATAGGTATATAAATGGACATATTATAGTTTCAGGTTTATAAACAAGAATCATCACCGTCTAAATACCAGATGACAATAGAAAACAAACAAAAGAAATACATACATAACATAGTGGTTTAACCAGTAAGGAAAAAGAATTATTTACCTACCTATACTTTTGGGAATCATTTCGCATTTTAAAAAATTCTAATAATTTAGCTAATGATCTTCCTAGAATCCCATCCTTCCTCGACCCGATATTTAGAAATTTATCCTATTTTGCACCCTAGGGTTCCCGCTAAATCGTCTTCACACCCGTTTCTTATTTCTTTTATTACCTTTCTCAAGCTTGTGCCCTTTTCCTTACTCATTAAATCACTTTTTACGTGTTTGTCTCATTTATTTTCTACTGTCATTTGGTGTGTTTAGACATCGAGACAGATTCTTCTTGTTTATAAAACCGAAACTATAGTACATTGGTGTAAGAAATAAAGATAATTTTCAGACTTGGTCAATTATCTCTAGAGCTACTGGATCTATTTTAATGAAATTTGGTGTGTACATACATTAATTGATACAATACAAAACATATAACTCTTCAACAATTGTAATACACATATATGATCATGCGTAACACTCGTTGGAGTCGGAAGATAAGAAACAG
Organism: Parasteatoda lunata; assembly: GCA_949128135.1. NCBI lineage: Eukaryota > Metazoa > Arthropoda > Arachnida > Araneae > Theridiidae > Parasteatoda > Parasteatoda lunata. The sequence goes on from OX421970.1 coordinate 111,259,955, forward strand.
CGGTTGCAGAATAAACAACAAAATAAATGGGCTAATATAGGGTATAGTCCCCTCTTACATACAGGCTAGATATACAGGCCTTGTAGCACGATTTCATATTTGACATAAGGCAGTTTATTATTTCCTGTGGCAATTGGTCCCACCCATTCAGCATTCCCTGGATGGCTCTCGGAAGGGGTAGCGAGTTGCAATTGCACTTCCCAGAGCGCCCCAGACATGTTCTAAAGGTTTGAGATCTGGAGATTTAGCTGGCCAATCCATGCGGCGAATATCCTAACTCTGTAGAAATCCGTCGACCAGAAGAGCTCTATGTGGCCTCGCGTTATTGTCCATTAGGATGAACTCAGGGCCAACTGCACCCATGAAAAAACGAACATAGGGCTCCAAAATCTCATCCCTATACCTCACACTAGTCACAGAGCCTCTTTCAAAGACATGAAAGGGTGCCATCCAACATGATGCCTCCAATTCGATAAAATAAGCAAATTCTCTTAATTTATTTCACCAGTATAGTTCATTTCTGTACCTTCATTTGTGCTTTATTCAGGTTGTTTTGCTTGATTCTATGTAGCACAAAGTATACCCGTTTGGATAAGCCAATGATTTCTCCAACACATTATATGGAGTATCTGACCAAACTATTCGACGCGCTATAAGAGTCTATGTAAAATCTTAATTGTCAGGTGATACTATACAGCTTTATTGTTTTTACGCGACTGAAACTGGTTTGCACTTGTTTAAGTTCGTGTATCAATCGGATAACATTGTAATGCAATACGCTAAAAAAAAATACAAATAGGAAGTATCTAAAAAATATCCTGAATAAAAATCCATTACATATGTATGTTTAAATATAAAAGTATTGCATGCAAACTCGTGCAAAACATGCAATTATTAAAAAATTGCAGTGCGTCGAATAAATTGTTCGAATTATAATAATATACTAATGTAATACCTGATATAATAAATATTCTATATTTATATAATATATCGTCTAATTTATATTATATACCGTCTAGTTTAACCAATTAATACACAAACACAAACAAATGCAAACCGCGTAAAAACAGTAAAGCTGTATAGTATCACCTGATAATTAAGATTTTACTTAGAATCTTACAGTGCGTCTAATAATTTGGCCAGGGATTGTATTTTACAACACACACAAGCAGGAAAAAAAAAAAAGAAAAGGAAAAAGAAAAGAAAGAAATCTAACCTCGAACGTAGGCGAGCAGAAGAAGGAAGAGTGTCTTCTTCCAAACCATGTTAGAGAGGCTGGACGGACCTCGTTCCTCTGGGGACCGTCGCTACTCTCCTCGCCCTCCACCACATCCTCCTCCTCCCTGCAAAAAAAAAAAAAAGAACAAATACTTGTAATTATTCCAATTCTCGTGTTTGTTACCTTTTTTGTCATTTTAGCATAAATCAGGGAGCGTAGCCAAATCTTTCAACAAAAAATAAACATCTTATAAATACTTTTTAAGCACTATATACATTAACAAAATGCAAAATAATTTTCAAAGACTTTACATGATCATGATAAAATAAGTAGTTTCTGACAAAGAACTCTTTTTTTTTATTATTATATTAGCTATTATAAAAGTTACCAGTCTTTTGGATTTATTTCAGAGAAAATTGCTTAAAATCCTTATGAACAATGCATAATTTGCAATAAAATTTTGTTCAATAGGCCTTTGGTGCCTGCAACGCTTATAAGACATCTTGAAACTAACAGCCCACATCTGAAGGATAAGAGCATTAGTTATTTTAGAAGACATAAAGAAGCACATCAAGTAGATGTCTTAAACAAACATGCGAAAACCGCTTTCAAGATTGATGACACTGAAAAACCATACAACATTGATGAGAATCTAATTAAACCACGTATGACGGAAGTAGTTGTCAGGGGTCTGTCCAGACATTTCGTGAAAGGTCCGGTTTTTTAAAAATTGTAAAAAAATTACTCGTAAGTTGTGAATATAAAATAAACGTTAAGTCAAATTCTTTCAACCAGGGTTCTGCTTTTATGAATTTGTGCAAATAGGGTCCAGTTATTGCAAAAAACTTTTTTTAAGGAGTTTTGAAATCGTAAATAGATACAAAATTATGCACAACACTGCAAAATTATAATTAAAAAATTACATATTCAAAAATAAGCAGCAATTGCTGCTTCTAAATTAGAGATGCAACATACAAATATTTGGTATTTAGCTTATACCGCGGAACGCAAAATATTCATTTCGGACGAATAATGGAAGAAGCATCTGCCGAAGACAAAACTTAATTCGTTTACATCCATCTTTCTTTTTTTTTCCCTGGGAAGGGTTTATTCGATTAACAAAACAATAATGAAGATAAACAAATTTGTGAAGGGTCCGATTAAAAGATTAATTATTTTGTGAAGGGTCTGTTTTTAAGTTAAAATATTTTGTGAAGGGTAAGTTTCTAAGTTAAAATATTTTGTGAATGGTCCGTTTTCATGAAAAGATATTTTGTGAAGGATCCGTTAACGGACTCAAATTTCATCTAAACAGACCCCTGGTTGTGTACGTAAGAAGATGCTGCGAAGAAAGTTTCAGCAGTTCAACAATCCAACAACACTATATCTGATAGGTTTCATAAGATTTCAGAACATACTGAAGATACATTAATTAGTAGGTTGGAGCTACGATGGCTCAGGCGATAGAGCGTTCGTCTTCCAGTTCGAATCCCGTTGATAGATAGTCGATACGAATTCCTCATCCGGCTCGCACCGACCACGGTGCTGACGTGCAATATCCTCAGTGGTAGATGGGTTAGAGTCCCATTGCCATCAGGCTAACCGTGGGTGGTTCTATTTGTCTTCCTCTTCATGTAACGCATATGCGGGTTAGTTCTATCAAAAAGTCATCCACGAAGGCAAATTATTCCCAATACTTGATCCAGGTGTTCTATTGTCTTCTGGATTGGGTTCAAAATTACAAGGCCACGGAGTAGAACATTAGTAATCATAAACCCGAAAATAGGGTCGGCTGTTATAAAATAAAATTAGTAGGTTGCAAGGTAGGACTACATTTGCAGAACAACTTAATAAAAGTACAGATATCGTCAGATTGTCAATCTACTTGTCTTTGTAAGATACCTTCTCGGAGAATCTATCGAAGACGATTTATCTCTCTGAGCCTCTCCACAAACCTACCAGACCATTTGAATTGATTGATGCTCTTATGGATTTCTACATCATTCCATCTTCTACATCAGCGATTCATGTTAAATTATTTCATAACGGTAACGGCTTATGAATGTGACTCATTTCGCTGATATATTCAATAAATCAGGGGAAACTGTGAGTCTAACTCAAAAATCCTGAAATTTTCTTGAGTAAAATCATTATTACACATTTCAAAAAATTAATGACTTTATAAATTCAAATCATTGGATATTTTCAAAATATGAAATTCTAAATAAATTATATGGCGCATAATTTGAATGAATAATCATGTATAAGCTTACTTTTATCTCTAATCACATTTATTATTCTACAAGAAAAAATATTTACAAATGAAAGTGATGCAAAGTATAAATTCTACTTCTAATATTTTTAAATAAAATATACAAGAATTTTTATTTATAAATGTGATCGATAATTTCTTGAAGCTTCCGGATCACGAAAAATCCGGAAATACGGATTTTTTTCGGAGCACAATCATCTCTGATAAACTCAATGCGTTTTCCAGTTGCTTACAAAGGAAAAAACGCCATCACGTTCACAGTGAGAAACAAAATTCCATCACACAAATTGAGCTTCTAACTAAAATGAATGCAAAAAAAGAAAGGAAGAAAAAAAAAAAAAAAAGAAAGAAAAAAAAAAGAAAAAAACGAATGCTTTTTTTTCTATTAAATGTATCCCACAAGGAAAGTGAGTTGCAACAAGTAACCACAGATGTAGGGAAAAATATAAGTGAATCTTATTGAACTACTCAAAAACTTTGAAAAATATTTATAAACCGCTACGCACCATGTCTCGACTTATTGATGCGTAACTGGTCTATCAATTTATGTATACACCAAAAACAGATTCTGAAGTAGACTAAATTCTGCATCAGAGGGGATCGGGATCTTCGGGATCGAAACAAGTTTCGATCACTAGCTCGTCACCTGATATGTGACGTCAAAGCCACAGAATTTCCACCAAACGCTATACCGCGCTCCTCGGAAACGCTTTCAACACGAAAACTGCATTCCGGAGCTTGCTTCTTTCCGAATAAATTTCTTCAAAATAGCATTCCGCGAGAGAGAAAATACAAAAGAAAAGTTGAAAAAATATGATTGTTTAAGCAAGTTTTTTCATTTATAAACTACGGCGAAAATTATCACGAGTAAAACTTCTTTATTTACCATTCTAACTCTAACTAAAAATTATACTCATTTTAAAAGCATAGATGACTAGTTTGTGCTTTAAACAAAATAGTATAGATAAATAGTTGTTGAAAAATCGATAAGAAAATCGTTTTATTTTCTTCCATTTTAGGAAGCCTTTATATAAGATTTTAACAATGATACTGTTTTAAAAATTAAAATTCATTTCTACTGATGCAGAAAGATCTCACTTCAGTACCTTTCTTCATCAGTACAAAATTTCAGTGGATATATTATTAATTATATATTGTTCGCTTCGTTCAATTTTCGTTGTAGTCATCAAACACTTGTCGTATCTTAGTTAACCATAAAAAGTTCTCTTAAAACCCCTTTAAAATATAGTAATTAAAATTTAGAAATGCCCTTGTTGCTTATGATTTTAAGTTGATACAGTTCTTAAATGTATAAGTAAATGAAAACAGTATGAGCGTCGTCGGCCGGGGGACGGTGGGTATCCCCCCCCCCCAAAATTAGAAATCTCTAAAAGTATCCCTCAATATTTCAGACAAGAAAATTGTTATGAATCAACATCGATTGAAATTGATCAAAGTTAAAATTAGAAATCTCTAAGGGTAGCCTTCAATATTTCAGACAAGAAACTTTTTATGAATCAAAATCGATTGAAATTCATCAAAGTTAAAATTAGAAATCTCTAAAAGTATCTAATCCTCAATATTTCAGACAAGCAAATTTTTATGAATCAAAAAGATCAGATTAAACGCACAAAAGTTTTTTGAGGTAATATCCTTTTTCATTTGCGCACTGTAAGGAAACCTTTACAACTGACATCTTAAAGAAGAAAAAAAATTTCGCATAAGAAAAAAAATGTATGTAAAATGCCGAAATGGGTTAAAACACGGATCATCGCGAGATTTTGGAATCGAACTAAGAATGTAGGGTTTAACGACATATGGTCTAACTAAATGAAAACAAGCTGCACCAAGCAACACGCTTATATAAGTTATGAAGTAAAACACATACTTAACTTATTTTTATAAAATACATTAAACATTGATAAAATGGTATAAGAACAATTAAAGGTAATCAGCTCAAAGTGAAAATACAATAAAATGTTATGAAACAGGTAAAATGGTGCAAAGATAAGTATATACTTCTAAATGTGAATAAAATCATGAACAGATTAAAACCTATATACAGTTTAAAATACCAATAGCAAGAAAAACGTGAAATGTTAAGATGGGGTGGTTTTACCTAAACAAATCCTCCATCGATAGAACTACCAAAAAAAGGTAAGAAGATGTCGATTAAAACGCGGATATATTATTAAAATAGGATGAATCGCAAATAAAAAGTTGCAAATGTTACATTGAGAAGTAGGTTCCCCAAATAGTAAAATGCAGCAGAATTGCACATGAGAGTGCAAGAATCTCACCGAATCCAGCTCAGTAAACTCCCAAGTCTCAGTCAGACTCTCAAGTATTTCATCAAATATGTAACATGGGTTAGCGCTATCATACGCTATGGACCGACGGTACGCCGAAATGGATTGTGGTAGAATGAATTGTAAAAACGATGAACAATGTGAAAATTACGCTTTTGCATAGTATGCAGCGAAAATCGACATGGTAAAGGAAAAAAAATCTCATTTTCGAAAAAGAAAAATTAAGCACTTTTTAAAAACACCCCATGAAAAAGCCTCTTTAAAAGCTTATAAAAATCGAAAACAAGCACCTTTAAGCCCTTTTTAAAAACGCTACGCACCATATTATTATCATATTACGCGAGCGGTTCGTCATGGCCCTGCTAAAACAGACCGAAAATTTTTTTTATTGGCCTAGACTCTGCCGTAGTGTTAGACGATATGTTTTGCATAATAAAGAATGTCGACAACGTAAGCCTGAACTGCCACCGGGGAGGTTGATGCCAATACCACCTGCAGAATTTCACAGAATAGAAATACTAGGACTCTTTTTAAGGAATTTGTAGTGTGTACAGAAAATTACGAATCTGTTTCTTTCGACATCAAAAGGTGTTCGCAGTTCGATCAAAAGACGGCAAGGTCAAAAAACGGTTCTTGTTGGAACAAATAAGGGACAAGTTGAAATTTTGTCAATTGTAAGAATTCACCTAGCCGTACATTTTCCCGCAATTATACCTACACTCCCTTCTCTTCAACACATGCATTTCGCAAGCTATTTATTACCGATAATACATCTGTCACTATCTATTCAAAATATATAAATTTTACACCGTTTCTTACTTTAAATTTGTGCTTTAAAAAACCAATTGATGTTTTCCTTTAAACATATTACTTTTACTGAAATTTTCCAAAACGTGCGATGAAAGATTTGATAAAGGCAAATAGTTAATTTCTATAACGATATTTAAAAAAAAAAAAAAATTTAAAAAAATAATGAGTGTTTGAAGTTTTAAATTTACCCCTTTCCTTCAATGTCTGCAAAAAATGGATTTCGATCTTTATGATGATGTACAGACTATTCTTTCGATTGTTAAAATGAAGTACTGGACTGTTCTTATCAAAAATCTCAATGATTAAAATACCCATGCATCAAGATCTTTCAAGTGAATAATAACTTGAAAGCATAAAATTTTCTATATTTTTCTCTGAAACGCAGCGCCTCAGTGCAGGGCACACAACTTATTTGAACCAAAATAGTACTTTAGGATCAAATAATTAAAAATTAAAGACTTTTTAGAGCCCTGAAAGAACACGCAAATCTAATAAATTTAATAAGGAAAAAAAATAGAATAACTAATTAACCCATTGTAACATATGAGTAAAAATAACATTTAAAAACTCCCAGTAACCGCGTTTCACTTAAACGCGTTTTTCTGTGACGAAGTTCATCTTCATAAGTAGGATTAAATGCAGATATTTTAGGGGCACAGAGAAAAATCTGGACAAAAAAAAAAAAAAAAAAAAAAAAAAACATTCTGCGTCAAAGGATTGACTCCGTTAAATGCCACAACACTTTAAATAATGGGTCGCAAAAACTGTCTCAATTGATCTTTGTCGTCGGATTGGTTTTCAAATTCTACCTATGTACGGGCTTCAAGACTTCACTAAATACTTTTCCTTCTTCAGCATTCATATTTATAGCAAAATCACCGTCAAGCCAGTAATAATAAGTTAATAATAAAAATACTATAAGATACTTTAAATTATTATCATGTAAATACATTAAAAAATGCCTGCTAGTGAAAATAAAAAGAAAAACAGTAGCGGTCGCCATAGCAACGTAAGCCGACGTATGGCAACGCATGCGCACTGTTTACTATTACTCTTGAAAAAAGTGCGATGACGTCCAAATAAGTTACGCACGCCATCAACCCAAAACAACACCCATTTTGCTTATGGGTTAAAAAAAAAGAAGAAAAAATATAATTTGGTTAATAATAATTAATAAGTATAATAAGGGTGACTTTTATCGCAAAAGAACAGTAAAATGTATTGCTTGGAGCAAACATTTTCAACTGTTTCCTGTATATTATTATTAATGGAACACTGAGCAACTCTTAATAGTTTTCGAAAAATATATAGAAAATGTTTGCGGCACTGTGCATTAAAAAATAATAATCAGTAACAATTAGTCACAATGTTTCCGCATACCAATATTTAATTAATTTTTGTAAATTAAAAATAGCATAATAATAGTAGGAATTGAAAAAAGAAAAAAAGAAAGAAAATGATTTTTCGTAAATATGCCGAATGGCCAAGCAAGATTTGACGAATAATGAAAATGTTTGGGAGGTCATAGTGACCTTCCATCCTGGTGCCACAAGGAACTAACAGAGATAACACAATTAAAACATTTTATAAACGTGGTGCAGTTTTGAAATCTCTTGAAACACGAAAATTCTCTAAGGTCACAACATTAGAGAAATTCGAACCAATGAAACACCCCCAGTTGTTTATTCTCGGACAGCGACAGCAGAATTAACGGCGTATGTTTCAGACATCGAAATAGTTTCAGAGATATCTTTACTTAAACACAACTTTTTCAAAATTCGATTTCTCAGAAACTATTCGACTGATTTCGCTCAAATTTAGTATTTTGATATTTAAAATTACATTCTTTAAAATGATGTAAAAAAAAAAAAAAAATTATACCTTATAATTTAGTATCTTGTGACTATTATTAAATAAATTAATAAAAAATAATATTTACTGAAAGTTGTATTTTGCTTATAATTATCTTTAAATAAACGAGTTGACAAAATGTTCTCGGGATATGGTGAAATACGTAAAAAAAGTAAAATTAACATTAAGGGGACCATATTTTACGTATTGCAATGGCCCTCTATGTGAGAGGCACTCAAATGAAACCCGGTCACTAGTGTAAAGTAACGGTAACGATTTTGTTAACTCACAAATGTAGTTATGCACAGTACACATACTCAAAAATAGTCTCCAAAACTGTTGCCACATTCCTATTATCCTATTGCGATACTAGCCGGTCGATTCCATCTTTGAAGAAGCTACTAGGCTGCTGTCGGATCCAGGCCTGAACCCAGTCACTTATGTCGTCATCCGTTGTGAATCGATGTCCGCAAATAGAGGTCCAAAAACATGAAAGTCATACGGTGAAAGGTCTAGACTGTACGGTGGATGTTCCATCGTACCTCGTTTTCCATCACTCATTGTTGTTTCTGCTTACTCTCTTGCATGTTCCGTAGTGGACGATAACTTGTGTGACCACCTTCTCTTCGGCGTGCAACGTTGCAGTCTCTCTACCAATAGATGGTGTCGCCATACACGCAGTTATGTGGCTCCCCATTACGTCTAATGCAAAGTTAGAAGCACTGACCAGGTTTCATTTGAATGACCCTTATATTTTGGGAATCGGAAATCCGTCGTAAAAAAGGTATGTTAATTCAGAGAAAGTACATTTTTACGCCTAATTTTGTAACTTCAAATATTTTAGGTCACCCTCACTACTCTTTAATATTTAGTTTTAAAATGTGAAGATCAGATCATTAGATCAATAATTATTCAGTGTGGTTAGCTTTTTTTTTTTTTAATTTCGCGCACTAACCACGCTTTTTTGTAACAAACTTGTTTCTTATTTATCTTGTTCCTGTTCTTTTGTTTCTTTTATTTGTCATATTTCCTCGATTTTATGAATTAACCCGATGGTTAACCTTTCGCCGACATTAGTTGAATACGCTAAAGTCAATGATTACCTAAAATAAAAGATTTTAATTCTTTTTTTCTTCCTTTTTTTTTTCTATTTCTTCTAAAGTAGAATAGTTTGGCCAGCTTCCAAATCGATTAGTTGTTATAGCATTATGCGCGCAAACATTGTTTTATAGCTCATTTTGAAATGTTTTCATCCATAAAATTTTGAATGTTTTAAAAATTGATTTATAATCAAATTTAGATACTGGGAGTCAACTTGGTTTGTGTTTATGATTTTATATGGCTGTCGCAAATTCTACTAATGATGATCTTTTAATGATATGAGGAATAGATTTATAATGATATTTATAATATTGGATGGATATGAGTTTGTATTTTGTCCTGTCTGTGCAACTGTGATTCCACGAAGCTTTTATAGTGTATTTTTGAACGTCATAGGACGTTATACAGCAGAAGAAATTTTTTTATCGCAAATTCTCTTTCACTTAATTTAGAAAATTAAAAAAAAGTTGAGTTCAGACAAACCTAAACAGATATTTCAACAAAAATTAAACATCTTTTAAGTACTTTTTAAGCACTCAAAATATGTTTTTAAGCACTATGTACATTAACAAAAAGCAAAAATTTTACATGATCATTATCACGATATAATAATTAGTTTCTGACAAAGAACTCTTTTCTTGATTATACCAGCCACCATAAAAAGATCGAAAGATTTTTCAGTTCAAAAAATGAGGGTGGAAAATGAAGCCTGAAATTGAGAATATTTAGCAAAATGCAGCAGGGTTGCTCATAAGAATAACTCCCACTGCTCAGTAGACGCACATGCGGACCCACAAATATTTCATCAAACATGTAAAATGATTGGGGCTTTCATACGCTACGGAATGATGGTACGCCGAAATGCATTGTGTTTGAATGAATTGTGAAAACGTTGAGTAGAACAATGTGAAAAGCACGCCTCTGCATAATACGTGGCGAAATTCGACATGGTGAAGAAAAAAAATCTCAATTTCGAAAAGGGAAAATGAAGCAGTTTTTAAAAACACCCAATAAAAAGGCACCTTTAAGGGCTTTTAAAAAAACGAAAATCGAAATTAAGCACCTTTAAGCACTTCTTGAAAACGCTACACACCCTGCTAGAGTAAGCCATGAAGTTTCAAAAACTAAAAATGAAAACAAATTATGAGAGGATAATTTAGGATAACGCAATGGAGAAGCAAAATACTACACTAATTAATTGACATATTTGAGGTGGTCACCCCCTCGAACCTTTAAGATTGAGATCTAGAATGTGAACATTAGATCAAATGTTATTCAAGGCTGTCTGTTTATTTTGCGCACTGTACATCCAAACTCGGAAAAGGATTTTATCATTTTTTGGAGATACATACAATCCTAAATAGAAAAGAAACCCTCCTAGAAAGTTAAAAATTGTTGTTGAACTTTTTATTTTGAGCATAGCTCCAAAATATGCATGTAAGAAAATAGTTACAGTTTGAAAGAAACGTTCGCAGAAAATGAATTTCAGCTCTATTTACGCTTGAAATAAGAAAATTAAATGTTATTTTTCAGTAAAATATCATTTTCTTCTCCCACATAAATTAAGCATTATCATATCTAATAATCTCTCTATAGCTCTATACTTTTACATAACCTGCGTAAATCAATGAAATGAATCAAAACAAAATATTGTACGATTTGTTTATTTATATGAGAAGTTTGATTTTAAATTCTGCCCAACTAATGCAGGGTGCGTAACCAAATCTCTCATCAAAAAATAAGCACCTTTAAAGTACTTTTTAAGCATTCAAAACAAATTTTTAAGCACTATATACATGAACAAAATACAAATACTAATGTCACGTGGATGTCATTATGCTAAAGTAATACAGGGTGCGTTGCCAAATCTTTCATCAAAAAATAAGTACCTTCTAAGCACTCAAAAAATACTTTTAAGCACTATATACATTAACAAAATGCAAAGAATTTACATGAAATAACTTACAAAGAATTTATATGATCAAAATAAAATAACTAGTTACTCATAAAGAACTCTTTTCTAGATTGTATTAGCCACCATAAAAATATCGAGAAATTTTTCAGTTCAATTTCAGAGGGTGGAATGGAGCCTGAAATGGAGAATATCATGCAAAATGCAGCAGATTTGCACATGAGAGTGCAAGAATCTCACCGAATCCAGCTCAGTAGACGCACATGCGGATTCCAAAGTATTTCAGCAAATATGTAACATGATTGGCGCTTTCATACGCTATGGCCCGACTGTACGCCGAAATAGATTGTGATTGAATGAATTGTGAAAACGTTGAATAGAATAATGTGAAAACTACGCTTTTGCATGATACGCAGCGAAAATCGACATGTTAAAGAAAAAAATCTCATTTTCGAAAAGGGAAAATTAAGCACTTTTTAAAAACACTCCATGAAAAAAGCACATTTAAGAACTTTTTAAAAACGCTACGCACCATGTAATGGTTCAGTTTCTTTCAACTCTTCGTTGTCAACGCAAGAAAAGAAATTCCATGAATTTCATAAAGTAACAAGGGTGTCATTCCCTGCTCGCTGCAGCTTACAAACCTCCGAAACTGCAGATGCAGGATTTTTTTTAAATCACTTCGCTCTACATTATCTTTTTTGTGTTGTTTAATACACAAGTTTTTGTACCAAAAATACTTTTCTAGTGTTTTTTTTTATTATCATTTAAATTACATTAGAGCTCTTTGGTCTTAATCGCTTTTCAATCCTCGGAATATGCCTTTTCAGATCGCTTGCTTCTTTCACCTGTTTCTATAACCATCGTTGAACAGCCGACAAAATTTCTGGAGTTTACGACTGCTAATGTTCAACTCCGTAGTCTTGTAATTTTGAGCCCAATCCAGAAGACAAGGGAACTACTGGATCAAGTATTCGGATAATTTGCCTTGGTGGAAGACCTTTTGATGGAACTAACGCACATTTGCGATACACAGAAAAGAAGACCACGAGAACCTCCCACGATTTGCCTGACGGCAAAGGGACTCTAACCCATGATCCGTCAACCACTGAGGATATTTCACGTCCGCACTGTGGTCGGTGCAAACCGGATGCGGATTCGTATAGTCCAGCCATAGCCGGATTCGAACCCGGTTCACTTCATTGGAAGGCGAACGCTCTATCCCCTATCGAGGCTCTTTTTATCTGTTTAACACGCTCTAGGACAGTAAACAGATAGAATGGTAAACAGATCAAGATATTGGAGTAGGTTGATGCGATGTGATGCGAATGAAGTAAAACGCATTATTCATCATCAGACGTTAAAGAAAGTAATAAATAATTTACCGGCTAATAGTTTTCGTTAAACAAAATTAGGCAGTGTAATAAATCTTTGGTACAAAATAACTAATATTAGTTTATTTCAAACGGCCCTTCCTCACTCAGGGTACGTTGCCAGATTTTTCAACAAAAAATAAGCACCTTTTAAGTACTTTTAAAGCACTCAAAAAATATTTGTAATCACTTTCCAAAAAGAATCATAAGTAGGATCTGTGAAGTAATAAAAAAAAAATTTTCCAATGTTTAAAGTTCTTAATTTATAAACAACAGAAAATCAATAAAATTCAAAAACACCTTCAAAAATTTTTTATGATCATGATAAATAACTAGTTTCTAATAAATATTGCAGATGTAATTGTGAAAAATCATGCTTTTTTAAAAAAATTTAGAACGACAATCGATACGGCAAAGAAAAATTCTCTTTTAAAAATATAGAAAATTAAGCACTTCTTACAAACCCCGAATTAAAAAAGCACCTTTTAGGGCTTTTAAAAAACGTAAATAAAAATAAGCACCTTTAAGTACTTTTTCAAAAACGCTATGCACCCTGTCACTATCCCTCAACAATTCTTTTTTTCAGATCGTTTAGCAATCTGAGCATCTAACTTGAAATAATAATAAAAATTCAAAATAAAACTATAATTACATACATGTATTTAGATACCAAAAATGGACATTCAAATCAAAAAAGCGTTTAATTTCTTTTTATTTATGCTTTTACTTTTTGCCCTTTTACATGCTTAAACTTATAAAAAAACAACTTGAAAAGGAAAAAAAAAAAAAATAGAAACTACACAAGTATGAAATTAAAATTAAAATCTAAAAGCCAAAAGGGATACTCTTATTGAAACATTTTAAGAATTAAACTTATTCTCTTAATTTTTCCCTGGGGGTAACGTGCGTTTAATTTATCAAATTCAAGCTGGAAATAAATTTTAAATAACGTATACATGTTTAAAAATTCAAACCGCAAAGATTTAAATTGAAAGGTAAATCTATGAAATTATTGAAATGAAAACTGAATTATTGAAAGGAAAATATTTGTCTAACGTCATACGCACGAACATTTAAAACAATGAATAAAAGTAATAAAAAGTAGCAATTTAAAAAAAAAACAATAACAGTTTACTTAAATACTCAAAAGGATAGGGTATAGTTTGTGCTACGTAGATTAATGTGAAAAACAACGTTAAAAAAAAAAACACAAACTGCTGCCTCCGTGATGTCATAGCATAACGTTATCATTACTTTTTTTAACGTCTCGAATTTGTTGCCGTAAAATTTAGTTTGTATTAAGTTGAAACGATATAATCGAAATAATGTTGAATATTATTAAACAGTTATTCACTTTATTTTTATTGTTAAAGAGAAAGGATATAGTTTGTTCCTTGCATCACAAAAAAAAGTTTTTTATTGGGGGGGGGGGTCTGCGATTCAGATTACATAAGGTACGAGTATATTATTTTAAAATTTGTTTTAGTTATTTTTCTCAAATATATGAATAAAATTTTATATATACAATCATAATTTTATATATTATAAATAAATATTGGGTACAGAGAATGAAAGAACATCCATGCCTTGTCCGGGATTCGAACCAAGAGCCTTTCTGATGCAAGGCCACTTCCTTGACCCCTACACAGACCGATCGGCATATTTACAGATATTATAATCATTATTTTTTTTATGGATATTTCTATTTATAGATATCAGAACAGAATTTACATCGAACGCGCAATCAGTTAAAACCCATCATACTATATTAATTATACGAATTATATTAATTATAATTTTTCTGGGAAAATGAATCTTTTAGAAATAATAAATACTGAAAAGCGTAACTAATACTAAATTTCTATGATTTAATATGTAGTGTTTAATTTTAAGCTAATTTTCAGAAAATGCATTTGAAATCAAGGGATATTACCTCTAAATAAAATACGTTTACAATAGTTTATTAGTTCTGTTTTTAAGATTTCAAAAGTTCCATAATTCAATTTTTTTTAAAGATTTTTAAGAATTATTGTAATTGTTTTGTATTGTTTCATTCAGTGATTTACAAACAATAACACTCAAGTTTCATTAAATAGTTCAGATTAGAATATAAAGTCCATAAAATAAAATAAAAAATGTACAATTTTTTCAATATAAAATAAATCTTAAATAGGTCGATCACAAATAAAGTAATCATAAATAAATAATAAATAAATTATGAAAAATGATTCAATGAATCAATCATAAAAAATTATTTTAACATTTCATCATATTAACGTTTGGTGATTTCTTCATCATTTCCGTCTTCATCTTCTTCCTCAAAATTTACTGATGAATTGTTTTTATTTTCCAGACTGACCAAAATATCCGATTCAGTTACTGTTTCTGTGGTTTCGACTTCAAAAACCGGAATGAAGCCTGAAATTGAGAATCTCTTGCAAAATGCAGCCGAGTTGCACATGATAGTGCAAGAATAATTCCCACTAAATCCAGCTCAGTATATGCACATGCGGACCCACAAGCAATTCATCAAACATGTAAAATGATTGGCGGAACGACAGTACGCATTGTGTCTGAATGATTTGTGAAAACGTTGAATAGAATTATGTGAACTTTTGCATAATACGTGGTGAAAATCAACATGGTAAAGAAAATAAAATCTTCTTTTCAAAAAGGGAAAATTAAGCACTTTTTAAAAACGCCCAATAAAAAATAGCATCTAAGCTTTTAAAAAACAAAAATCGAAAGTAGGCACCTTCAAGCACTTTTTTAAAACGCTACGCACCCTGTTCCTATATAAATTTTTGTTACTAAAACATTTAGAATTATATATTTACACCGAAGAGCCATTACATTATGACCGCCCTCCGGTGGCGCGGGTAGTATGGTGTGGGCAATGTTTTCATGGGGCACATTAGGACCCATAATCCTCATAGAACAATCCCTGACGTCTGTAAGCTACTTGAACATAGTTGCAGACCAGGTTCACCCATTCATGGCAACAGTTTTTCCAGCGGGGGATGGTTTTTACCAACAGGATAATGCACCGTGTCGTAAGGGTCGAATCGTCATGGATTGGTTCGAAGAACATTCCAGTGACTTTCAAGTCATGTCTTGGTCCCCAAATTCACCTGACCTTAATCCAATAGAGCATTTTTGGTCCTACTTGGAAAACAAAATTCGTGCTGCCACGCTACCCCCTCGCAATGTGAGAACTTGGTACCAGATACCTCAGACTACCTATCAGCAACTTGTGGTATCAATGCCACGGCGGGTGCTAGCAGTTTTGAGGGCTAAAGGTGGTCCTACATGTTATTAGCAGGGTGGTCATAATGTAATGGCTCTTAGGTGTATATTAAATTACTCTTTAGAAATAATTTTTTTCTTTTTTTTAAAAAAAATCTATTCCTATGTTGTGAATAATTTTGCACAATATTTGTGAATAATATTAATGAAAATACGTCAAAAATAAGTGAAATTTTGAAGACATAAGTGCAAAATAATAATGACGGCAAAAATATATTTTTTCTATCCGTTTGATGGATATTTTAATACGTTTAAAAAAAATTTACAGGCCATAACATATATCAAATTCAGTTTTTTTTAAAAAAAAAAACAATCAAAATTTCCCAAAATGTGAAATTTTGGCTTGAATCATTTTTAAAACTTCCCAACGGGAAAATACCTATATTGTTTTTATGTTACTATATTATTTTCCAATTGTTATATTGAAGTTTACACTAATAGTTATTAAAAAATTAAAATCATTATTCCGGCCAAATATTTTTGAACATGAAAATGTTGTAGATTATTTTATTTTTTTATGTTCATAAATATTTACACACACAATTATAAATAAATAAGCAATAATGTGATATTTCTTTGCAATTGGTTATGATACATAATAGGTAGGCATTATTTGTTTTTCACATATTAAAACAACCTGAAAAATTTTATGCGTGTTTATTTATAAAAATTTATTTTATTATAAATACGGAATTTTTGTAGTTTCAGAAAATATTTAAGTATTTAAATGTATTAGTATTTAAATGTATTAGTATTTAAATGTATTAGTTTATACTTTGCATCACTTTCATTTGTAATGTATTAGTATTTAAATAAATTATATTTATAAGAATTTTGTCCAACACTAAATACAAATAACTTAAACAAAATACATAGAAGGTCAAATAGACGAATGATTCATTTTCCGTTCGAATAAAAAATTTTAAAAATTCTATTTGTTCAACAACAACAAAAAAAATTTTTTTCACTACCACTGAAAAAAATAAACAATGGAGTACCAGTATATTATAGAATTATCTTTCACAAGTCGCATTAAAATATTTAGAGCATTTTAAGAAGTATTTAGTATTGTGTCATATAGCTATGACTTAAACAACATACTGAATTTAATTATTTTTATCTTGGACCTCGTGACTGAGGAAGTTTCACCCTATAAGCTAGCTAGGCATATTGGCTACACCTTTTTCTGGGGAGAATATTATTTAAGGTTGAAAAAATAATATGCAAAATATAATCTATAAATAGTGATTATATCAAACGAGTAATCAATTAAAACCTTTCCCACAAAAAGAAGTTAAAAATATAGAGAAAACAAGGTAAAAGATATAAAAATTTCTCGAAGGAAAAGAAAAAAGTATTAAAAAAGTTTTTTAAAAAATACTTAGAAATTTCAAAATTTAAAAAAAAAAATTGAAAAATAATATAAAATTAGGAAAATATATAATACCGTCATCAGCTCACACGATTATATCCGGGGAAAATAGTGCTTTCTAATATTGTTATTGATATAAACAAAGCAAAATATATCAATACAATAGTGTTGCAAGAAGTACCAAAAAATTGAAGAGAAAATAAATCCCATTGAGCAAAAACGCAAGATAAAAAAAAAAAAAATGCAAAACAAAACAATCAAAGAGTTGAAAGTATAGAGAAAACAAAAGGAAAAAGATATAAAAATTTCTCAAAGGAAAAGAAAAAAGTATTAAAAATCTTTTTAAAAAATACTTACAAATTTAAAAATTTTTAAATTAAAAAAAAAGGAAAATAATATATAATTAGGAAAATATATAATACCGTCATCAGCTCACATGATTATATCCTAGGAAAATAGTGCTTTCTAATATTGTTATTGATATAAACAAAGCAAAATATATCAATACAATAGTGTTGTAAGAAGTACCAAAAAATTGAAGAGAAAATAAATCCCATTGAGCAAAAACACAAGATAAAAATAAAAAATGCAAAACAAAACAATCAAAGAGTTGAAAGTATAGAGAAAACAAAAGGAAAAAGATATAAAAATTTCTCAAAAGAAAAGAAAAAAGTATTAAAAATGTTTTTAAAAAATACTTACAAATTTAAAAATTTTTAAATTAAAAAAAAGGAAAATAATATAAAATTAGGAAAATATATAATACTGTCATCAGCTCACACGATTATATCCGGAAAAAATAGAGCTTTCTAATATTGTTATCAATATAAACAAAGCAAAATATATCAATACAATAGTGTTGTTTGAAACGAAATACTGAAATAAAATACAAAACGAAATACAAAAAATTTAAGCGACAATAAAATCCATTAAGCAAAAACGCAAGATAAAAATAAAAAAAATGCAAAACAAAACAATCAAGCAAAAATAAATATTAAAAATTCGAGATATAAATATAAAATAAAACTCAAAATGTGAAATGTGAAAAAAAAATCAATATATAATACAGACAATATATATAATACAGGCATTATTCAAAAAAGTTGTCCAGATTACAAAATATGAAAATAGAAGCGCAAATAGAGGATGAAGAGAATCAACTAACGGTACGTTCTTGCTGAAGTACAGAAGCACGTTTGATTTGTTAGTTACCTTGGATTGGCCCGAATCAGGATGTGCGCAAGGTAATAATATTATACTGGCTAATTCAAAGTTAAAAATTAATAAAATTGAATGTTAATTATACAGTTTTAATTTTAATTAGGTTGAATTTATGGAAATTATTAACATTTAATGAAAAACAATTGACTAAAAAAAAATTATTAAAATTTTTTTTTATTAAATATTAGAAGATTTTTAGGCACGGAGTTTCCTAAATTGAATTTGTACATGGTAAAACAAAAATTTAGCTAACAAAGAGCTTTTTTAATAATAACATCCAATTAACTTAACGATTTTATATAGAATTTAATTACATTAGTTGGATATCCCTCGTTTTTTATTAAATTTTGGAAGAATACGTCTATTGGGCTTTTCGATAAATAAACAATACTACAAATTCTTTTAATTCTATTTATTTGATTAAAAATGGTTTTTAAATAAATGTTTCTAGAAACATCAGAATTTCATGTAATTAGTTTATTTATATTAAATTTAAAATCATTTCTTCTATCGTATAAATCAAAAATGCGCATTATTTTCTTCTTTATTAAGGCTTAAATACAAAAAATTAAAATTGATATTATTGTCATGATTATGAAGAAGGATTAATTCCTCGGGGTAAATATTATTTAACAAAATAGCATAATTTTGAAAATTAAAGCGATTAAATCATCAATAAATCTAAAAAAAATTGAAATTAAGCGTATAATTTTTTAAAATATGTTTTCCATTGTGAAGATAATTATTAAAAAGCCAAATATTAATTAAAATTTCCCAATAATCAAAAACGCAATGAAGGATATTTTTTCTAATCGATAACTCGAAAGAACATCTTTTAGTTAAGAAAGGGGAATGCTAATAAAGAGATCTTGGAAAAAAATAAGAGATCTTAAGATTTAATAATGATTTAATTATCGTTAATTTTCAAAATTATACAATTTCGTTAAAAAAAATATTTAACTCGGGGAATTAATCTTGTTACATAATCATGACGATATTATTATTATTATTATGGAATTTAAACATTAAAAAAGAAGAAAATATCTGCTTTGCTGATAAATTCCAATCTGCATTGTTGATTCTGATATGTATTCTAATCTGCATTGTTGATACGATAAAAGAAATGAGCTTAGATCTACATATATATCTGCTTTGTTGATAAATTCCAATCTGCATGGTTGATTCTGATATGTATTCTAATCTGCATTGTTGATACGATAAAAGAAATGATTTTAAAACTAATATGAATAAGCTAATGTAATTAAATTCTATATAAAATCGTTGAGTTAATTATATGTTATAATTAAAAATTTCTTTGTTAACTAAATTTATATTTTTAGTAGTTAGAGTGTAAATCCAATTTGGGTAAATCCGGGGCTAAAAATCGAATATTTAACAAAGAATTTTTTAAAATATTTTTTTATTAAATGTTAATAATTAAAATTTTATTAATAACTTGCTTCTTATATTACATTTTGAGTTATCTAATTTTCATTACATATTTTTGCTTCATTGTTTTGTTTTGAATTTTTTGCTGAATGGATTCTATTTTCGTTTCAACCCTCACACTATTGTATTGATATTGTTTCGCTTTGGCTATATTAATACAAAATGAGAAAGCACTATTTTTTCGGATACATATATATATATATATATATATAGGTGTTTAATCAACTAAAAACTAATTAGTGTTTGTCAAACTAAAAACTTAAATAAGGCAACTTCCAGGAAAAGTAGCAAAAATAAACTTTCAGTTAGCTTTCTTAACGGACAAATTTTAAGGAAGAAAAAATAAAAACGAATATAAAAAATAAAAAAGAATAATTTGGACGAGCGATTATAAATAGCTAACTAAGAGGCAGTTAAGAGAAAGTCATGGGACAGGTTTTGGGTAAAATGTGCCTCTTAAATTCTAACAACTGATCAAAAATTTAACTTGTCTCTAAATCTTTCAGACACGTCTACATTGACTGATTGGGAGCAATAACCCAAAATGACAGTTTTTATGATAAAAGGGAGAACTTATATCATAAAAACTGTAAAGGGAGAACTAAATAATTAAGAAATTTTTGTTTCAAAGTTTTATAGCCGATGAAAAATGACATAAAAAATCCGTTAAATTTAACAAAATGATATAATTTTTAAGCAATCTTTTGCGTTATCTATAAAGTGTTCAAGACGTAGAAAATATTTTAACCAATTAAGGTAAATAAAATGCAAAAAATATGTTACATTAATAATTACAAATTTAAAATCACCGCGATTTATACCGTTCGTGATTAACATCAAATGGACTTCATTAAAAACTTTTTTTATCATATTTAAATCATGTTTTTTTTAAATTATGTTTGTATTATTCTTAAATTCATAATTTTGATTATAATAATAAATATTTCAATCCTTTTTAATAGTAATAACATCGTCTTAAATTATTTAAAAATTAAAGTTAAAAGTTAGTTTTTTTTTTTTTTTAATTTTAAAAAATGAAAAGTTTCAAGCTGATGACTACAAATGAGATTCACTTTACTACTTAATTATTTAATAATGAATAATACTTTTAACTCTTAAATTAACCACAAGCTGAGTAAAAAAAAAATTATATATAGACATTTTCTATATATTATTTATAGACATTTTCTAAATTCTGGAATTTTAGGTTAAAAAGAACAGGAAAAAAAATTTTTTTTTAATTAAAAAAAAGAGAGAAATACCCAGAGCAGATGCAGATTCATTATTTTTTAAATTACTTTTATTAACTGTTTATTGTTTCGGAAGCTGCGAAAGTGAACAACCAAGAACAAAAGAAAAAAAAATCAATATGTTATGCATTAAAATTCTCTTAGTCGGTTTATTCAAATTAAAAGCACGAAAAAACGAATATTAGCGCTTTCAAAGTGCAAAGGTTCAAACGTGAGAAATATATTTATTTTTATATATAAATTTTTTATCGGATATCAAATCATATTTTTATGAAACAGTGATGTTTGACTGTTAAAAAAATTTTCTTTAAGTATTTGAACTATAGTTTGCTTGGAAAGGTTAAATTGCAATTTAATATTTATAAATAAATTAAGAAATACTAACGTTTCATTATTTATCATGACTTTGCAAGTTTAACTTACAGGTGAGAATCAAATAAATAAAATCAATATAATCATGCATAAAATCAAATAAGTTTTTATTTATCTATCGCTAAGTTTTTAATATTTTAAAAAGAAATGAAAAAAAAATCCTAAGCTATGATTCTATTGCTTACACGCATTTTAAATTTTACGGACGGTAAATAAGTTAGTGGAAATTGCTTTTAGAGCAGTTATTTTCCTTTATTAAAGCTTTATTAATTAAAATTTATTGCATACTATAATCTACTTTTAGTTAATTACAAAAATCATGGTTAATTTTGAAAAGCTCAAAAGTTCCAAATTTTCATCTCTTGTAGTTGGCATTTTTTATTAACAATAAGTAAGTTGGGAAGATTTATTATTATTAACATTTATTTATTCAAGGGAGGGAAATTTGCGGTCAAGAAAATGGAGTTTTAAGTTTTACTATGTTATACTCAATGTTGTGTTGAAAAATGCTTAAAATCAATTTTCAACAATTATAGTTCAGTATATATAAGTATCAACCTAACAAAGAATCCTATTTTTTTTATGCTCCCGCATTTAATTTGATTAAATGCGGCGTTACTTCTTAAAGGATTTGACATACCATGACGATTCCTAATAACTAAGAATATAATGCCAAAGCTTCAACCAAATGTGACTAGTTTTTTTAATTAACTACTGCATTTAATTCAGTGATAAAGTTAGTAATATATTAAGTAATAAAGCAACTTCTTCAACACATACGTTAAAGGAAAATTCAAGAAGAGATTATCAGATAGATATATAAGAGATTATCAACGAAAATCAAGAATATCAGAATATTTACTATCCATCAGATAAATTTTGCTAGTTTTCATTAGATGTTTCACAGTTACACACATACTTAACCTTTTAAAAAATCCATACCAAACATGGAATTTCACACACACACACACACACACAAAAAACATTTGGAATTTTAATTCCAGTGATCAATGTTTACATCCAAATAAATGGAAATGGCAAAAATCAGTGTAGCAATCAATAACAAGAAGATTATTTAAAATGAAGGCAGTTATTTTGGAAATTTTAAGTGATAAGGGTTAAAAATGGATTTTCGTAAGCAGAATATTGGGTAATTCCTTTTTTTTTTTTTTTTTTTTTTTTTTAAGGAATTAAATTGGGATTGCAAAAGGATAGGGGGAAGGGGATGAAAAAGGTAATAAAATAAAGTTCTTACCTCGATGAGTATGCCAGATGTACGAAACTAAAATAAAAAATAAAATCACACAAAATCCGAAATGTTATGAATTCATTAGAAGATAGCCGGTTCGACACTTTTTAATAAAATTTCTAGGCAAGGGGGGCGGCGGGAGCGAATCCAACGGGTGAGATTTTTTGACACATATATTTTTCTAAAATGAATGAATTTGTTGCTTTTAAAATAATGGTTTATTGCAAAAAGAACTGAATTATTTCTTCTTTCTATATTTTTTAATTGTAAGCCCCCCAATATTCGAACCGGCAAAAACTCGGTCTGCACGTTCCCGGCTGCGAGGAGGTCGGTTCCTGGCGTTTTGCCAAAGGATCTTCCCATTCTCCGAAAAGGAGAGGAATGCAGGAATCTTTCCCTCTATTAGTCTTTTTCTTTTGAAATGAGTGAAAGAAATCAAATAAGATATCGTTTTAATCCAAAAAAAGCTAAATAAACAGCACAAATCCACATAAAATTCAAATAAGGCATGACAAAACTTACGCGACCCTATAAAGCTAAAATAAAACATGCAAATTTTTTTCTTTTTTATTATTCTATTTAGTAATTTCTTTAATGTGGTTTTTGACTTATTACACCGTAATTTAAAAGGCTACAATTTTATTATTATTATTATTATTTATATATATATATATATATATATATATATATATATATATATATATATATATATATATATATATATATATATAGGTGCTTAACCAGATTTTTCAACAAAAACAAAAAATAAGCACCTTTTCAGTACTTTTCAAGCACTAAAAAAATATTTTTAATCACTTTCTAAAAAAAAAATATAAAAAAAATAATAAAAAAAAAAAAAACATAATTTGGATCTGTGCAGTAATAAAAATTATTTTTTCTATCGTTTAAAAGTTCTTAATTTATGAAAATAAAATCAATAAAATTCAAAAAACATTACATAATCATGATAAAATGACTAGCTTCTGATATATATTGCAGAGAAAATTGTGAAAATCATGCATTCTTTGTAATTTAGAACGACAATCGATATAGCAAAGGAAAAAAAATCTCTTTTGAAAAGATAAAAAATTAAGCGCTTTTTACAAATGCCGAATAAAAAAATCACCATTAAGGGCTTTTAAAAATACTAAATAAGCATTTTTTAAAAACACTACGCACCCTGATATAAATATATATTCATATCAGGTTGCGTAGTGTTTTTAAAAAGTGCTTATTTTAATATATATATATATGTGTGTGTGTGTAATGTTATGCCATATATAATGCTATATGTAATGTTAGATAATTGAAGAGACTTAATCTTATACAGAAAAAAAAGGCATTTTATTACGTTATATTTAAGTATAGAAGACATTATTGGCTGGAGTTTTACATCTATTACATTGTAGGTTTCCCTATCAGGAATTGTTGGCCCAGATTTATCTAGCCATGAAAAATATGGAAAAAGACACGCATTTTTGGCGGTCTCCAGCTTTTAAAGTGAGGTCCTGAAAGGCAGTGGTAAAATTTAGAGATTTTGATTCGCTAAAAGGATAATGCCATTCTGGTTCTGGGACATTCTTTGGACTATCTTAATGTACTTCATCAACGAATTATTGCCCATTAACTTCAGAAAAGATCCTTTTATCTGGTCTTATCTGGTTTATCTTGACTTTTTATGGCCTTTTATGAGAGACCGACTTCTACATCTTAAACTTCATAAGAAACATACGTTTTAAGCTTGTCAGTTAATATAGAATGACTCGCATGAAAAATTCTATATATATATATATATATATATATATATATATATATGTATATATATATATATATATATATATATATATATATATATATGTATATATATATATATATATATATATATATATATATATATATATATATATATATATATATATATATATAATATATATATATATATATATGTTCAAGTAGTAACAAAAATTCAAATTTTTATGAATAATGAAAAATAAGTTTGTATGTAATAACTGACAGATAAAATTATATTTTCTGAAAACGTATCGTCTGAAAAAAAAAATTATTACAATACTTTTGTACTTTGCTCCAAATTTGCATTTTTAAAACTGAAGCAAATTGTTTAAAAAAAAAAAAAAGAAAGAAAGAAAGTAGAAACTTATACAATTTAATTTCAGCTACCGTACAACAACTAAATTACTATAACGTACAGGACATAAAAATTTAAACGAAAGGTTAAAAAGAGCCCAAATATAGCATATATAAAAAAAAAATTCTATTAAGTAGTGAAACTTTATCCACTTATTTTTTTAAATTTGCAAGCATATCGACTTAGAATTTATTATTAAGAAATTTATTATTCTTGAAAAAAAATAATTTATTACATATTTTTGTTTTGTTTCTCTTCGAGTGAACACTTTAAGAGAAAAACATAAGCATATTTTTAAAGCAAGGTCCTGGCAATAAGTATTCACTGAAATTATTAATTATTTTCAGTGTTGTAAAAATTTAATGAATTTATGATGAGTATCTATCGATAAGTCTTAAGAGTTAACCCCATTATATCCATATTAAAATAGCTTTTTTTTTTATTATTATTATTCATAATTTTAAAGGGAAATTCGAAATTTCAAAATTTTTAACATATTTAAAAGAGTCGCCATCAAACTTTTCATCAATTTTTCAGTTTATTTTCAATTTGAAAATTTTCATATGCTATATTTTGCGAAAACAGTTACACGCTTGATTCATTTCTGTCTGTTGGGGAGGGTGGATGGATTAGGGAATAGAGCGTTCGCCTTCCAAAGAGGTAAATCTGGTTCGAACCCCAGAGATGGCTGGTCCATACGAATCCGCATACGGCTTGCACCGACCACAGTGCTGACGTGAAGTATCTTCAGTGGTAGACGGATCATGGGTTAAAGTCCCTTTGCCGTCAGGCTAACCGTGGAAGGTTCTCGTGGTCCTCCTCTCCATGTAACGCAAATGCGGGTTAGTTCCATCAAATTTCTCCCAATACTTTGTCCAAGAGTTCCCTTGTTTTCTGGATTATGTTCAAAATTACAGGGCTACAGAGTTGAACATTAGTAGTCGTAAACCCGAAAATTGGGCCGGCAGTTCAACAATGGTTATGATATATTATCTTCATAAGCATATATTTGACATAACCTATGAACATTTCGATACGTTTTGAGCAAAATTCATTTTATTTAATTAACTTATTTTTAAATAAATAAAGAAAAAATATTTTGAAAAATGCTATAATCCGTTTACAAGGGGAGAAAGTACAAAAATCAAATTTTGTATCAGTTCCAAAATAGCATACTTTAAAAAGAGTGAATAGGTACTCCATTAGGTACACCTCAGGGTGCGTAGACAAATCTTTCAACAAAAAGAAGCACCTTTTAAGCAATGAAGAATATTTTTAAGCATTATATACATTAACAAAATGCAAAGTAATTTTCAAAGATTTTACATGATCATGATTAAATAACTAGTTTCTGACAAAGAACTATTTTTTTTTTTTTTTTTTTTTTTAGTCACTAGGGGGTTAAGCCCCCTGTTCGCTGCCACTCACCAACCCCCATGATTGCTTCGCAATATTTGTCTTTTCTTGGCAGAAAACAGTTTTTCTACTAAAGTTAAAATTATTCCCTTAACATATATATATATATATACTAAAAGGAATTCTGTTTGCTTACGCTTGTGCCTCTACTTCCCACGTTCAAATATTACTATCCGTTAGTATTAAAAACATTTAGATCTCTTGGTGAACAGAAGTGATTTTTCGAAGTAATTATTTTTTAGAACAACATTTGCGAGGTTTTTTTTTTTTTTTTTTCCAACCTCCGATGGGTTGTAAAGAAAAGACGGATCAATATAAAAAAAAGATTTTATTACCAAAAGTAATGTACAATACAGCTTATTTCTCTACATAATCACCTTGACGATTAAGGCATTTGTCATATCTGTGAACAAGCTTTGCAATACCCTCTTCATAAAATGTAGCCGCCAATGATTGGAAGTGAGTTGTGACGGTTTCTTTGAGCTCCAAGTCAGTTTGGAAGCGGTGCCATCCAAGCCACTGCTTCAGTTCAGGGAAAAGATGATAATCACTCGGTGCTAGGTCGGGACTGTATGGTGGGTGTTCGAAAATGTCCCATTTAAATTGCTGAAGGAGTCGTTGGGTTACACGAGCGCTGTGGGGACGGGCATTGTCCTGTATCAGAACAATTCCAGAAGTCAGATTGCCTCTTCGTTTGTTTTGAATAGCTCTCCGTAAGCGTCGCAAAGCGTCTCCGTAAGCGTCACAATATGAATCTGCATTAATTGTTGTTCCAGGCTGCATAAACTCCACAAGCAACACACCTTTTTGGTCCCAAAAAACAGTTGCCATAATCTTACGGCTGTTGAAGGTTCGTTTGAATTTTGTGGGTCTCGTTGGAGAGTTTGTGTGCATGTGCATCCATTGTTGTGATTGTCGTTTCGTTTCGGGCGTGTCAAATTGAACCCATGTCTCATCACCTGTCACAATGGATTTCAAAAATTCTTCTCCATCAGTATTGTCACGGTCAAGAAAATCAAAAGCTGCACCCATTCGGAGAGTTTTGTGGTTGTCAGTCAACATCCTTGGGACCCAGCGAGCGCAAACTTTTCTGTAGTGCAACCGTTCAGTAACGATAGAGTACAGGGCAGATCTTGAAACACCTGGAAATTTCATCGATAATTCACTTATGGTGGACCTTCGAGTTTCCCTAACCGCTTGGTCAACGCGCTGAACAATGTCGTCTGTAGCGACAGACTTGCGTCCTTGACCGCCTTCGTCATGAATATCAGTTCGGCCATCTTTAAATTTTCGACACCATTCACAAACAACGCCATCACTCATAAAGGTGTCTCCATACCCTCGACTCATTCTTCGATGAATTTCCGCTGCACTGTTCCCTTCTGCCTGCAAGAAACGAATAACAGCTAACAATCCACAGTTGGCGGGAGAATCAATAGCGACAGCCATGTTTATGTTACTGCAACTCAACTGGAAATGACCTGTTGGAATAGGCATGACAGAGCGTTTGAGCAGGGAAGATGCGCAGTCGCCTACTGTGCACACCAATCATCTGCTGCATTCCTGACCATCATACTGTGCGATCGGAGGTTGGAAAAAAAAAAACAACCCTCGTATATTCTTATGACATTATATGGTACAAACAAATTTGATGAGTTCTCAACCATCTAATATATATAATTCTCTTACGTGGCACCCAAATTTCGGCTGTATTTCTTTTCCGCCGGTGGCAACGTTTGCTTTGTTTTGTTTACGTTCTGAAAACATTCCGCCTTTTAATGATGTGTTTCTGATCTAATATATATAATTCTCTTACGTGTCTCCCAAATTTTGGCTGAAGTACTTTGTACAACTAAATAAGATTCTTTTCACAACACTTAAATATTTACTTTATTTTCTTCATTTATAGAGAAAACAGTCGGCAAAGAATTCTGTTAGGTTAAAAAACATTTCGCTAAAAAAAAGAACGAATTCTAAAAAAAATAAAAATAAACAACTTAAAAAATAAAAATTAGAATCCATAGAATTTTTGAAAGTTAACTTAGCAACATAAATCAAAATGACATAGAAGCCGGGGTTTGGTGAGCGCCAGCGAGCAGGGGGCGAAGCCTCCTAGTAATTTAATATTTTCGCTAATAATAGCAGTACTGGAAAATAATTTTAAATTAAGGATACAAAAATATTTAAAGGAAATGTAGAGACATAAAATTTAAATAATTTATTTGAACGCGTTTTGAAAAAGTATAAGTTTTAGTTTTGAATTCGTTTTGGCAACGGAGTTAGATATATAAAAAAATGTTGTGTTCTAAAATGTTTAAGAAATAAAATATGTCATTTCTTTGATAAAATTATTTGTAGTATCGTAAATTGGTGTTCATTTAATTTAGTTTGCCAAAAAATTAAATGAACGCCAATTAATGTAAATTAAATGAACGCCAATTTACGATACTACAAATAATTTTATCAAAAAATAACATATTTTATTTCTTAAACATTTTAGAACACAACAACATTTTTTATATACCTAACTCCGTTGCCAAAACGAATTCAAAACTAAAACTTATAATTTTTCAAAACACGTTCAAATAAATTATTTAAATTTTATGTCTCAACAGAAAACCAATAGAAATGCACAGACAATAATGAAAAACTGTGACACCATCATTAGACATACTCAGAATAAAATAAAAATCGCCACTCAGCTTTAGCTGGTAAGTTTAGTCGTAACATTTTAGCAAGCAGCATTATTAAAAACTATTATTTTTTTACACACATTCGTTCTCAATTTTAAATGGCTGTTTTGTGCGTTACTAACCGCAAGTCTTCTGTCATTGGCTATTTGTTATTATTTCACTCTCTTCTTATATAATACTAGCCGCTTAAGGCGGCCAGCTGTCCGCCAAAGTTTTCCTTGTCTTGCCACAAATGCAATCGAGCTTGGGATGTTGAAGCACGATTTTCTTCTAGCCTTCTTCGACGTTCCTGGGATGTTTCTCGGGTCCTTGCATTTCTGGTTGAGACACGATTATTTTCTAATTTTCTTCCGCGTTCTTCAGATGTTTCTTGGACCCTAGCACTGCTAGTAGAGACACGATCCTCTTCCAATCTTCTTTGACGTTTCTCAGGTGTTTCTCGGACCCTAGCACTTCTAATTGAGACACGAACCTCTTCTAATCTTCTTTGACGTTCCTCAGGTGTTTCTCGGTCCCTAACACTGCTAGTTGAGACACGATCCTCTTCCAAACTTCTTTGACGTTCCTCAGGTGTTTCTCGGGCCCTAGCACTGCTAGTTGAGACACGATCCTCTTCTAATCTTCTTTGACGTTTCTCTGATACTTCTTGGGCTCTAGAATTGCTTGTCGAAATTCGGTCATGTTCCATCCTTCTTTGACGTTCCACAGACGTTTCTTGGGCCTTTCTTCTTTGAGAATCTCTTAATATCTTTTTCTTTGACAAAATACAAAGTTTTTTGGAAGGCGGTTCTGCCATGTCAGTAATCGGATTTTTAAGAAGTCAACGAATACTTTAGAACAACAATTACTATGAAAGCAAATCATGAAACTTCAATATTAAAATCTAAGTGCTTACCAGGAAACTGAAACTTTCTGAAAATAACTAATTACATTTAATAAAAACTGTTAAAATAAAGAATAGAAAAACCAGAGAGATCCAAGGTAAGTGTGATCGTTCCTTCAAAAACAATTAAATTCCTATTTTATATATTATATAGCTACAACGCTTAAGAAAAAAAAACTAAAATGCTAAATACATGAAAAGAACACGAAAACGAATTAATTTTTTATGGTATCAATTTATATTTCTATATAATTTTTTATGGTATCAATTTCTATTTCTATATCGCTACAAAAATTATCGTCTTGAAAAAAAAAAAAAATAGAGCGTGGAAAGGAGAAAAACTTATTATAACAATTATGAACAGCGACAAATATATCAAAACGAAGCGTTCTATTTACGTATCGAATATGTTGCCACATTTTTAATACAAAAGTTAAACTTTTCTCCACTTTGATAAATGTAAACTAATTCGAACTCTACAATTAAATTATTAATTCCTTCGTATAGTATTGGTTTAAGTTGTCGAAAATTAATATTTCAATTGTAAGGTTCGCATTAGCATACATTTATAAGAGTGGAGAAAAGTATATGCATTTTTGGCTCTTTGAAGACGAAAAAGAATAGATTTTCTTACAAAATGACTGATAACTAAAAAACTAATCCAAATTTTTGAAAAAGAAAAAAAAAAACTTCTTCATTATGTCAAAACACAATTATGTGCCGAGTTTCGTGCCTGGGCGAGGCTTCTGGGGCGATATATTGTGATTACAGACACACACACACAGCCGCGTTTATTATTATGTATAGATAAAGATATTAGCCACCATAAATAAATCGAGACATTCTTCGGTTCAATTTCAGAGGGTGGAAAATGGAGCCTTAAATTGAGAATATCTTGCAAAATGCTGCAGAGTTGCACATGAAAATGTAAAAAAAAAAAAAAAAACTCAATAAACTCACATGCGGACCCACAAGTATTCCATCAAACAACTATAAAAAAATGATTTCATGTAAAATGTTTGGCGCTTTCATATGCTACGAACCGATGGCACGCCGAAATGCATTGTGCTGGGTAAAAACGTTAAATAATACAATGTCAAAACCACGCTTTTGCATAATACGTGGTGAAAATCTCACTTTTGAAAAGGGAAAATTAAGCACTATTTTAAAAACACCCAATGAAAAAGCACCTGAAAGGGCTTTTAAAAAAACGAAAAGCGGAAATAAGAACCTTTAAGTACTTTTAAAAAACGCTACGCAGCATGGAATCTTCTTTTTTTTTTCTTCACCTTCATGCAGTCTAGAAAAAACACAAATTCCGTTGAGCATACAGTTGTTTGGAAACTGAGGAACATACAAGGAACAATTTATAGTAAATGAAGCACGTTGACCAAATTTACCAACAGGCGTCACAAATAATATTTTTATCACGTTCCTCTACATTTCGACAATTGATACAATGAATCCAATCTTCCAAGGTTTTCAATTGTCATGTCCGACTCAAAAAGTCCTACTTAGCAGGAGGAGGAGTACACAACGTAATTAAACGTGACGTAAACGTAATTTTAAACTAATAAACGTAAACGCAATTTAAAACTCACTTTAACAATTGAAGACAATTACTAAAAAAAGGCGCACCCGAATGTTGAATCCACCAAATACAAACTGCAGAATTAAATTGACGGACTAAAAATCCTAACTTTTGAAATCGAATCTTTAAAAAAAGTTGCATCGACAAATAAAGAGCCAATTCCGTTTTTCATTCTTTTTCCAAATAATATCTCATCTACCTGGGATTTCTGATAAATGGCAGCAGTAAAAAAAGCCTGGACCGGGTTTTATGGTTTTATTCACTTACCTGGTTTTGTCTAACTCCCCACTACAATTAGTGAAAGCAATAACCATGACCTTTAAAACTATGTTCACGATTTTGTAGGATTAAGTTTTCCTGAGAAAGTAAAAAAGGAATTTTTTATTCATATGAAAACAATGCTCTTGTGAGTCAGTCCAAATTTTTTCATTTGCTACATTACAGCCTTATAGACCTCACAGCAGGTCAAACATTTTTACAAGAACAATTTTAACGCATATATGCATAAAAAAATGCTACGAGTTTGGTCAATATCTCTTTATCCTGTGAACAATTAACGCTGATATCGTGATACCATCAATCTTCAAAGAAGAGAAGAACAGAAAGTGAAAGAACCAAACTAGATTTTAAATGAAATTTTAAATAAAAATAAATTTAACTTTGAATTCTCTTCACATACATATTAGTATCTCCTGAAATATTTTATATGCATTTAAAAAACGAGTGTGGCACTGAGAATTTTTTAATTATTTTTCAGAATTTTTTTACACAATTGTGATATTTTTTCTTTTTAATTTTAATGCCTAATCATTCGATCCATTACTCTGATAAACAAATTTTTAAAAGTGGAGAATACTTTAGTATCCAACGCATTTTTCCATGACAACTAAAAACAAGCTGATTTAAAATACGCAAAACATTTGTTTCTATCACCAGTCTCTTAAATATACTCCTTCAACTATTAATACAGTACTCATGAATATTTCATTAGCTAAGAAAACAGTAAGACTAAGTCACGTGACATATATACTATATAGAAATATCTAGTTTAAGATATAATACACACATAAAATTCGTAAACACTAAAATTACTTCCATCCTTAATTTAAAGAACGTTTGGTTTGAATTATTTGGGTTGTAGACTTGTGTCTGTGCTGAGCATTTGGTTTGCCAAGTTGAAGTGTTTAGCAGTAGTTTGTCAACATTACTAGTCTCCATCTACCTTGATAATGCAACTCCAACAAGATGTTTTAGTGAAGACATTCAAAAGAGCCGCAATGGCTCTTTTGAATGTCTTCACCAAAACATCTTGTGCGTTCGCCTTTCAATGAGGTGAACAGGTCCCGAACCCCAGAGATGGCTGGTCGATACGAATCTGCATCCGGCTTGCACCAAGCACAGTGCTGATGTGAAATATCCTCAGTGATAGACGGGTCATGGGTAAGAGTCCCTTTGCTGAGGCTAACCATGGGAGGTTCTCGCGGTCTTCCTCTCCATTTAACGCAAATGCGAGTTAGTTCCATCAAAAAGTCCTCCCTGAAGGCAAATTCCGCCCATTACTTGATCCAGGAGTTCCCTTGCCTTCTGGATTGGGTTCAAAATTACAAAGCTACAGAGGTCCGCTGTTCTACGACGGTTATAAAAATAATTAAAAAAAAGTCATTGACTGAATCTAGGTCTTCAGGAAAAATATCAAAATGTGAGTTCGAGATATGATTTATTTCCAGCTGTTTGAACACACCAATGATGCTTTTCTTTAAAACTTTTACACAGCAATCAGCTTTAAAAATTTCCAAGGAAATTAGCTATAGCTGATTTGAATCACTAATTTTCAATAGTCAGGGAAATTGTTGTCAGCAATTAACTTTTTTAGTTGTGAACATTTTACAATTTCGCAAAGCTCAACTTTGGAAACTTGATGTACAAAAACCGAAAAGCATTCGAGACGTTGTCGAATGCCTTAACAAAATTCTTCATGAATATATAACATGAATTTGATGCGAATTTATGTCAGCTTGAAGAGGCATTATAACTCAGTCTCGGTCAATCAATGGCACATTTCTGATGGGCCAATTTTTCTTTATGTAGTTGTGCTTTTTCAATCAAGGTAAGTAACCAAATCTTTCAACACAAATTAAGCCCATTTTAAGTACTTTTTAAAGTACTCAGAAAATATCTGTAAGTACTATATACATTAACAAAATACAAAATAATTTTCAAAGACTTTACACGATCATGATAAAATATCTAGTTTCTTACAAACATAACACAGAATTTT
The DNA here is from genome assembly GCA_949128135.1 of Parasteatoda lunata. Classification (NCBI taxonomy): domain Eukaryota; kingdom Metazoa; phylum Arthropoda; class Arachnida; order Araneae; family Theridiidae; genus Parasteatoda; species Parasteatoda lunata. Next base: position 111,294,028 of record OX421970.1, read on the forward strand.
TTTTAGCTAAGCAATTAAGCTTTTGTTTATTTTTTTAAATTATTCATAAAAATTAAATAACAAAAATAATTAATAAAAAATTTTATCGAAGTTTTTTTTAAATACAGTGCGCAAAAAAAAAAAAAAAAAAAAAAAAAAAAAAAAAAAAAAACTAATCACCCTTAATAATGTTTGATCTAATAATCCGGTCTTCACGTTCCTGGATTCAATTCTAATGACTTGAGGGGATGATCTCAAGTATGCTAATTAATAAGTGCAGGCGAAATCAGGCACAAAAACTAACTTTCTATGAATAAACATATCTTTTTTTCGACTGATTCGGTCATTCCTGACCCCCAAAATATAGGGGATAGCCACGATCTGGGAAATATAGTCCCAATATTTTGGTCAGGGAGATTTTGCCCCATTACCAAATGGTCAGCAACACCTGAAGTCACGTTTTAACTTCACGGAAATAACTTCGTGATTCCAAGTCACTACGCTAGCTCACAGATTTTCAAGGCTAAGAGTTGAAGAAAAAATGCGGCCAGCACTCACAATATTAGCTTGCTTTTGAAACAAAATCTCAAGACCAACAATAAAACTATGTAACATTACCCAAGTCAAAATTTTTGATGGTTCTCCACTACTGGACCAACATAATCCTGATAGTATTCATTAATAATTCCATCATGAACCATTATATTTTTGATGGTAACCAAGATAATTATCCATCATCCCAATGTAGGAATTCGGACTGATTTATGATGGTTCAACATAAGAATAGCAACATGTTTTGATGGTTTGTTCATCTTGAATCATCAGAAAATTTCATCACAATTTCTAAGAAATCAAATGTTGCAACGATCACGAACCACCATCACCCCAATGTAAGGATTCAGACTGATTTTTGACAGGCCAACATTAAAAAAAAATTTTTTTTGATGGTATACTCCTGCTGAACCAACAATAGTTACTATTAAACCATAATGGAAAGTCATTATAGACCATCACGAATTTCCATCATAGTATCTTAGAAATCAAATCATGAACAGAGATCATCCCAATGTAGGAATTCGGACTGATTTATGATGGTCCAACATATTTAAAAAAAATTGTTTTGATGATATATTTCTGAGAACCAACAAGAATTCAAACGAAACCATCATGGAAATGCAAAGTTGGAACCATCAAGGATTGTTGGTCCATGAGATTAATAACTTCTCATGATGGTTAGCCATCATAGTATTAAAGTAGCATTTTCCATCATAGAATGATGGAAGTTTGTTGGCATACCAAAAACCGTGAACGAATAGTGATAAATATTGGATGATGGAGACCATCAAATGATGTTGGACCATCATTAATTGCACTGAAACCTGCATAAACCACCAAATATTTTGATGGGATCATCAAGAATTTTGGCATGGGTAGCAGGAATGTTTTTGTGAAACCGAAAAAAGGCCGCCTTCAGAGACGTCATTCTTTAATCGATTTCATGAGTTCTAATGCATTGACTATCCCCCCAAAACATAGCGAATACTAAACGTAGGAGCCTTTGTATTTGTAGAACTTCTTCTAAAGCAGAGGTCGTCAATCTTTTGATCCTAAAGGCCACCAAGCCGAAACTATTTACTCGCGCATGATAGAAAAAACAAACAGGAGTTAAACTTGAAATGTTTACATTATAACGTATAACTACTCCTACTATGTTCCTTACCACCAAGGAAATCTGTCTCGTTTCAAATATACACAAGATGCATACCCAAATCTTTCAACAAAAATTAGGCACCTTTTAAGTACTTTTTAAGCACTAAAAAATATTTTTAAGCACTTATACATTAACAAAATGCAAAATAATTTTCGAAGACTTTTCATGATTATGATAAAATAACTAGTTCCTGACAAAGAACTCTTTTTTTTTTTTTTCTTTAATAATATTAGCCACCATAGATCGAGAGATTTTTCGGTTCAATTTCAGAAGGTGGGAAATGAAACCTGAAATTGAGAATATCATGCAAAATGCAAAGTTGAGTTGCACATGAGAGTGTAAAAATTTCACCGAACCCATTTCAGTAAACGCACATGCGGGCCCGCAAGTATTTCCTCAAACAAATAGTATTTTAAAAAAATGATTTCATGTAAAATCATTTTTTAATATAATGTTTGGCGCCTACATACGCTACGGACCGATGGTACGTCGAAATGCATTGTGAAAACGTTGAACAGAACAACCACAATTGAAAAACCACGCTTTTGCATAATATGCTGTGAAAAACTAATTTTCGAAAAGCTCTTTTAAAAAACACCCAATAAAAAAAGCACCTAAAAGGGCTTGAGAAACGAAAAGCAAAATAAAATCACCTTTACGCACTTTTTAATAATGCTATGTACCATGATACAAACAATTTGAACGCAGAAGTCTTGTTTTAAATTAAGGTAAAAGTTTATCACACAGTAACCACTTTTATTTTGGCAATTTTTTATGTTATATTACAAAAACCGAGAAAAATGACTTTAAAGTGAGATTTTCTAATGATAAGAAATCTTGATAAAAAAAATTAGGAAAATGACTGATTTCATGAACAATGAAAGCTCTAAATTACAGTGTACGAATTCAAGGGGCATCCTATTTTACACTGTAAAAACTAGAAAATTATTAAAATGAGTACATGGCCAAAGAGGCCACATCAGTAATTTGCGACCGAAATGGACCACATGTAGCGTAGAACAGAAATCTCTACCTATGGCAACACTTCGCATGTTTTCAGCATTAGCGAGTGGAGAGTCAGAGAAGAAGCAAGCACGTTAGTTACTGTCTTAAATTTCAAATAGATTAAAATCTTTTAAGTTAGGAAACTATATGGAACAGAAAACTACATGAAACATTGTTCTAAAAAAAGCATCATGGAAATTTTAAAAAATGTTTTTAGCAATTACATACGAAGAATATTAAGAAAAAGAAAAATATCGTAGTACATTCCTATACAACGAAAAGTGGAGGAACGGGAAGGGCCAAAGGCATACAACAGGTCTTCTCCCCAGACGGCGTATTCGAGCGTTTTGATCGCCTTTTTCAGATTGTTAGCTAACTCAATAGATTGAATTACAATGAAATTAGTGGATAATTAGTAGTTAGATATTAATGACAAATAAAGAAAGAGTAAAGGAGGAGAAAAAATAAACATAAAGGAAAAAAGCAAATATATGCACTTGATTAGTTCATGGTAAATCCTTTATATTTATTATAAGACACATTTATATTTTTTAAAATAAATTATTCATAAGCAATTCTACACTCTAACGCAAACTCAAATTCTAGAAGACGACTGAACTGCAGATTCGGATAAAAATTTCATCTACGAGAATTTGTTTTGCTTTAAACAATTAATTTCTTTTGAAAAGTTCATTTTGAAGACCAGATGCTAAATATATATATATTTTTTTTTTTAAAAAATAAATAAATAAATAAAATAACAAAAGAAGAAACATGAATTAAAATTGTTGCCATACAGCAATTCGAAATGTGAAATTTTTCTGCAAATTAAACACGGTATGTAATAGGAAAAAAAAGGAGAACATAAGTAGTAACTGACAATCACCTGTCAAAATATTAATTTTTATTTTAACTATGCTTTAATTGTAAATGCAGCATCAGGGCTGATTTTGGCAGATTTTTGGATAAAATGAGTTGGAGTCATAAAGTAGCTAAAAACACATTGACATCAGTTTTTGTTGACAGTTAGAGTTAAAAATGACAAAATTAATTATGACAAACTGAATCATTATTTTCATTAATGGACTATATATAATAAAGATTTAATTTTCTGTTTTGTTGATATTCTAATAGTAAGAAAAAGAAACTATTAGTGAAATCTTACTGGGTTCAAGATATGCAAATCCAAAACTCCAAATTTTGTCAGATGACAAACAAATAAAAAAGACAAAGAAAGTCATCTATGAATATTCACTAAGAAGGAAATTATTCTCAGAAAAATTGGAGATTTTAAATCAAGGCAGTCAAAACGCTCTTATGATTTATGTAAATAATCTACAATGCCATCAATTTTTTTTCTGTAGCATATATTACTTCTTTTATATTATAAGTTGTATAGTTTGTCTATAGTAAGAACTCCCCTAGACATTCGTCTAGACTCGTGGCGGTGAGTATGGTAACGAGGTATAACTATTTCAAGTAGGGGTGTGGGGTCACTGTTTAGGGCAAGTTTTGGTTTGGATAGGGCGAGAGAAAGGTACTCTTTTTCACCGGTCAATTGTGTTAAGCCTAGAGTAAAGAGAAGCTGCCCTACCTGAAATGCGCTATTCTTGTTTCCATAGTTGCAGACGGCCTCCAACTTTGTGGTGGGAGGAGTTTTTACCGTTGACAAACTATAAAGCATGTGTATATGCTAACATATATATGAGGTAGTTGGAGTCTTTAAGTTTAAAATTCCAGAGTCAGTCATTATCCTTACTGATTCCACATTCCTGATCAGCATGGAATTATTTGTAATTATGATAAAAATTATTTCTCAAATTTTTTTTTTCCCCTAAAGAAAGCATTTTGCTGTATCTTGGTAAGTTATTAACATAATTATAATACATTAAAAATAAATAAATGTGCGGGAAATACAGCACATTATAGAACAAAAAAGGGGGAAACAAAATATTACTTAATACAAGCATTTTTAGAGAAAAATATGCAAAAGAAAAAAAAAAGAAAAATAGTTTTATTACAAAAATTTCAATCACCAGAAAGTTGGGAACGGAAATTATTGCATTACTTCTTTAAAGAGAGAAAAAAAAATCATGTTTAATAGCTGGATATGTTTTTAATGTCTGTAAAGAAATGAACAAAATAAAAACAATTAATAAGCTAAGTAACAAAAAAGTGCATGGAAAAAAATTCTTTTGAAAAGTGAAGGATTTTATAAATTTTATTTTGACTTTCTCCAGATACTCTACTTTTAAAAGTACAGACAGTTTTATTTCGGGTGGAAAAAAAAACTAAGCAAAAGCTAAGTAACAAAAAAGTTCATGGAAAAAAATTCCTTTGTAAAGTGAAAGATTTTGTAAATTTCATTTTGACTTCCTTCTGATACACTACTTTTAAAATTACAGACAGTTTTATTTCGGGTGAAAAAAAAATAAGAAAAATACATCATATCAAAGAGGCTAAAAATTAATAATCCTAAGAGCATTTTGATGCTTAAAATTTAAAAACATTAATACAATGATAGTTTGGAATGAAAATTGAACGAAGCAAATTAATTTTGTAAATCTTACAACAATGCCAAAATTTATAAAAGAATAAAACCAAAAATAAAAAGCTTCTAAAAAAAATCGGAATGAACTTTGTTAAGATGTCGAAATTCTTTCTTATTACAAAAGCATTTATGACCTAGCGAAAACAAAAAAGGTTAGACTAAGTAAGATGTAAAATTAAAATAAAAAATGTGGTTTGTAATTCTGAATATTCTCATTAAATTGACTTGTGGATAAAAAAAACCTCTCTGATAAAACAGAAGGTCAATTTCTGTTAGAAACAATATATATTACGATACTTAATATTTGTTTGTTTGTGTTACAATGTAAAAATTTATTTTTAAAGTTTTCAGGGAGATTATACAAAACGGAAGAAACTAGAAATGTACAGCATAATTGCTTAACAATAGCTATTCAATGAGAGTTTAAATTTTTTTCAAAAAAATTAGTTACTTTGCATGGCAGTAAAAAGTTTTTACAATTTAAAAATTTTTCTTATTATTTCCACATTTTTCAAATTTTCCATATTACTTATTTTAGTATCATAATAAATTTAAAATTCTGTATAACCTATTACAATAGTTTATTTTGAAATTAAATTTATATAATCCTTCCTTATTTTCTTCAAAAAATATGCACATGTATATCTAGGTAAACTTATATTTATTATTATATTATTATTAGTCAACTTAGATTAAACATATAATTATATTTTTAGTTTACTGAAAATTCAATTTAAAAAGCGAATTATAATATATATATATATATATATATATATATATATATATATATATATATATATATATATATATATATATATATATATATATATATATTTCTTGGTATAATATTAATTAAAAATGTTACTTTAAAAAATATAATTTGGTTACTAATATCAATTGGTTTAATTTTCTTTGTAAAGTTTTTTCTAATAATACCAATGTATATTTTCTAGTAAATTCAGTCATTAAATTAGATTTGAATTAATTTTCTTTTTTTTTTTTTTTAATAAAAACCCTAAGAATTAATTTTTAAGAATTAATTTAAGATAAAGAATTAATTTTTCACCCTGATGTTATATAATAGTAAATCCTAATCACAATATTATAAAGTTAACACAATGTAAAATTTGATTGTAGCATGTTACACCCTCTCAAATTAATATTTAAGTTTTAATTCTCAAAATAAATATTCTATAATTTAACATTTTACTTTAAAATAAAGTTTTTTACCAATTTATCAATTTTTTTAAAATTATATATAATTAAACAACCAACTGAAAATGAATATGTTAGAAATTTATGAATGAAAAAAATGAGTTTAAAATTCTTAAGTTCATTCTATAAATTGAAGCTAATTTATAATTTTATTAGGTATGTAAAAAAAATTACAGTTGAGTCTTTTAAAAGATTTAAGTGGATGTGACCAAGCTTAATTCAAATTATCAAATTTTAAAAATTTAATAAATAAATAAGTAGAAATAAAATAATTATTAAATTTTAATGTAATATATATACTGTTAAGTATTTTTTGAAGCAGCATTAAATTAAAGCCATGTCTAGCACACACACAGACGATGTATTACAATATAAAATTTCTTACAACTGAATGACTTAACTGCACAATTAAATAAATCAAAGTATAAAATTATTAAAAAATATATTCCTTTCTAAAAATTAGTCAAAAAAGAAAAAGAACTGAGGTAGATAAACTAAAAATGGTCAAATTCAAAAAAAAAAAAATAAATAAATAAACATAAGTTTTGTTTAAATTTTAAAAAACACAAAATTTATTGGTTTAAAAACAATAAAATTCTATCAAATCATTATACTTATATTTATTGGAATAATTTAAATAAAAAAAAATAACAAAAAAAAAAACAGGAAAAAAGGAGCAACTTTATTATAACAAAGTAATATATTAAACTACAATATACTGCTATTAAATTGAATTAAAATAAAAGAACCTTATAAAAAAATAAAAAAACAAAGAAACTCCACTTGATGTATAGCATTTTTTTTTTTTAATTTTAATAAATAGATTGAGTTTACAAATAAATATTGCACTTTGGTCGCAAAGTATCAGAAGTCCCAACACAAATAATCTATAAAAAAAAAAAATTTAAATCTTGAGAAAAATAAAAGAGAAAAAAAGAGATAGAGAAAGGTGCAAAAATAAACAGAATGCATTCTACATTTTGTAATTTATAAAAATAATTAAATGCAATTTATAAAAATTATTATATTTGTAATTTATAAAAATAATTAAATGTATGCTAAACAATAATCTCTGTGCATAATATTTTTTTTTTCAAAAAAAAGTACACACGAAAAAAAATTCTTAATTGATAAGCAACTTGAATGCTTTCTTCTATAATTTAAACCTAAAATTATGAGAAAATAAACATTTAAAGTTGCATTTAAAGAAAAAAAAGGTATTTATTTAAAAAATAATTTAATAATTTAAAATATAAAATCATTTAAAGAATTTATTAATACACTAAGCTCAGAAAAAAGAGATACTTATAAAAATTTAACCAGCTCAGAATAATCTTAACTTAGTTAATATTTGTGACAGTATTCAGAATTAAACCTATAAACACGGATAATTTTACCAGTGAGCAATCATTATTTAAAGAAAAACAATTGTTTTCAAATTGGAATATGAAAAAAAAGCAATGTTTTTACGGAATTATGGTTTATTTTTACAAAAAAAAAGAGCGTTTATAAGGATCAAGGGGCAGGCAGGGCTAATCACTCTTCTAAAATCGCTTAAAGAGAACTCTACAGGAAACTTACATCTAGCTTGAAAGTAAGAAGTAAAATAGAAAAAGCTGATAATCAAATCTTTCATATAGCTTGTTTATGGGGGAATTAAATCTATTCATAACCATAAATTTTTCAATGCAATTTATTTTTTCTTGGACAAAAAGTGGTCTTATATATATGTTATAACTGTTAAAAGAATCTTGGTAGTCATGGAAATATTATTTGTCCCGAAAACAAGCTAGAACTAAATGTCTTTCTTACCAGTTTTTGTATATATTTTTATTTTTTTGCCTCAATATATATAGACTTTCAGACCTGAATTACATTTTAAATCTTTCTATCGTTACATCAAACATCCTCTAAATATCGATATCTTTTAAACCTGAGTTCCAAGGCATCTCAAGAAACAAAAGCCACCACATCAAAAACGATATATGTGTTAAATAGATATTTTGCCATTTACCGCCCAGCTTTACATAAGTGGCATTTTACATTTTTTAACAAATCAATTCAACATTTAATTTTGTGTAAGATGTTATTATTCCTTCTTGTAATTAATATGTTTTAAGATAATAAAATTTTACAGACATTTTTATTCCATTTTGTAAGGAAAATTGAAAAACATACCTACTTTGTTTTATCTTAGCATTTTAAACTTTATTTTGAGCAGAAGAAATAAGTTCCTCTCAAAAACAGTTCCATATAACCTCTAAGGATAATTTATGAATTATCTGATTTAGAATCATCTGAAATATGATAAGGAATAATTATTTTTCTCACAAACAAATTTAAAACAATTTTATAAGTCATAACCATTTCAAAATAAATTATATTCAAACTGATATATTACCATTCAAAAATACTAAAAAAAATTTTCAACTGAATATATGTAAATCCATTTAAATATTGCTAGATGAATAAAATTGAGTGATTAAGTAAATGATGCTAAATTATCTAGTCAAAAGGTATTTTAATTAAGAATCAATAGTGGATATTTTTGCCAACTACAATCGCCCAGGAGTGCAGAATATTTCCCATCGTGCAAAGGAAAATCAGGGGAAATTCAGACAGCACCTGGGGAAATTTTTAGTAAAATTAAATTAAAAAATTACTTACATATTTTTATTGTAAAAATAAATTTTTTACACAATCAAAGAATTACAATCAAATCAAGTAAATGAAATCTGATAATTTTAATACATAATATTATGACACGGAAATTAGTACTGATTTGAATAACCTCTTCTTGGCGGATATTGCTACAAATATCCTAAGTTTTTTTTTTTTTACTTCCTGATAATTTTTATACATATTAATGTGACTCTCATAATTTGAAGTGTGCATTTGACCATTGACTTTTTGATGTAATGATCACCTTTATATAGCATATGTTTTTTTTAAAATGCCAATATATTTTATATAATGTAATCATGCCACAAAAAATTACATTTGTGCATTTAAGTGATAATTTTTTGGTGCAATTACTAGACTTGCACTGATCTCATAAAAAATCCATGTGGGGATTAGATTGTTTTCTCAGCTGTTATTGCTCTTAATTTTTAAGAGCTTTTCTTTTTTTAATTTTTTTTCTTTAAGCATAATTTATTTTAATCCTTTTATTTTTCCTATGCTAATATTAAGATATGCAAAATTCAAATAGTGCATTTGAGTCTCCACTTTTTGATGACAGTTCAGTTGTTGTCAATCAATTTTTTGGCAGTTGATGCTACAGATATCTTTAAAGTTTTTGAAAATTAAGACAATATTATTTATAACAATGTGTGAGAGACTGGAGTTGCGCAATTGAGTAATCGCTTTTTGATGCCTCCACTTTACATGATTTTGTCAAAAATCTGGATTAGAATTTGATCTTTTTTTTTGCAGTATTCTTATATTGCCACAGATTTCATTATTTCCAAAATCCTGTTCTTTTCTTTTCTCTCCAAAATGCAATAATACTATTGCATAATAGAATATTCTTATATATGTTTATATAAGTAGAGATTTGTATTATTTTAAAGAAAACACAATTTTAGTAAAAATGAAAAAAGAACCCAGAAAATCAAAATTGTTTGGAGCAAAGAAACCATAGTCCTGAAAGTCTAGTGGAATCACTACTTTGATGAAGAAAAAAAAAATTATATATATATATATATATATATATATATATATATATATATATATATATATATATATATATATATATATATATATATATATATATATATATATATATATATTTGATACAAAGCATTTTTCCCTCCTTAAATTTTATTAATATTATTTCAGTAAAAAAAATTAAGATCTGTTATTTAATATTTTTTTTCCATTCAATTAAACAGAAATGTGTATGTAACAGAGTTGGAAAGATTTAGAACAGAATGGATTAATTGTTGGTTTAAACCCTCCTATCCAAAACCCCTTTGTCTAAAACTGTCCAAACCCCTTTAAATTGTGTCACAATTTTAAAAAAAACATTGTGAAGAATAAAAGGTTAATTTTTGAATCAGAAACAGACAAGTTTTTGTTTTATTAAAAAAGTTTTATTATTATTTTTAATATTGCATTTATTTATCCTGATGCAAAAACATATTTTATTAGTATTATAAGCATATTTATTTATATTTAAGGGATAAGGCACTCACATTTGTTCATCAATGAATTATGGAGTTTCAAAAGTTATAAATCTCCCCTTATTACATTATTATTTTCCTTTTAAGTTAAAGAAAATTGTATAAAAAGTATCGAATATTTATTAATATATGTATTAATAAATATTTATGAATACATTATTATATTAATAAATATTTATTAATACATTATTATTATACATTATATAAATATTATTATACATTATATAAACATTATATATATGTACAATGGTTACACACATAGAATTTTCACCTTCTACCAATATTTAAGATTTTGGACACTTTAAAACAGTTTAAGTCCGTTTAGGACAGTAAAACCCACATGCCATGTCGAAAACCAGTTTAGGACGTCCAAAACTCCAACCCCGGTACGAAAAAATTATCCATGGAGAAGAAAAGTTTTATTCAGAAACAAAAGTAGCCAATAAAATTCTAAAAATTATCAGATAATTTCTTGTTCAAAGAATTGAATGTCTGCATGATAGAATGTTCAGTTTTACACATTGTTCTATGAGAATAGACCTTCCATTCATAAAGCTTCAATCCTTCAAAAAGAGTCATTTTAAAACATTTTTATCGTGAAAGATTTTTATTTTACTAGTATTTTATCAGTATCCCATTTAAAAGTGTAATTTATAGCTGACAAATAAGCATTTATTTCAAACTACTTGAGAATATTTTTTGGCTGTCTTCATTAACCAAACTCAATTAGACCAGTTGACTTCCTAACGAACTAAACTACTTGATTTCCTGATTACTGTTAAATCTGCTATGAAATTAAAAATATAGTATTTGATTAAATAAGGCTTAAGAATGATAGTAAAGTAAACTTATTTTTACAGATGCCTTATGCATATAAACTTACTGTTTAAAAAAAAAAAAACAAATATTTTCTATTATATTAATTATAACACATATAATTTTTATGTGTCAATTTGTTTACTTATTAGTTTGAATTCCCTAAGTTTATGAGAGAAACCTTAAATTTAGTATTGTAAATTATTATTTTTTAAATTCATTTTGATTTCCATTATTTTCAACAGGTATGAAGTGTTTTCATTACAGAAAAAAAATGGGAGAGAATTTCTCACCCTTTCTCAAAAACAGGGTGAGATTTCAAAAAGTTAAGTAAGATTTCTAAAAATTAAAAAACCCCAATAGACTTGGAAAAAAGTCATTTCTTTAATTATAATACATTTTTAAACATCTTCTAATTTTTAAAGCATTGAATATTTTTGCTGCATCATCATATGGAAAAGGTTCTATATCTACTTTTTTATCAGCTATTCTCATTTGGTTGCTCAAATGCTTATCAATCAATCTGTTACGATATTTTGTCTTAATTCGGTTTTGGTTGATAAATGGCCTTGCAACAGATGCTGAACTATTCGGAATCACTAAGTAAATTTGTAGCATTGTGCACACACTTTCCTATCCTATACATCTGCCAGCATAGGCTTTTCAATTATTTCTGCTATAGAATAGTGAAGTTATTTCCATGTTCATACTTCATGCTATGTCTTCCAACATAATTTTCACAGCCTTCAACTTTTACAAACTGCTGTAAATTGTCGATAAGGGAGTTTAGTAATTCATTAACAGCTAAAAATAGAGCTGACTCTAAATAACTTATCATAAAGGACTCATTTTTTTCCTCAATGTATTTTTTATTTATCTAAAAAAATCCGTATTTGTTTCGCTTTGACGGTTTCTACCGACATTTGTTTAATTTCCATTTCTCCGTTACGGAGTAGAAGATGTTGCCTTAACAAGGTATTTGTCCATCTTACATTCATGTACCAAAAATTTAAACGTCTTACACGAAGAAACCTTGCCTACTGTGAACATGTGGTTGCAGAGAAATGTGTTCTGAAAGGGGTTTCGTGGTTCGGGGGGGGGCAAGGTGTTCTGCTGTTCGCACTGGTTCTGAAAAATACTGGTAAATAGGGAAACTAGATAGCAAGGAACGATGTTGAAAATAATGAAAGATCAAGGAAAAAGTGAAACGGATTTTATTTAAAATGGCGGAAGAAGAAATTTTTTCCAAAATTCACAAGATTCGCCATTTTGAAATTGAGTAATAGAGTGCGCGAACCTCTCGCGTTAATTATTTTTTAATGTGAGAAAACAAACAAATTTGTGAGACTCTCGCTTTGTAGTGAAAACACTTAATCATTATCGAAAAATTTTAACCATATGCAAACTTTTCTTATTAAAAATATAGTAAAAGGGTTTTTTTTTCTTAAAGGAAATGTAAATGAGAAAATTTTATATTAAAAATAACTGCATTCGGGGGAAATATTAGGTTCTGAAAATTTTCTGTACCCCAGTAATCACCAAAAGGATTTTAAATTTGCAATAGAGTAGCATCTTAAGAAATATATTATTTTCCTAATTATCCACTTTAGTTGGTCCCTTTTTGAGATTTTTTTTTTTTTTTTTGTTTTCTTTAATTCTCAAATTTCAGCTACATAGCAATATCTTTTCAAATTGTGTTAATAATTTGAAGCATTATATGAAAAATATTTTTGCTCGCGCTATTATAAATCAAAAGTATAAATGTTTTTTTTATTTTATTATTTCTTTTTTAAATAAATATATTGTAAGAAATAATAAACAGATAAATGTATAGATAAAATTTAAAAAATACAACTACAATTCAAAGTATCGTTAGAAAGAAACTTACCCCAAATACGAGAATTTTTGTTAAAAAGAAACATTTTCATAATACAATCATATGACAGTTTTTAATAAGTATATTTCTCCACGGCATTAAATAAATTATTATCTCAATATATAGGAGCATAAACTCATTATTCATCTTAAAATTTTCAAGAGAATCAAATACGAAGTTACATTTGAAAACTAAAAAAGATAACTATTTTTTTAAAATCTCAGCCTCCTGCTTCCACAAAGAGCGAACTAATTGAAGCGCACAATATTTTATGAGAATATTTTCCCTAAACTAACATCTATAGCCTGGACGACAAGCAACAAATATTCCAATTAACCTTAATGTAGTAAAAACAATAAAGTTTTAAATTTTCATTTTCTGAAGAACTTCAAGCAAATTATATGAAGCAGACCTTCCACTATAAAACTTTTCAGAAAATGTTTAATTGATATAAAAATTATTTTAACATCCTTATTCTATTAACATAAAACAAGCTTACAGCTTACATCTTTTATATGCAATCCTATGGCTACACTCGCAACCGACAAACGAGCTAGGGAAAAATAACGTAACTTTGACGTTATGTTCCTGCACCTAGGGAAAATCTGTAAGCTTTCCATTTCTAAGCGATTTTACTAACGGCATGCGGTCTTTATTTTAACTCACAACTATGGAATGTCTTTTACCTAACAATTAGCTCGTGGGCGAGTTTCGAACATTCCAATAGGATGTGTTTTACTCAGGGATTAAATTAAAATTCTGTTTTTAAAAATAATTTTTGAGTATTTATCCAAATATTTTTATGAATATATGTCAAAAACATAATTTTTTCCCTCATAAATTTATTTTTTCATGTAATAATTCGACAAAATAAATTATTGTTTCATATGATGATTAGATAAAATAAATTAGTTTCTTGCACAACTTATTACGAAATAAAACGTGAACATTTTATTGAACAAAATTTTAGAGTATTTTTGCTCACATATATGTTTTGTATAATTATCACCTGGCTTTTATTAAATCTTGGCTTTTAATCTGTAAGCTTTCCATTTCTAAGCGATTTTACTAACGGCATGCGGTCTTTATTTTAACTCACAACTATGGAATGTCTTTTACCTAACAATTAGCTCGTGGGCGAGTTTCGAACATTCCAATAGGATGTGTTTTACTCAGGGATTAAATTAAAATTCTGTTTTTAAAAATAATTTTTGAGTATTTATCCAAATATTTTTATGAATATATGTCGAAAACATAATTTTTTCCCTCATAAATTTATTTTTTCATGTAATAATTCGACAAAATAAATTATTGTTTCATATGATGATTAGATAAAATAAATTAGTTTCTTGCACAACTTATTACGAAATAAAACGTGAACATTTTATTGAACAAAATTTTAGAGTATTTTTGCTCACATATATGTTTTGTATAATTATCACCTGGCTTTTATTAAATTTTATTTTCACTAATTTATAATATTTTCAAATTAGAAAAAAAGAAGAAAAAAAAGAGATAAAAAATCAGGAAAAAAATGCTTCGTAGTTAAGTTAACCCAGCATTTAGCAATTTTTTCTTAAAAAATAAGTAAATAAATAGGTGAATTATAAATTAGATTAGTATATAATAAATAAATAAGATTATTATAATAATTATATCGAAAATAATACAAATAAAACTTTTCTAATTTACATGCGTAATTTTCATCTACTATACAATTTTCTGCAAGAAAATATGAAAGAATGGAAACTTTTTCAACAAAATCGTTTTTAAAATTTATATCAAGTTGCAAATAACTTCAGATGCACAATTAAGTAATATATTTTTATTTCTTTTCCTTATTTTTTCTCTTCATTTTTTGAAAATGCGAAAATTTTCCTTTAGATTTTTCCAAGACAAGAAGATATTGTTACTTTTACATCTATGAGTCCAAAATATACTCAATATATTGTTTTTAAGAAAAATTATGAATTATTTATAAATGATTGTTAAAATGATTCTTTGTTAGACATTTGAAGGCATAAAAATGCTTGTTTTTAGTAAAATGATAAATTAAAAATTTTTAGGCGGAAAAAAAACTTAAACGCAATTTTTTCTTCTCTGTTTTGAGGTCCTTTATTAAATATGAGCTAATTATAGAGTTATAAAAAGTTAGTCTAAAGATATTTAATTCTTTTCATTGGTTATTATTACACTAGCGTCGTTTGGCTTTCTATAAATAACATTTTCGAAAATCCTAATGAATTAATAAGTTTAATTTTAATCCACAATGGCTTTAACGAATTTATGCGAATGTGAAAACAAGAAATTCCTTCAAATGACTTCTGCATAATTAATTTTTTTGCACAATGGTAAATCATAAGACAAAAAATATCCGGTGGCAAATAGAAAATCAATTCTGATTATTTTTTAGTTGAAAATTTATTTAATTAAAACTAGAAAAATAATTGCATCGTGTTCGTGTTAAACTACTAACGCGAATTTGTAATAAGGAAAAATCACGAATGACCCTTAAGACTAGACAAATAGCAAGGAAATTGTATGACTAAATATTCTAACTTCAAATAACAAGTAAAGTACTTAGTATCCTTGTCTTCTGAATTGGGTACAATATAAGATGGTAATAGAAAGGAATGAATAGGAAAAACGGAAACTTTTTTTCGATCTAATTATTTTTGAAATTATAATAAAGTTGAGTTAGATGTATAAATGTTAGTAATATAGTAAATGTATAACATTCGATGCTTAATTAAGAAACTTATCTTATTTCTGTTAATCTTTGCAAAATATGAAAATTTTCATTTAAATATTCCAAGAGAAAAAATGTTTTACTCTTATACCTATAATACTAATATATACTCAAAAAATGAATTTTTTCAATGAAAATCTGTATTATTTTAGAATTGAAATTTAATAAGTCAAACATATTAGTAATATAATATAGTAAATGTATAAATGTAATGTTTTTTTTTTTTGTTCAATGTTTTGTGCACACAAATGTTTTTTTTTTTTCTTAAAAATAAAACGAGTGTTTTCATGCGGAGTGTTTCACGAGTGTTTAAATGCGGAATATTATATATTTCAAAACTGCAAAAAAAAAAATGAAATGAATTTTGATGATTCTGCATATTATATTAGTTATCAATTTAAAAAAAAAAAAAAAAAAAAAAAAAAAAAAAAAAAACAGAGAAATGTAAATTTTTTTTAAAATATAGTGTCCTGAAATCACAATATTTTTCGAGGAAGCTCCGCTGATTTGTAGTCCCGCAGTAGACTGATTGTTAAGACACGGTTCCCAGCAGATCACCGAAGTCAAGCTTCACTGGCTGCGCTCCGTGTGCGGGTGGGTGACCAGTTGGATCAGTCTGCGTAGGGACCGAGGGTGTGCGGTATTAGTCCTAGTTAAACTGTTCTACCGTAAAGTGCTCGACTTCGCGTGCAGGTGATCGGGCTACCGAACCAAGGGTGCCATCCCCTCTGCAGAGGATCGAAATTATGACGGCTTGTCTTTGGATCATCTTCAGGATGGATCTTCTCCCAGACCGTCTCCCCTTCTTTGGATCTGTCTCCCAGACCGTCACCAATAGCCCATTGTGCAGCTCTAGTGCGACGTAAATGAACTTACAACAACTCCGCTGATTTGTTTCAAATCATTGCATACCTTCCAACGCGGACTCTGACATCAGTACTCACTGAAGTCTACACTACAGAAAGGGAGGCCCCTCCCAAAACGGAAGGGAAAAGAACAATGCAGTGAAGCTGCTGCTAACAAAAAACAAAGTTTAAACAGCTATTATTCTGGAAAAAGAGAGTTCTAAGCTTGCAATGTTTTTTCGTTAAAACTTGTTACTTTCAGCTCTCGGTATTTATTTATTAATGTTCAATTTTGAATTTTGACGATTTTTAGTAAGCTTTCCGAAACAATTAATATACTATCACTATAATTATTTCAGATATATTCGCAGGGTAAAATGCCTTTACCGGTACCCGTTACTCTTGGAGTTTTTCAAGTAAAAGATATTTATTTTTCATAATTAATTCGTTGTAGTTTGCACTTTTAGTATTTTCTTCTGACAGATAATATAAATGTTCCCGATTCCTTATTTTTTTATTTCTAATTTATTTTTTGCGCTTAGTGTTTATTTTCGGATGATTTTTTAATCTATGTTCCTTATTAGGCAGTGAATAAATTTCTCTGTTGATTTTGATTGTGATATTAATATTATTCCCATCTGAATTATTCTGTTTTTGATTGCTGTTATTGATATGATGAACTTTTTTCTTGTTTTACGCGTTTGCATATTCACACATTATATGTATATATTTTTTAACAATCGTGCCGGTCACAGCTTTCGAATATTCAGTGCAAGCGATTTTATTCAATAATGTTTAGTTTTTTGAGGGTTTTAAGAAAAATTTCATTACAACGTTGCCACTTGTACTAAAAACAACTGTAGCTGTGTTATAAACTTAAAATCAGCGATTATTTTGTTCTAATTTTGTGATTCAGATGCAAATGTTTTGTCTATCTTTTCTAAAAAGGAAAATTGTAGCAATTACAGTTTTATGAGGTAATTGTGCACATTCATACAAATTACCACTTTAATTCCAAAGTTTTCTCACAAAAATTTTAATAAATCAAAATATTTTAGTGATATATAATATTTTAGTGATATTAATGTTCTCAGTCATAGCGCTATTTATTTCAATGCAAAATTTTTAATGGCTATAAGGGTGATTTTACAAAAAAAGAAAAATTTGAGAAAGTTTCTAAGAAATCTAAAATAATCAGAAAATTTAGTTTTGGAAAATGTCTGGAAGTAATACCATTTTTGGCAAAAACATGGAAACAAATCTTGCCACAAACCTGGAAAAATGACCAAATTTAAAATTGGTTGTAAAAATAAGTAACCAGTGAGATTCAAAATTCTGATGAGTCTCTAATATTAAAAATATTAAGTCTAATACTAAGTCTAATATTTATATTTTTTTATACAAATATTTAGTAACGATTAATTTTAAAAACTATTAAAAATTGCTCTTCACTTTTATTCAGTAATTTTTATTCAGTATTCGTTGTTCAGTAATTGTAGTATTATTAAAATAAGAATATCAATTTGTGAAAAAAATTCTCTTTGTTTAGCAATGTATTTAAAATTTTTATTAAAAATATCATTTCAAAGTTGTAGCATTCACAGTATCCAGTATACAGCTGTTACGATTACGTTTACAGTAGTATCATTTACAATCGTAGTTCTTCAGTAATGTTGAGTTTTTAAAAACTAATCCTTGTGTTATAAATTTCATTAATTATTTTTTTAAAATTTGTGCAAAGTTAAAGAAATATGCCACATAAAACAACATTTTCAAAGCAGAGTTACTTACTTAATTTCTATTGATGACAGAATGTCTCCTGAAATAAAAAACTGACTCTATCTGGCAAATATCTATGGGCTAAGAAGATTCATTGAATCTAGGTTTCTTTCTAGAAAAGCAAAGTTTTTAATTTACAAAACTCTTGTCAGGCCTATCTCGCTTCTAAAGCTTGAACAACAACAAGACTTGGGAAAAATTGTATCACAATATTTTAAAGAAAAATTTAGCTGAGTATACTTGGTGGTGTAAATGAAAACAATAACTGGAAAAGGAGATTTCACTTTGAACTGTATAAAATTTATAAACAACCTGATATTATTAAATACATAAAAATAAATGGAATGAATTGGATGGCCCACGTGATTCGAATGAGTGATGACAATACAATAAAAAAGATACTGCTTTTTAGACCCACTGGAACAAGAAAGCGGGGAAGGCCACGGTTAAGATGGGCTGACTCAGTTGAGTCTGATTTTCTCACAATTAATGAAAAGAATTGGAGATCAAAGGTAAATCGTAAGTCGTCGTGGAGAAATCTTAAGAGGAAGGCATTGACTCACATTGGGTTGTCTGGCCAACTATGATGATGATGTGTATAAATTAATTTGAGATCTTAGTCATCAGTAAGGTACATAACTAACTGATTATGTGACTAGTGTGATTCTTTGAATCATTGAATTTCAGAAGTTTTTTGCAAGGTATTGCTTCTATTTATAATGTATTTACATGTATAGTGTAAAATTATTTTTTTTCTCCCAAGAGCTCTGTTGAACCTATGCAAGTTGATGCCCCACCTGAAGAAAATGATGCATCAGAAGAAGAGATATATGTTGTTGAAAATCCTACTTTGGTAAAAAGAAAAAAAAACTTTTTTCTTTTCTTTTACTCTTACAAATATTACTAACTTGTTAATTTACTACTAGATTAAGCCTTTACATATATTTATGTTGAACAAAAACCAACTTATTTCTTTCTTTAGATTTCTTTGCATTTAAAAAAAAAATTACTCAATTATTAAGTGTATGTTACATAACAATTACCCAGTGAATGTTCAAAGTGTAGAATTATAATATCTTTTTTCTATTTTTATTCAACTGTCAATAAAATACAGATGCTTTTAAAGAAATAAATAAACCTAACACCTTTCTTACTACTTGCAGTATTCATTTTGAAACTTCGACATATTTTAGTTTAATTGTTCAATATATATAGCATAGTTATTTAGTTTTAGTTATTTAAAATGTTTTAATCTAAAAAAAAGTAAACAAATACTATTGTTGATTGTATGTTATTATGTTGATTGTTGTATTATGTTGATTTTATGTTTATAAATTAAGAACTTTAAACGATAGAATTTTTTTTTTATTACTACACAGATCGTAATTATGATTTTATTTATTTACTTGGAAAGTGCTGAAAAAAAATTTTTGAGTGTTTAAAAAGTAATATTTTAAACAGTAATATAATATTAGCTTATATTATATTAAATAGTAATATTAGCTTATTTTTTGTTGAAAAATCTATCTATGCACCCAGTATATTACAAAATTAGTTTTTAATCCTAGTTAAATGTATTGACATAAAGTATTTTTGAAGAATTGTTTAAACAACAATTATTTCATTAGTTACTATGATAAATTATGTCTAAACATGAAAATGTTTTAATATAAAATTGAAATTATTATTTTTATGTATTTAACTAAAATTGTTTAATTTTAGTTACTATGATAAATTATGTCTAAACATGAAAATGTTTCAATATAAAATTGTTGTTAAATAATTTGAATTTTAGTTTAAAGTACCAATACGAGGGTTGCTATTTATATTTCTGGCCTAATAATGAAAAAACAAATATGTAGGATCGAAATTGGTTTTATTATTTTTCAAAATATTCTCCATGATGATCAATACACTTTTGCATGCGTTTGAACCAATTTTCAAAGCACTTTTTCCAGTTTGATTGAGGTAACTCCAAAACATGCGTTTTGAATGCATCAACCGCTTCTTCGGGGGTCGAAAATCGTTGTCCACGTAATTTATTTTTGATGTGTGGGAATAAGAAAAATTTATTGGGTGCCAAATCAGGGCTGTACGGCGGATGACCCATCAGTTCGATCTTTCGCTCCGTCAGAAATGCCTTTGTTTGAGTCGATGTGTGAGAGCTCGCATTGTCATGATGAAGAATGATTCGCCTGTTCTTCTGCTTTTTTCGAATTTCTCCGATGACTTCTGGCAAACAAATGGGCGTGTACCATTCAGAATTGACCGTCCTGCGTTGCTCTAACGCCACTGTTGCCACATGACCGTTAATGCCGAAGAAACAGGCAATCATTTGTTTGGATGTGCTTCTTCCTCGAACAACTTTGTTGGTTTTGCCTCGTTTGGAAGACCCATACAGTTGATTGCTGTTTTGTTTCCGGCTCATATGCATAGATCCATGATTCGTCACCTGTGTAGATGTTATACACAGCTTTTGATGTACCTTTAGCGTATTTTTCCAACATTTCCTTGCACCAATTGACACAAGCCTTTTTTTGAGCGTTTGTCAGATTATGCGGGATCCAACGCGAACAAATTTTCTTCACGCTCAAATGTTCATGCAATATTTTATTGATGCTAGTCATACTAATGTCCAAAGACGCCTGTATCTCACGGTATGTCACATGACGATCTTGCTTTATCAGTTCACGCACAGCATCGATCTTTTCTGGCACAACAACGGATTTTGGACGACCTGCACGGGATTCGTCCTGGATCGAACATTGACCACGGTTAAATTCGTTATACCAATTTTTTACAGTGCTGTAGGATGGCGCTTTATCGCTGAATAAAGAATTAAGTTCATCGAAGCACTCTTGTCTTAACAATCCATGTCGAAAGTTATGAAAAATAATGGCACGAAAATGTTCACGATTCAATTCCATTTTTTGAAAGAGAAGAACTTTTCAATTTACTGTCAACAACACAAATGAAGCTATAATGGTAAATCGTCTGCTAAATTTATGTTTAAAAATATCAAACTTTCGATTAAAATCGTCTTCGGTCGCCTAGCAACACTTACTGTTGCCAAGGCCAGAAATATAAATAGCAACCCTCGTATTTTTGTATTTATTATTTGCACACACTATGGTAAGCATTTGAATAAAAATCTTAAGAAATGATTAAAAATGTTATTGTATTAATTATTATTTATTTAAAATATATATATATATATATAACAGCAAATTTAATTTTATTTTACAGCTCAGAGAAATTGAAAAATTTATGTTAATTCTTTTGCAAATATATCTTCTAACTTTATTTTATTAAAATTGTTTTGCTCCAAATATTTTAATTTTATTAAAAAATATTTCTTTGAAATACCAACTTTCTTTGAATAAATTTTTACTGTTTTTTGCTTTCAACAGTATTTTACTTGTGCTCATATTAAAATAAGATATTTTAATATTTTTTTAAAAATATTCAATAATTTATAAAATATTATTATTTTTTTCCAAGGACTTTTTCTCTGTTTTTAAAGTTTCATTGTATTCTGCTATAATTGCAAATAATTAATGATTTGTTAATACATGTTTAATTTTCTTTACTGTTATAAAAGTTATTTAGGTAAATAACTACAGTGGAAAGTTTCGTATCCGGAATCGGCGGGACTTCCCCAAGTCCGTATATTCGATTTTTCCGTATAATAGACCCCCAAGGTAAACAAAACTTAAAATGATCTGAATCTAAGAAGCAAAAAATTAAACATTATTTTTCGGGCAATAATGTTTTAGTATTAGACTGATATCTAATCAATCAAAAACAAAATATTAGAAAATAAATAATTATTGCTATTATAAAAATAAATATAGAAAACGAAAAATATTAATTGCTCTCTCCGCCATTTTGAACTAGAACGATTCAAGCGAGAAGGGGAAATTCCCGTCTTTCACTAAGAAAGGAAAAAACCTGTCAAAAGACCTTTCCCCCCCCCCCTTTTAAGAGAAGGGAAGGTGAAGAAATGTTTGTTTATTTTGATTGTTAAAAAGTGTCCGGGAAATTGACTCTTCCGGAAAATTGACGTCCGGATATGGGACGTTACACTGTATTAATTATGAAAATTTTTGTTTAATATTTTAAAGGATTTGGAAGCCTACATTAGTAGCTATACAGGATTAGCTAAGCTATACCGTCTTCTTTATATTGCTGATCATTGTCCAGCATTAAAGATTGAAGCTTTAAAAATGGCTCTGTCATATGTACAAAATACCTATAACGTCAACATCTACCAGATGATTCATCGGAAACTGGTTGATGCAACTGGGTAAGAAATTAAATAATTTTTTAAAATATTATTTAATAACTTTTTTTAATTAGTACTTTTAAAGAAATTTTTTAAAGTGAAAGCTTTTAAAGTATCTTAAATTTTATTGTATATTGCAGAACTAAGAAATTTCAGAAAAATTGGCATTATGAAAGGCAAGGAATTCAGTATAAGATTGATGGTTCTAAATAATATTTAAGCTAATTTTTAAACATCAGCTTTAGAAAGCATATATTTTAAATAAAATAGTTGATTAATTTTAAGTCTGCAGAGGGTCTGTTTAGAAGAAATTTGGGTCCGTTAACAGACCCTTCACAAAATATCTTTTCATAAAAACGGACCCTTAAGGGTGTCTTGGAGTGAGATTCTACTTTCCTCGTTCCCCTTGTTAACCTATGGAGAATTATATGATTCTTAACCTACTCTTTATTTAGTCACTAATTAATATTTTTGAATTTTTTTTGCTTCATTTTATGCTTTGAAATGTCTACTATTAAGCTTCCTTACAAAATTTTTAGTTGGAAGATTTTAAGTATTTTTAAAACTTTTTTAAAACTAACGTGTTCTTTAAAAGACTGAAATTTAGGAGATAAGCTTTAATTACAAGTTTATTTTTTGCATTTTTTGAAATTTTTTTTAGATAGATTGAAAGCTTAAGAAATTCTCTTTAACTTAAGATTAATATTTTATTTCTAGGTTTTATACAGAATACGTAAATCACTAATTAGTTTCAACAATTCTAATCATCAGACTCAAAATTTCCTTCCCCTTCTAAAACCCTTTTCAACAGGATTACCCACAGCGAAAATGACCCTTTGCACCGCAGGAGGTTGAAGCCAGCTTTCACTGTGATTTATGACTCTCCTCACCACCTTTTTCTTGCGTGGATCCTCATGTATTTCTGTTTTATTTCATATTAAGATTTTGCCAAGAAACGTTTCTTATAGATTTTCGTAGATTGCTAATATGGGAAACTATAAAATTAAAAAAAGGTTGTATTTGTAGATAAAGTGACTTGGTATGAAATATCAAGATTCCAAACTTTGGATTTAAGATTTATAGAAAATTATTATGACCGTTTAAATATGAATGTTACATCTAGATATCAAAAATTATCAATGGACCTTATAAGAAAATTTCAAGATTATGTAAATTGGGATTATATTATACAATATCAAGATATTGATAAAGATTTTGTAATATAATTTGTTTCTAAAATAGATTTCTGTCTTTTAATAAAAAATAAAAACAATATATTACCAGAAGAATTTTATAATTCACACAAAGAAAATATAGCTTGTATACTCTTGCTGAAATTTGTCATAATACACAAGTAAAAATGTAACACGAGTAATAAACGAGTAAAAAAACTAAAAAATGTTTCTAAATAAAAAGAAGTTAAAATAATGGAGTTTTCAAAGAGATACTTAAATGATTTGGAAGTTGGGGAATATCATATAAAGAGTTTGAATAAATCTAGATATGAGATAACGATGAAACTAATTGTAGACGATAAAGAAACAGAATTAGTTTTAAAAAATGATTGTTTAACTAAAGAAACTAGACACGAAATTATTAAGTATGTTGTAAAAGATGATCCTATCCCTTTTACTTATCTCGATTATCATGGGATCGTTGATGGTAGATATGATTGTGAACTTTGTTATTATGATTATGATAATTGTTTTGAAAAATATTTTTATTAATATGTCAAATAAAAACGATTTTATTAATATAAAAATAAGAATTTTGATTAATTAAAATATGCTGATTTTATCTATTATTCCCTATAAAAATGTCCGCCTATTTTAAATATTACGATTATGAATTAGAAAATTTAGGGGGTAGTATATAGGATAGGCTAAAGTGTCCTGTAGCCCCCCCCCTACTGTTATAAGAATTGGGAAGGCAGCTCTACCTCAATGGAAGCAAACATTATTGTTCAAGGTTTCCTTCAAAGTATGACATTATATGGTGTAAAATATGTAGCCATGATTGGAGACGGTGACAGTAATGTGTACAAAAAAGTTTTGGAAGCTAACCCACATGGCACCTTCGACGTTGAAAGAATTGAATGTCGGAACCACCTCATAAAAAATTTCTGTAACAAATTGAAAGAGGTAGCAAGAAATACAAAATTAGGACATGCCGCAGTTCGCAAATTACAATTGCTAGACAAAAGAATTCTTAGATTAAGAAATGCAATTGTAAAGGCGTCAGAGCATAGAAAATATCAACTAAATGCACAAGCTGATCTAATAAAGGATATGAAAAACGCTCCACGACATGTTTTTGGAGACCATACATACTGTGCTTTCTACTTTTGTAATGATAGAGATAATGTAAATCATATCTCAGAATTAGAAGAAAGTGGGATTTTGTTTAAAATTATGGAAATTATAGGGAAATTGACAAACCATGCCAGAAGCTTGCTTTATAATTCCACTAATAATGCGGTGGAATCATTTAACGCATAAATATAAAGGTTGAAGAATTGTTGATTGTATTGTTGAAGTTAAGTGTCCTCTGACATATAGGAATTTGTTTCCAAATGAAGCTATACTTGACAGAAAATTCACCTTTTAGAAGACTAACAAAGAAAAATCTTGCATTACAGAAATAAAAAAAACACAATTTTTATTTTAAGGTGCACGGACAATTACACGTAACAAAAGCCAAGTTCTGCTTTTTTACTTTTTGGACTACAAAGGGAATTTAAGTTGAAAAAATTGAAAGAGATGACTTGTTTTGGGCAACTTAAATGGAAGAGAAACTTAAAAGATTTTACTTTGATTGTTTGTTGCCTGAAATCCTGGTTCCCAGATATACCAGATCAATGACTATCCGAGATCCCGAGTACATACTGGAAGCGATAGAGAAAAAACAGAAAAGTAAAAAAAAAAATAAAATAAATAAATACATGATAACAAAGACTGAAAAATCTGATACTTTCAAAATCCTTCCTCTTCTAATTCAGTGGACGATTTATGTATAAGGCAACAGTACAAATCGCAGTTTTCATCCAAAAACATGTCGAGTGGAGATTTCCTCTTTTGATTAACCTGGTCATTAATTTGATATTTTCTATGTTTTGTATGCATACATTTTTTAATATTTTTTAAACATTTATTGTATGAAGGAATTATAACTTTTTTTTAAAAAAAAGTTATATTTAATTTTAGTAAAATGCGACAATTAGTAAAAAGATTGATATCCATCGAAATTAAACCAATTTCTTTATTTGTCGTGACATTTACGGAATACATTTTTCTTTTCGAAAACTGAAAACTATTTGTGGGATAATTAGTAGAAGGAATTGTAACTTTTTAAAAAAAAAGTTATATTTAATTTTAATAAAATGCGATGCTAAGTAAAAAGATTGATATCCTTCAATTTTAAATAAATTTTTTTTATTTGTCATGACATTTACAGAATACATTTTTCTTTTCGAAAACTGAAAACTATCTGTGGGATAATTAGTAGAAGGAATTGTAACTTTTTTAAAAAAAGGTATATTTAATTTTAGTAAAATGCGATGCTAAGTAAAAGATTGATATCCATCAATTTTAAATAAATTTTTTTATTTCTCATGACATTTACAGAATACATTTTTCTTTTCGAAAACTGAAAAACATCTGTGAGATAATTAGTTTTCTAAACAAAAAGAAAGGAAAGAGTTTTTTTATTTTATTTGCATGATTCTCTTATTTTTTTAAAAATGTAATTAATAAAATATTTAGCGTAATTAATATATATATATATATATTAGTCGTTTGATTTGAATTTCATATTATCTTGCTTTTTGTGAGTGCTGTTGAGATGATAATAAACTATCGAAGGAAAAGAAAGTAACTATGATAACTTTAAAATAACAATGATAACTAATAAATATTACACTTTACTTAGAATTGTAGAAAAAACACAAAGCACATATAAGCTTAATGAATCTTCTTAGAATTTAAGCTAAAAAACATTGAAAAATCTAAATTTAAAAAAAAAACGGAAAAAAGTAACAGTGAATAGTAGAACCTGGTTTGGAAATTAAAACACTACGCATGTAACAGTTTTGAATAAAATTTAAAGAGTGAATAATGAAGCGAAAGAATTATCATAAATTTTAAATTTATAAAATTAAGTTTTATATTTTATTAAAATTTATAATTTTACATTAATTTAATTGATAAGATTTCACGAAGTTTAATTTATTTGTTATAAAAATAAAAACTGTTTATTACTTAAAAAAAAAAAAAAAAAGACATTATTTCATTCACCAGAAGAATAAGAAATTCCTGCTTTTACTTAGTCCTTTTCTGAAGTAAGGCTTGACCGCCATGGTCAGACCTCCCAAAAAGTGTGAAATGGGGGTGTTGTCGATGTTGACATGATTGACGACTTAACTGTACTACTTGGGGGAAAGAAAAGTACCTGGTTATATTTGTCCGAGTGTTTCATCGAAGTTTTTCCTGACTCCAAGACACCCTTAACAAAATAATTCATCTTTTAATCAGACCCTTCACAAATTTGTTTATCTTCATTATTGTTTTGTTAATCGAATAAACCCTTCCCGGGGGAGAAAGACAGTTCAAAACGAACTAATTTTCTAAGTTTCCCTAAGTTTAAATTCCAAATATAGTATTCTAAGAAAATATTTCTAAATTAACAAACGTCGTATGCACATTGTTATTGATATTAAATGAAAAAAAAATTTTGTAAATAAATAATTTATCAATTTATATTTATTCATAAAATTAATTAATAGAATATTATGTGCATTAAAGTTAATTTCTGACAATTTTTTAAATAAAATATTATAAATTTAAGAATCGTTTAAATTTATTTAATGCATAACACATTAAAAGTGATACATAACTAAGTTGTGTTATTTAAAATATGTCAATTGAAATTGTTAAATATGTGAGTGATTTTGTTTCCATTATTCATCTGAAATGAATATTCTGTGTTGAGCAGTATAGGCTAAATACCAAATATTTGTATGTTGCATCTCTAATTTAATAGCAGCAATTGTTGAGCAGAATCTTGTAGGGTGACCTGGGGTAATTCCTGATCAAAAAATGCAAACATCTATTTTGTAAAAAAACTATTCAAGATAGAATTTTAATATTTACTGGAAGTTTGAGGTTATATGAGATGAGTCCTATGCTACCTTTTTTTGTTTGAAAATCTAATTAGAATTTAAAAGATTTTAAATTTTTAGTGATCAGGAATTACCCCATCTCTTGATCATTTCTGGGGTAATTCCTGATCACTTCTGGGGTAATTACTGATCACCAGTTTTTATAGTAAAGGGGCTGTTTAAAAATAATTATACAATGGTAATTAACAAATACGACATCAAGATCAAGCAAATAAACCAAAAAGATATGTTTAAGCAGCTAATAAAATGATTTATTCAAAAGCAAGAATAAAGATTAACACTTTAAATTTTCCAAAAATCTTTGCATCGTGCCATACATTTTAGGCAAGCAGCCAACTCATTCTCATGTTCTGCTGGAATATAAGAAAGAGTTCCCACATGGGTTACTTTTGCTGGATTTTTTAACTTCATTAAGTGAGAGTATAAATTTAAGTAAGGTATGTCAACAACTCTGGCAGTAGCTCTCACACTGAAATTTTAATTTTCAATCATTAAATCATATTCACTAATTTTGCTTTCTAGAAGCACAGCATCCTTTTTAGGCTTATAATTTCTTACCATATTTATATTAGGCTAATTTATAAACTTAAAAATTATTCTACGAGGGTCATCCAGAAAGTAAGTTTCCCTATTTTTTAAAAAAACAGAACTCACACTTTGAGGAACATATTTATTGGCAGTACGGCAATGTTTCAGCTATTTTTCAACATAGTCACCACCAGAATTGAGACACTTGTCGTATTGTGGGATCAACTTTTGTATCCGTTGTCGTAGAACTCTGCCGCCTGAGAATGGAACCAGCGTGTGACGAAAAACCTGACACCCGAACACAAAATTCAACGCTTAGGACGCTGTCGGTACGGAAAGTGATGTGCACGGTGTTCTGGGACAGGAAGGGCATTCTGCTCATTGACTTCCATCCACGTGATGAAACAGTAAACGCTGACCGTTGTGTGAAACACTGCGGAAATTTCGACGCGCCATTCAAAACAAGAGGCGCTGAAATGCTTACTGCAGGTGTTGTGCTCCTCTATGACAACGATCTTGTTTCCAGCGATTTTCACGTTTTCTTACACCTCAAGAAATTCCTGTCCTCCGGTGAAAGTTTTGGCAACGGGGAAGAGATGAAGACGTCTGTCACACGCTGGTTCCATTCACAGGCGGCAGAGCTCTATGACAGAGGGATACATAAGTTGATCCCACGATACGACAAGTGTCTCAATTCAGGTGGTGGATATGTTGAAAAATAGCTGAAACATTGTTGTACTTGTTGCCAATAAATAGGCTCCTGAAAGTGTGAGTTCTTTTCTTTAAAAAAATAAGGAAACTTACTTTCTGGATGCGCCTCGTAACAATGTACACACATAAAATTAAGATATAAGCAAGGTAAGACAAACCAGAAATGGTGCAAATCAGAACACATTTGTCTTGTATACAGTTAAAAACAAATTTTGTGATTACAGTTAAGATATATTTTATAGTTGTTCCACTTAATAAATATGAACTGTTATTTAAGACAAGGCAATTAGCTATTTCTTATACTATTTATAAGAAATGACATTGATCAGGAATTACCCCAGTGATCAATAATTACCCCATCTGTAGGGGGCAACATTTGATATAGTTTCCTATAGTCAATTATAATATTTACAGTAGATGTGAAACAATTAAACAAAAGCTTAGACTATTTTTATATTAAAGAAAAATAAAGTAACTCAAAGGAGGGGGATCCTTGCAGAAATGTGCACATTTTGAAACCCATCTTTGAAGTGGAAAATACAGAAAGCAATTTAAAAGATACTTATTTTGCTAGACTAAACAAAAAACTATTATTAAGTAAATGTAGTTATACTTTAGTAAAGTGTACAAGCATTCTTGTCCATGTCTCAAATTTAAAAAAAATAAAAATTTTTTTTAATAAAACTTAGGTGATCATTATTTACCCCAGAAACAGAGTGATCGTGAATTACCCCGGGTCACCCTATCTATTTACAATTTAAAAACTCCTTGAAAAGGGTTTTAGAAATTTTTGCAATAACAGGACCCTATTTGCATAAATTCACAAAAACAGGACCCTGGTTGAAAGAATGTGACTTAATGCTTATTTTATATTCACAAATTATGAGTAGCTTTTTCACAATTTTACAAAAGCAGGAGCTTTCACAAAATGTCGTGACAGACTCCTGGTCTGTATATTGTATATTATTTAAGTAATAATTACATATTAAAATTTTTTGCTATAATATGCTTTTAATTTTTGTATTCAAAACAATTTTAAGTTGTTGCAAATTTGTATGCTGCAAATCTTTACTATATAGGGTCAATAAAATGAAAGAGTAATCGCATAATATCCCAATACATATTTAAAAACAATTCCACTATTTAGGGATGTTTTATTTGAAGATTTTAAAATCATATAACTCAGTTATAATTATCAAGCAATTTTAACTACGCAAACTTATTTCAAGAAAAAATATTAGAATTGCCTGATAGTTTTTTTTTTTTTTTAACTGAGTTACATGATTTCAAAATCTGCAAATAAAACATTTCTAAATGTTGGAATTGCCTTTAACAGGACATTTTGCATTTGCTTGTAGCTGTATAATTTTAATTCTTAGTTGTAAAAATTTTTTCTTTTTAATTTTAATGACAACTACTAAAATTAGAGATGCGATGGCTGAGGGGATACAGCGTTCGCCTCCCAATGTGGTAAACCGGATTCAAATCCCAGCGATGGCGGGTCGATGCAAATTCCACATCCAGCTTGCACTGACCACAGTGCTGACATAATATATCTTTATTGGTAGACAGATCATGGGTTAGAGTCCCCTTGCTGTCAGTCTAACTGTGGGAGGTTTTTGTGGTCCTCTTCACCATGTAATGCAAATACAGGTTAGTTCTATCAAAAAGTCCTCTGCGAAGGCAAATTTCTCCTGATACTTAATCCCTTGCCTTCTGGATTGAGAATTACAAGGCTACAGGTTTGAACATTAGTGGCCGTAAACCCAAGAAATTGGGTGGGCTGTTCAATGTCGGTTATAAAAAATAAAAATAACTACTATAATTAAGCTAATGATGATTTATTTGAATATTTAGAAACTCGAACTTGCCTGATGTCACTGGTGGGCTGAATGCTGGTGTAGTTCCTTTGGACACACAATGGATTGAAACTAAAAGTAAAAAAGCAGCCCTGAAAGTTGAAAAATTAGATGCTGATTTAAAAAACTACAAAAGTAATTCCATCAAGGAAAGCATCAGGTATTATATGATAATAGTTCTTGCAACAAGCAACAATTCTCAATTTAAATAAGCAACAATTCTCAAACTTTTATGATCAAAACACTTTGCAATTCTTCACAATGATCTCAGAATTCAGATGCTTTTGCCTCTTCAAAATAAAAAGTTTCAGATATTCAGGTCAAAAAAGATGAATCACTCTGAAAGGATTCCTCTGAAAAACTAAATCCCTTATCTAGACATTTATTTGGGAATTGATTTTCCCTCATTTTTTTAACAATTAAAAAAAAAATTTTTTTTTCTTCTGTCTGCATGATCTGTTAAAAAAACTCATGCAAGTAAAAAAGAAATTTTTCATTCTTTTTCCATAGGATAGTCGAACATTTTTACTGTTTAACGAGATGTTGTAATGAACATTTTGAAGTAATCTTTGGTAAGAGGAAAGAACAAACTGTGAATATTAATGAAGCCAAAAATGCAAGGAGACACTTTTTTTACTCTAACTTGGACAGTTTTTTTTTTTAATTACTCATTTCTGTTCGTTTTTTAGTTTAGTTTAGAGTAGTGCGCTTTCAGTCAAACCAGTTTTATACACTTGAAAGGTTCAAGTAATTAAAATAAATTTTAAAAAAGTCTGTATTTTTCTTCACTTCAATTGAAAAAAAAAATTAATAAATTAAAACATGCCTGTCCGTCCAGTAAAGAAAAATATTAACTTTTTGAAAGAGGAATCTTCTTTTAATGGACTTATTATTTTATTGTTAATTAAACGATAAAAATTATTATTGTATAAAATTTTTCGTAAATATTGTTTAATTTTTAATTGTTGATGTTTTGATTTTTGTTTACCTCAAGCACCTATTATCTTGAAAAACCTATTCTACATCTACCAAAGCTCTGATGAATTTCTGTGCAAAGGATTCTCTGCTGTATAGCTGGGGGGAGATGAAAACATACGTTAACTGAACAAAATCTGAAAATATGCTGACAAATTTCTTGACTTTGAAATTTCAGTATATTTTGATCAAATTGGGTCAGATGTCTGCCATGACCTGTACATAAAATAGTGCAGCATGTGCTTCCAAATAAATCATGCCTGTTTTTAAATATATGATAAATCAACACACACATTTTTCTCTAAAAACTGCATTTGAACATAGAAAATTTTGATGATTATCTGATTTTTTTTGTGAATAAACAGTCAGGCTGAATTTTATTTTTATTGAACTTAATTGTAAAAAAACCTGTTTTATAAAATGAGAGATTATTTTTATTATTGTATACAATTTATAAGCATGTCCTGTACATTTTTTTAACAAATTAAATTTAAGTTCATAAATGTTTTAAGATAATTATTTTTTAGTCATGAAATATTTTTTAGCAATCCTTTTTATACTTGCTTTAACTTTCAGGCGCGGCCATGATGATTTGGGTGATCATTATTTAGATTGTGGCGATTTAAGTAGTGCATTAAAATGCTATTCAAGAGCCAGAGATTACTGCACCAGTGGCAAACATGTTGTCAGCATGTGTTTAAATGTTATAAAGGTATACTTCATTTTTTACCCATTGGCAAAATGGGTGTTGTTTTTTGTTTGAGGGCGTAATTATTTGGACGTCATTACGCTTTACAACTGTGTTCAAAAGTAATAGTAAACAGTGTGCGTGTGTCGTCATTGCATGCATTGCTATGACGACTGCTGCTGTTTGATTTCTTTTAGAATTCCTTTTTTTTCACTTGTAATTTTGTTATGCATTAAGTTGGTGAGATTTTGTTTTTAACAAACATGATGATCCTAGTTGGATAGCATTTTTCTTAGTTGTTTCAATGAAAATTAAATAATTAATCAATTATGCTGTATAGAATTTTTCTTAGTTTTTTTTAAAATCAAATGACCTTACTATAATTTTGAACAAGGAATTCTTTATTAATTAATTATTCTAAAATCGCTCATTATGTAAGCAATTATTTCTATCCCACTCTAATTTTAAATAAGGAAGTAATTTTTTTATTATAACAGAGATTATTGTGTTCCGAAAAAAAACTGGATTTCCGGATTTTTCGCTAACTGCGATCCAGAAACTTCCCAAAATCCAAGCTCCAGTTTCAAGAAATCATTGATCACATTTATGTTTAAAAATTCTTGTATATTTTATTTAAAAATATTAGAACTAGAATTTATACTTGGCATCTCTTTCATTTGTAAATATTTTTTTCTGGTTGAATAATAAATGTTAAAGATAAATGTAAACTTATACACATAATTATTTATTTAAATTATGCTGAATATAATTTAATTAGAATTTCATGTTGAGAAAATATCAATGATATATTTTTCATGTATCAATGATTAATCAATGAAAATATCAATGATTTTAAGACTTTAATTTTTTGAAATGCGTCATTAATGATTTTACTCAAGAAATTTTCAGGATTTTTTAGCTCACAATCAGCCCTGTTATAATAATGATGCTGGTTTTAAATTTAGATCTTTGTTTGTAATTGCTTCTATCCTGCTAAAAATAAGAAAGTAATTTTTAATCAATACTTTTAAATCTTAAATCATAGATGTTTCGATATTACAAATTCTCATGTTTAGTGTTCTCAGATTAAATGTTAAGTTTATATTTATATAGCTTTTATTTGATAATTTGATTGTTTTTAGAGTTTTTTTTTGTTTTTTGTAAGTTTATAATTGAAAGAGGACAAAGAACAAATATTATTTTACAAGAGGACAAATATTAATTGATGCAATTTTTACAACCCTTGACTTAAAATGTTGTGTTTATAAAAGTTTATCCAGAAGAAAAAGAAAAAAACATTTGACTAATGGATAATTAGTGATCATATTAATGTGATCACAATTTTTTTTTCTTTTATAGCTTCTTGTCATTTGTCTGTGTTAATTTATTTTTTGCATTTTGTAATCCCTTTTTTTTTTCCTTCATCTGAAATCATCTCATTTTTTTACTTCATCTTTCTATAGGTTAGTGTTTATCTCCAGAATTGGTCTCATGTTTTAACCTATGTTAATAAAGCTGAAACAACTCCTGAAGTTACTGAAGTAAGAAGCGATATTCACTCCTCTAACACATTAATTTCTATGGTATGACTAAACAGTATGCTTTGTTTCTTTTATGCTAGTAAAATTATTAATTATTTTGCCTACATATGCTACTTTGAACTGATCTTATTTTCTTTAAAAAAATAATTTATGTTTGAATTTTGTTTTGACTTGTTACTAACTTTAGTTGCAAAATGTGAAAAATAATAATAATTCAGTTTTAAATATTGACAAATTAGTGTTGTTTTTATGTCTAAAAATGAAAGGGCTGCAAGTTTAACGTAACACTATGATCCTAAAACAAACTTCATACTTTTTTTAAAGTGTTGAATTCAATAATGGTTATTATTGGTGGCCAAATAAGATTCCCTAAAAAATTATGAAAAACATTTTAAAATTTTTTCAGTGCATTCGCAGTATAAACAAAGCAGCTTAAATGCTCATAACTTGCACAGTTTTTAACCAATTATTTTAAAATTTTAAATCAAAAAATAATAATTCATCTTAAATTTCGTCATTGAATATTTATGAAGTTGTCGCTTAGAAAACGTAAGACGAAAAGATTAATTTTTTTTATTAAAATGTATGCAGTTATTAAAAATAACAAATAAAGTAATCAAAAAGGGTTATAAGTTTGCTGAGGGTGTTCAAAAATACTTATTTTCTTCTGTAATTTATTGTAGGTCCAGGGGACTGTCCTGGGCAAATTTACCACCATTCAGCTGTAGTTTCACTAATTCAACTTCACAAAATGCTTTTTAAAAAGCAAGTTCTGAGATTCTCTTCCCTGCCTCTTAAAATGTTGTTTTTGTATCCCCGTACGAAAGGATAAATCCCCGGTTAATTAAGCAAAGACGAATAGGTAGCATGTGCTTGGTCAGATAGTGTGGTGTGGTAGCCTAATATGCTAGATAGATAGCCTAACATGCTGCTTATGCCATATTATAGCGATCTTTTCTTGCAGAGTTTTTTTTTTTTAATTAAACAACGAGGCAGTTCCTCTGTAAACTTTACAGGAAGTTGAAATTCGACCATTGTTTTAAATTTATTCTGACAGACCTTTATTTTTTATTAAACATTTTTTTATCTGTGAAACTTTTAGTGCAAGTGCTGTAAAATGCATGTTTTTTTAAAATTCAAGTTGAAATTTAACAATGGACAATGATTTTTATTGATTTTTAAATTTAGATAAAATTTTAGGCCCAAAAATTTACAATAGCAAAATTATTTTTGAATATATGGGGAAAAATATATAAAAATTTACCAGTCATATATGATTTTTATTTGTAGTGACAATTTTTTAAAATATCCTCTTACTTAACCATATTTTTGTGTTGATTTTTCAATATAATTCTTAATTTTCACAAAATAGGTACCTCTCGCAAAAACATAATTTGACAGACCCCTGAGATCAAATCAAACCCTGAGGTCAGATCCCCAAATCAAACCTCTAAAAGTTTTGAATTTTATTCCTAAGTATGAAAAATCGCTTGAACTAAATATCTCTAAACTTACAAAATAATCCTTTAAGTATTTCTGGACAAATTTAAAATAAATGTAAAAAACTGAAAGTGTCTCTTATTGTAGGTTAGTGTATATATATATTGTAGGGTAGTGTATATATATATATATATATATATATATATTAGGGATATAAGGAATATTCGTCAATGTATTATTTGGAAAAGTATTTTTTGACAAAGTTTTTGGTAGTAAATTTGAATAAATTTATAGAAAAAAAATTTTCCGACTATACATTATTGGAAATAGTTTTTGTTTTTTCTGTTTCTCTTTTTTTTTCAACTTTGCACCTTAAGTTTTTTTTTAATATAGCCGTTAGTTTTTTATTTATCTTAAATATTTCTATTTTATCTTAATATCAAATTAGCTTTATTATCTTAAACATTTCTGTTACATTTTCCCCCCTTACCCCATACCAATGCTTTAGCTAAGTTTTAATTATTTTTCAATAATGACTAAACTTATTAATATATAAAACATATTTATAAATGATTTTTTTCTTCTTCAAAAAACAATGCTATTCAGTTGATTTGTTTGAGCTGAATGTTCGGCTATTTGGCCAAATCACTATTAGTTTCATCTCTAATATGTATTACAAATACAATATTAACAAATATTCATTAAAATTATTTTGAAATTATGAGTTAATAAGAGATATGGCTACCATTAGAAAAAAATCTTTCATGAAATATGTAAAATGTTGGTACAGCTATGCTTTTATATTAGCTAAATATTTCTTGTTTAACTGAAATTCATTATTGATATATTTTTATTTTAAATGCATAAAATCATTGTTAATAAATTGCAGAATATTGACTTTTTGAGCTAAATGTTCGGCTATTCGGCCAAATCACTATTAGTTACATTGCTGATATATATTACAAATACAATATTAACAACTAAATATTAAAATTATTTTGGAATTCTGGGTCAAATCATAGAAATGGCTACCACTAGAAAAAAACTTTCATGAAACATGTAAAATGTTGGTGCAGCTATGCTTTTATATTAGCTAAACATTTCTTGTTTAACTGAAATTCATTATCAATATATTTTGTTTTAAATGCATTAAATCATTGTTAATAATTGATTTGTTTTTGTCTTCCAGGCTAATGGTAAAGATAATAATCAGTTGGTAATTACTAAGCTGAGATCAGCAGCTGGACTTGCAGAATTAGCTACTCGAAAATACAAATCTGCTGCAAAAAATTTCCTTCAAGCCTCTTTTGATCACTGTGATTTTCCAGATGTTAGTATTCCTGATTTTTAAGATTTTTTATTGTTGTAGTTGTTGTTCCAGGCGAATTGTGTTTGTTATGTTGTATTATTGAGTATTTTCTTTCTCCTTTGCTTATTAAGGAAGAACTCTTTTGACATAAACCAATATTTTTCTTTTCTTTTATATTAATCATCTTTACTATAAAATAATTGTTATTTAGCAACACATTATTTTTTTTTTATCTTATTCCTTGTCATTCTTTATTTTAATAATTTAGCTACTGTGCAGATTCTACCCTTTTCGCATAAATTTATCTTTATTTATTCTCCAGATTATTCTAAAGGTAAAATCGTTTACAAATTTGTTAGTATTTAAACAAAATATTTCAAATGATAACCCATTTAATATCACAGAGGTTAAAGCTTCGCCGTTTCATGACCATTGGACTGATTAAGCTTACTTTTTGAGGCAAAAGTGGCAGGTGGTTAGCATTGCACACCAGCCACATTTACTTCTCAGACGAGTCGGTGCCCATTAAATCTGGTAGGGCTCCAAGCTGCCATTGGAAATTTAAACCTAGTTCTTCACAATGAGAGTTCAGGACCTTAACCACTGTACCAACACACCTTATGATGCCTCATGATAATACTAGATTAATACTTTTATGCCAGAGATGCCACTCTTTCGTCGTGTTTAAAAAATAAAAATTGTGCAGTGTTTTTCTATTGCACAATTTTAATTATTTCCACTTTTGCACGATAATAAGATTTAAACTATAAAATTTCTAGTTTTCATTTAAGACTTAATTCTGTAAAGTTAGATAAATTTCCCTGTATTGAATTATTCAATATTATATTTATTTAAGTACAGTGAACTCTCACTTATGCACTAGTGTAAGGGACCAAGAGAAAAAAGCGCATAAGTGAAAAAGGCGTATAAGTGAAAAACTTCAAAATTCTAAAACGTAACGTAAATTGCAGTGACAATATGAATAAATATGTTTCTAAAGATTAAATGCTAATATTTATACTGTTTAAGTATTTACTATAATTATACAAAGAAAAAATTTAACATACCTTAAGACAATTTATTTTCTTACAAAATAATCTTAATACATGTTTGTATTTGTTTTTGCCAAAAACAGTTTTTTTCCAGTTCATATAAATGGGATAAGGGAGAGTTTCAGAAGCAAAATTAAATTGTAAATAGTCACAAATAGTGTCTAAAGCTTCTAATACTGCTGTGTGATTTGGAGGAACTTTATCATCCTCGTCAGTATCATCCACCATGTTCTCATCGTCCACAAGTTTTAGTTAGATATAAATGAACAGTTTTTCACACAAAAATTGAGTTTTATGGAAGGGGGTGAAACATCACATGATAAATTTCTAAGAAAAGTACTTGACGTCATAATATGCTGCAAATTAAGTTCCATTACTACTGTCACTGAACAGACCACATCCTTTTATTTACTCATGATGTCCATCTGGCAGCAAGTAATTGATCACGGTCTCTTTCATCTTTCGTAATCCAGGTGTCTTTTTTTTTCTTCTAGAAAACATCATGGGAGTAAAACTAACCTCTGGACAAAAGGAATGGTCATTTTCTTAAAGATGAATGGGCTTTCAATGTTGTTGGTGGTGCAGATAAGACACTATTCAAAATTCTTGAAAGAATGTCTTTCCAGAAACAGCAAAAATGAAAAGGTCACAGGGGAAAGAAAATTCAATTGGATCTAACAACATATATTTCTTTTTATCTGTAACAAGGACTGCTTAGTTGCTTCATTTTTAATTTAAAAAAATTTTTTTTAGAAAAAGAAAAATTTTTTTAAAGGATAAAAAAATTAAAATGTTAGCCTACAATTTCGGCGCATAATTGAAAATTTTATTTTTAGAGCGACGCATAAACGAAAGATGTTTATCATTATTTTCCTACCTAATGTACTGGGACCTTTAAAAATCGTCGTATAAATGAAAAAGGTGCATAAAAGAGGTGGTGCATAAGTGAGAGGTCACTGTATTCTAATTTAAGAATTATTTTATATCAAAAATTTACCAGAACTTTAAATAATTTTATTGAAACAATCTTAATTAAATTTCCTGGTCCTGAATTTTTATAAAAATTAATTAAAAGATCACAATTTTTAACAAAATTTTTAAATTTCCGTTTGATTTTAAGTAAGATTTCGATGAAATTAAAAGTTAAAGTGACAATAAATAATGATATTTTAAAACAGCCCACAATAATTTTTATTTGTAACATAATATAAATTAGATTTTCTTTCTTTCCCAACTCACAATATATAAATTCATATAGAAAAGTGGAAGGTCTTGCTATTAAAAAGACTTGAAAATGCAAGAATACTTGAGGGCTTATATTAATGATTTTTCATATTTATTTTAGCTAATTTCACCAAACAATGTTGCCATGTATGGAGGACTTTGTGCTCTTGCATCATTTGATAGACAGGAACTATTGAAGTTTGTTTTGTCAAGCAGGTATGCTGTTATAATTTCATTTTATACTGTTCTTGAGTTAATTTATGCGAAATTTTAGGTAATTATCAGTTTGATCTTTTTAGGAATGTGTGAGTGCCAACTATTACAATTTATATGTAATTATTACAATTTCATAGTAAAGATTAAGGTCTTGTCAGAGGTCTCAATAATCATGAAAGTTAAGAATTTGATAAAAAGTCATAAATGTCCCCAAAAAAGTCATGATTTTTTTAAACATAGTAAAAAAATTTGTTCTTTTTAAGGGCTTCCATAAGTGAAAATTGCGTGTAAAAATAAAATGGTATTAATATTTTTTTTAATGGCGGGCACTGAGGTCTAATTCCCATAGTCCTCAGAAATGCCAGAATTGCTACTCGCTTATTGTTTCCCAGTGTATCTGTGGCTAGGCAGTGGAGTAGCCTTGTAGCCTTGCCCACATCTTACAACCACAAACCCATTTATAGGGCGGGTTGCATTCACACAATCACACAGAAGAAAGGACATAGAACAGAGAGAGTGAAAAAATAACATTCATGCCTACGATGGGATTCAAACCCACAACCACTGGCCCGGTAGTCCAATACAGTAACCACTAGACCAGTGATCGGTGGTATTAATAATATCTTAATTTTAAAAATTACATGAAAACTGCCAAAGAGCAATAACTACCGAAAAACACAATAAAAAAACTAATGTAGATTTATGATGAAAATGTGTCGATTCCATCAATAATAAAACCAATAGTAATAGCATCAATAACTGAGCAAAACTTCGGAATTCAAATTAGTGTGTCATAATGACATCGCATTGAAAACATTAACATTTGAAAAACTATGTGATAATAGGCAAAAGGAAAAAAAGATGGCTAAAGAAAACGGGGTCAATGTACACCGAAACGTTACAAACCAAGCTTATCAGAAAAATGATAATGAGTTTTAAATATTTTTATCATATTAAAAATATCAAATATTGCTTATTTCTAGAAAAACAAAGTTTTTAATTTACAAAACTCTAGTCTGGCCTCTCTCGCTTCTGAAGCTTGGACAATGACAAAACTTGGGGAAAATTGTATCACAATATTTTAAAGAAAAATTTAGCTATACTTGGTGGTGTAAATGAAAACAATAACTGTAGAAGAAGATTTAACTTTGCGATTTATTAACAACCTGATATTATTAAATTACATAAAAATAAATAGAAGGAATTGGATGGCCCACATGATTCAAATGAGTGTTGACAATACAATAAGAAAGATGTCGCTTTTTAGACCCACTGGAGCAAGAAAGTAGGGAAGGCCACGGTTGAGATGGTCTGACTCGGTGGAGTCTGATTTTTTTACAGTTAATAAAAAGAATTGCAGATCAAAGAAAAGCGGAAGTTGTTATGGAAAAATCTTCAGAGAAAGGCATTTGCTCATGTTGGGCCGTCTATGATGATGAATATTCTAATTCTATTTTTGAGTTTACTTGAATTTTTACTTCCAAATCACCCTGTGCAGAATATCAAGTTGCATATAAAAATTTATATACTTGAAAATTTTTTCTTGAGAATTTTTTGAAAATTCTTTAAAGGTGCTTATTTTTTCTTGAGAGATTTGGCTAGGCACTCTGTAATAGGTTTTGTGTTTCTCAAGTTTTCTTTGTAAAACAACATAGGTACAACCCCCTGCGTGAGTAACACAGATGTTTTATCTTTGTGTATGTGGGGGGGGGGGGAGTAACATCCCAAAAGCTGTGATAAGGTTAAGATGTGATGTAAAAAATGAGGGACAATTTAATTATTTTCAGTTTATCTGTTTGTTTTTTTTTAGTAAAGTTGTTTTACTTATAGTTTTATTTGTTTTAGCTCCTTTAAATTGTTTCTTGAACTAGAGCCACAGCTAAGAGACATAATACATCGATTTTATAATTCAAAATATGCATCATGTTTGAAACTGTTGGAGGAAATCAAGGTAAAAACAATTTCTGTTCATTTTTTATGACACTTCATTAAAAAGTGTTGATGACCTTATTCATCTGTGAATCTTATTTTTTAGGACAATCTTCTGCTAGATATGTATTTAGCCCCCCATGTCAGTTC
Organism: Parasteatoda lunata; assembly: GCA_949128135.1. NCBI lineage: Eukaryota > Metazoa > Arthropoda > Arachnida > Araneae > Theridiidae > Parasteatoda > Parasteatoda lunata. Next base: position 111,335,821 of record OX421970.1, read on the forward strand.
TCTTTACACACAAATTCGAAACAGAGCTCTCATACAGGTATGGAGAATATATTTCTTTTATCTTATTCGTAATCAAGAATTAATATCTTGTCTTCGAGCCAGATTGTGAGTTATAGAACAGCTTCTAATGTAAACAACTGAAGTTCTAATCCAGGCATAATTTGATAAATTCTTACTCCTGGTCTCCATTGGTAGGGTGCGTAACGTTTTTAAAAAGTGCTTAAAGGTGCTTATTTTTGATTTATATTTTTTAAAAGCCCTTGAAGGTGCTTTTTTTATTCAGAGTTTGTAAGAAGTGCTGAAATTTTTATCTTTTAAAAGCATATTTTTTCTTTGCTGTTCTAAATTACAAAAAAATGCATGATTTTCACAACTTTCTCTGCACTATTTATCAGAAACTAGTTTTTTTTTAATAATGATTATGTGAATTTTGGGAAAATGTTCTTGGGTTTTATTGATTTTATATTTATCAATTAAGAACTTTAAACGATGGGAAAAAAAATTTATTACAGCTAAGATCCTAATTATGATTTTTTTTTTTTTTGTTGAAAAGTGATTGAAATATTTTTTTAGTGCTTATTCTTTGTAGAAAAATCTGGCTAAGCACCCTGTTGCTTAGAACAACTCATTGGTAGATTGCTTTGAAGTTTGATTTCAATTGCCATCAAAGTTAATTTTATGAGGCAACCAAGTTTAGTTTCTAAGCAGTGTTGCCAAAACTTAAGAACAAAAAGTAGTAATTGGAAACTCCAAAAACAGTGGATTTTATCATTTTGTAAATGAATAAATTATTGAGTAAGAATATATACCCTGTGGCAGAATCAAGGCGACATTATCACTGAATATCACAGTGTTCCTGCAGAAAGATTTTTTGATTTGGGAAGCAAAGAAGATTGGGCTTTTTTGTCTACAGAATTTTTTAAAATATTTTTTTTTCTGCAGAATTTTTTTTTTCTTCCTTTCTGCAAAATTATAGTTAAAAAATGCCTTTCTCGCATATCAGAGGTGGAAAAAACGCTTGACATTTTTTTTCTACTTTTTTGTGAGAATAAAAAATTTTCCACAATGATTGGCTGTAGCTAGAATTTAAAAAATAGTTAAACGTGGTGCATAGCGTTTTTTAAAGGTGCTTATTTTCGATTTTCGTGTTTTTAAAGCCTTAAAAGTGCTTTTTTTATTGGGTGTTTTTAAAAAGTGCTTGATTTTTCCATTTCAAAAATGAGATTTTTTTCTTTACCATGTAGACTTTCATCATATATTATGCAAAAGCTTGGTTTTCACAATTCATTTAAAGGCAATGCATTTTGGCATACCGTCAGTCCGTAGCGTATGAAAGCGCCAATCATTTTACAGGTTTGATGAAATACTTGCGAATCCAGGGCTGGGTTCGGTGAGATTCTTGCCCTCTCATGTGCAACTCTGCTGCATTTTGCAAGATATTCTCAATTTCAGGCTTCATTTTCCACCCTCTGAAATCGAACTGAATAATCTCTCGATCTTTTTATGGGGGCTAATGTAATCAAGTAAAGAGTTTTTTTTTTTAATCAGAATCTAGTAATTTTATCAGGATCATGTGAAGTATTTTGCATTTTGTTAATGTATATAGTGCTTAAAAATATTCTTTTAAGTACTTAAAAGGTGCTTATTTTTTGTTGAAAAATTACGCACCCTGTTAAATATACAAATGTTTTTGAACAGGAGAATATAGCCAATAATTAGAATATGAATTCCTTTATTTTTAGATTAAAAAAAAAAAAAAAAAATTCTTACATTTATAATTGAAAATATATATATACTGTTCTGCTCTATACTTGAAGGCTTTTTTTGTAAACAGAAATTCATACATATATATTTGCAGAAGTTATTTATTTGCTAGTATTAAAATGTCTCTCAGAAAGGTATTAGTACTAGAGCAAATTGTCGCAGAAAGCTCAGAAAAATTCTGCCACAGGGAATATATATATGCATGCTTCATATTTAATTTAATAGAAAATCTATATATTTGCATCTATCTATCTATCTATATGTATATATATATATATATATATATATATATATATATTCATATATACATATACAAGGTTTTTACAGTTCTAAAAAAATTTAAAAAGTGGTAAATTTTTTTTAAAATTGAAATATACATTTATAAGTTTGTCCTCACCAATTATGAAATAAATATATGTAATTGTGAAATTGCTTAAATAAAAGTCATTATTTTTGAGTTAAGACTAATGGAAAGAAATTCGTAACTTCTTTACTAGAATATTATCACTACTTTTTAAAGTTTCTAAACATATAAGCTGATATAATATATACATTTCTTTTAAATAGAAAAATTATTTTCCCCCACATTTATTTAAAAATTTAGTGCCTCAGTGTTCAAAATTATGTCAAATTTAACATTTTGTAATAAACTACATTTACACTAGTTTTAAATCAGACAAAGTGGTAAAAACAAATAAATTCCATCTTTATAAGGTAAGCACTTTTCTTAGAAGACTATCAATTTGCAATTCCTCTTTACACAAATTTTACTGTACTAGTTTTAAAAATTACCTATGTTATCTTCTGTCCTTTTCTCGTTATATTATTAATTTTATGACTTTTTGTGTATTCGTTAGCATGGCTATTGATTATTGAATATGGAATACCATCTTCTCTTTAGTATTTCAGCCCATACTTGTCAGCTGATATGAATAGAATGGCTTTAGCTTTTAATACAACTGTTGGAGCTCTTGAGGATGAACTGATGCAGTTAATTCTAGACAATCAAATACAAGCAAGAATTGATTCACATAACAAGGTACATTCAACCAACATCACACCCATGGCATGCCAAGGTGTATGGATAACATGGGCAAATTTTTTTTACTCCTTAAAAGAGAAGTAAAATAACTAATGAGGGTAGAAAAAAAGACAATTTATTTTTAAAAAAACAAACAACATTGATTCTTTATTTATGTATAAAATTCTAAACTCTTATTTTACACTCTTTTTGATTTAAATATAAGTAATATTATTAAATAGTAAAAGCTTACTATTTGCAAGAAATTTTTTTTTAAATGTAAAGTATTTAAGTTTTATGACCGAAAACTGAACAATTAAATTTGTTTGAAATTCATATTTTATTCTTCGTAAAATATTCTGCTAGAGTAACATCTTTATCTATTTAAATTAATTTCGTGAAGTTTTAATATCTGTTTTAGTGTCCTTAGCCATTGAATAGATGGTTCTCATTCATCGACATTTGGCTGGATTCATGGGGCCTTTGCCCCCTTCCTCCCATCTGTGTCTCACAATAACTTTATCTACTTGTAATGTATGCATAAAACATTTTTTGAAAATAAGGACTGTTATCAGGGGTCTGTCCAGAATAAATTTACTACCATTTAGCAGTACCTTCACAAATTCAACTTTAGGAAAAACGGTAGGTTCACAAAATACTTATTAGAAAAGCAAGGTCTCATGCAAATACCGTTCTCTTTGCAATCTATGGAAAATAGACTTTTCTGCCAGCTGTCTTTTATGAAAAGGTAGCATGTGTTTGGTCAGATAGTGCAATATAGAAAGCCTCACTGGTCACTTACAAAGTGGGCTTTTTTTTGTTAAGTTTTTTAAAATTAAACGACGAGCCCTCTTTAAACTTTACAGGAAGACGAAATTCGAACATTATTCTATACATTCTAACATTATCATAAATTTATTCTAACAGACCTTTATTTTTTATGAAACATTTTTTTCCCTGCAAAATCTTTTTGTTTTGTTTGTTGGACCTAGTTGAAATTGTTCTCAGAGGAAAAAAACTTTTAGTGCTAGTACTGTTAAATGCATGTTTTTATTAAATTCAAGTTGAAATTTAACTATAGACAGTGATTTATGGATTTTTAAATTTGGGAACAATTTTAAGCCCAAAATTTTACAACCGCAAAATTATTTTTGAATATATGGTAAAAAATATATAGAAATTTACCAGTCATAAATAATTTTTATTTGTAGTGACAATTTTTGAAAATATTTTCTTACTTTACCATATTTTTGTGTAGATTTTTTAATATAATTTTTAAGTTTCACAAATTATGTCTAAATTGTTACAAAATCGGTACCTCAATCTTATATAAGATTAACAAAGAGCAGGAATAAAAAAAGAACACAATAAGAGAAAAAATAAAACATCCGATCACCGGATGTCAAGAGTACTCCAGTATCGCTTCATCTCGGTGATCACAGGCAGAGCCGTTCATCCCAACAAATGGTTCCTGTGCATGATTTTGTAACGCCATGATTCAATAACACTCTGGGGAGCCACTGATATTATGTGATCTAGTTCTTTGCAGCGTTTTTTAGCTGAAAAGTTTATTTAAATTTTAAGAGAAGTAAAAAACGAAAAACTGATTGGCTTTTATATAACAGTATATAACTGTTATTTCTAAAAAGTATTCTTCAGTTATTTTTGATTTGAAGCAATAGAACTTTGGAAACAGATATTAAACATTTTATTTTATGGTAATTTTCATAAATTTAATATTATCTTTTTCTCAAAAGTTTCAGAAAAAGTGCATTAAATGTTCTTGATCAATCAATAAATATGACCTCGTTAGCTAACTTCAGTATTGCATGAGGATTTGATGTGTTCAACTATTTCATCTTTGTTCTTTAGATTTTATATGCAAAAGATATTGATCAGAGGAGTACTACTTATGAAAAAGCCATTCAAATGGGAAAGGAATACCAAAGGCGTACTACAGTGAGATTGTTATATTTATTGACTTTATCGTTAAACTTTATTGTTGCTGTTATAAACGTTATTAAACTTTATTGTTATAATTTAAGTGGCAAAAGTTTTCCTGTTGGTTTCAATGAAAAATATGGAAATAATTATTTGTAATTTTATAAAATAAATAATAACTATTTAGTAATTTTATAAAATAAAATAAAAAACTAAGTAATTGTAAAAAAAATTTTTTTTTATTGGCATTGTAATGAAAATTTACAAATTCTTCCAATATTTGATACCTTTCAGTTTAGAAATTTTTCTTAATTTATTATTCAGGCAAAACTATGCTGCATATTGTCATATGCTTTCTTTATTCTAAAAACCTAAGTTGTGTTATTAATGTTATGTTGACTGCATGGATTAAATTCTCAATAATATATCCATTAAATTTGTATTCTGCATGTTAGCTTATCATTATTTTAATCAAAATAATAGTTACCTTTGCAAATGATATTCATTAAAATAAACATGTTTGTAAATCATAATTTAATAATAAATTTAATAAATTAATAATAAATTTAATGAATAAAAGTTTTTTTTATGTTTAGGTTTTTTTAGGCCTATAATCACTTTTGTACTATAGTTGATAGCTGGCAGAAGAAAGTGTACAGCGGTTAATCAACTATATATAGTCAACAGCCAAAAGTTTTAATTTTATCTGAAATTGCTTTGAACAAAAAATGTGCTTAGTATATTCCTTTGATGTAGAAATTTTATTAAACATATTTATGCTTTTTTTATTTTTTTGTATTAATTTAGGTCAAAATTACTGAAAAATATTTCATTTAGTATTTTAATAATTGATAGTTATGAAATACAGCCTTGAACGCCAGTGTATTTTTCTGCATTGACGGTCAAACATGGCTCAGTCCCAAACAATAATTTTACGAATTTGTGCTTACTTGCAGTTATTTAAACCTAAGAGAAACAGTTATTCATTATTGAAATTTCTTTAATTAACAAAATAGTTATTGATAAATTTTTGAACATAAATGAAAAAAAACTACTACTACTATTCTCTTTTAGATTTTACATTTTATTACATAGACAATTCTAATAATCAAAGATATTTTTTAGCAACTATTATACTGTTTTTTTATAATTAAAAAATACCTAACTATATCTTGTAATTAGTGTGTCAGAAAAAATATGTAAAAGGGACACTGATGTTCCATCTGCGTCAAAGGGTTAGAAGATATGCAACTAAATAATGATTTTTCACTCTTCAAATTTTATTTATTTTTATAGATAATCTTACAACATTAGCATTAAATATTTAGTAATGTTTATTACATTTATATACTGTTTTTTATAAATTTTTTAAAAGATACATAAAGGTTGATTTACTTCGTTTTCATACTGTTTCATAGTAATTGGGAATTGCTTTTGGAATATCTGTGTGCATTTTACATTTATGAAATGTTATTTGATAATTTATTTATTGTTCATTTATAGCAACTCATATTGCGGTCAGCGATGCTGCGTAACCAAATTCAAGTTAAAGTAAGTTTTCTAGATTAATTTTTAAATTTAATCTGATTGCTTTAAATTACCTTAAAAGTATTTGGTTATTGTAAAATAATTTCTTTCCCCTCACTCAAGGTATGTCAAGCATCCACATTTTTTTTTTTATAAAACATCAATGTGTTTGAATGGCTTGTGAAAATATTATTTTAAAAGGGACTGTTGTATTTAAAGAAAAAAAAAAATCATGGTGAAAATGCATTGTTGAGCTACATAAAATGTGTATCATCCATTACAAAGTATGCTTACAATGCAATATAAATATAGTGTTTGATGTGAACTTTTGTTTGGAAAAGAGTATAAATAATGTTCACTATTCAAATTTTTTTACCCGATCTTTAAAGTGTAGCAAAAAGTCCATTTCATATTTGTAATAATCTCAATAAATCAAATGTTAGTTTATATTAACGTTTTCTTTCACAAATATTTATATAATGCAGAGCCTAAAAGGAAAACTTTATTAAAGCAAAATTAGTGCAGCCAAAACCCCTTTTAATTAAGAAAATAGTTTTTATAGCTACTACTTTGATGGTGGGCACGATTTTGTTGACTAGCACCTAGCAAATTGCTAGTGAAAAAAAATGCTAGTAACAGAAAAACTTCATAACTATTTGATTCACATTTTATCTCATTCGATTTAGAAAGAACAAAATGCACCTGAAGTAATGGCTCACTTGTTTGTATAGCAATGTAAAATGCGTAAATAAGTACAAGTATAAAATTGTACTTTTTGTACACAAAACCCTTATAACTTATTAACTATTTATCTTATCAATTTCTCCTTTGTATCATTCAATTCAGTAAGAAGAATTACATTTGAAGATATAACTTTCATATTCAGGTATCCCCTAAATAATATCAATGTGTGTTCATAAATATATGTCAATAGAAGTATTTTTTATACATGAAACTCTTACGACTTTTGAACTATTTCTTCAATTGACTGGTGTATAGTCTCATTTAATTCAGCATCAAAATGTGCATAAGAAGCAATGTTTCTTGTTTAAATAACAATGTCAAATGCGTAAATGAGCATAAAAATTGTACTTTTCCTACATTATACGCTTATACTTCTAAATTATTACTTTGATCATCTTGAGATTGGAATTGTCTAAAAATATGTCAGAAACAGTGTATCACTTGCCTGTCCTGAAGAAATTCAATACTTTTCCTCTAAAAGGAGAGAGCACACAGAGGAGCATAAAAAGTTTTCAGGTACCTTTTATAACAAAGTTGTCTAAAAAAATAAAGTATTGGGTATTCATTTTTCCAAGGAGAAAGTTTAAATTTTACTGGACTACATATTTGACTTTTTCATCCCTGTTTGTGACTAACAAATAATATATGTGATTCATCAATGGGATGAAATCATGATACTGTTATAAACTATTTTTAAAAAAAAAAATTTCTTTCTTTCTTTAATTAGACCTGTCATGTGTCTGATTCAGCTATGAAGGAAGCTTTTTCAGTGCAGCAGGATTTACCTGTATGTAATCTTTTTATATCTTTATTATTAATTTCATTGCCACATTTTATCACCGGGAAAAATTTACTTAGCTGCAATATAATTTTTTTAATGGTGAATAGCGTTGTTCTAAACTAAAAGTTTAGATTCTGCTTCATATACATACATATATATATATATAAAGGCATAATGAGCAAAGTGTAATTAAAAAATAATTATTCTATCTTTTAAATTTTCAATACTAATTTTTAAGATTTCTATACAAAATGTATTTCATATATATATATGCGTGTGTGTGTGTGAGAATTAATCCTTTGAAATTTTATATATATTGTAAATTTGCTAGTTAATTTATTAAAATGTTTCCAAAAAGAATTCTCAAAGTTGAAATTAAAAAAATTTTTGACACGGCCACAGAAATATTTTTTGAATTAGAGAGAAAATTTTTCCCCCCTCTAATTTAAAAAATATTTCTTACGCTATACAAGCTATTATTAGATATTTATAAATATCAAATAAAATAAGTAAATTATAAGAAAGTGCTGTGCTGTATGTTTAGGAAAAATTTTAAAATACTGTATGAAAAACCAACTAAAAAAATTCAATTATTTTCTTTCTATAAAATCATTTAAAGAAAAGAGGGAAATGTTCTGCTTAGGAAATCAGAAACTTTTTTATCACCAAATTTCAAATAACTTACAAATTTTCTCATCAAATGACGCTGATGATTAGAGAAATAAGAAAACAGCATTTTTTGCTTTATGTCAGCCTATTCCAACTGAAATGTTTGCTAATTTTGTCTTCATACTGTCCCACATTAATGTTAGAAATGGTGTTCATTTTAAAAGCAATTTTATAGAAGTTTTTATCATTTTAAAAGTACATTCCGTAGAGCAGCAGTTACCAATTTTTTGGCTGATGAACCCTAAAGCAACCCCACTAAATTCTCCCATGTGAAACTCCCAACTAAATTCTGTATCCAATTAAACTATATTTTCTGTTTAATTCTAATCTTTGTAGATTCGGTTGCTATCAATTATAAAAAAATAACAGCTTAAATCTTTTCTAGTGAAGTCACCTTTAATTTTAAAAAAAATTGTTTTCCTTTTACAAAATTGAAATATAATACAGTATAGAAGAAGAATTTTTTGGCAGCTATACTATCACAAACTATTTATTTTTTAGTCTTATCTCCATGTGACAGCCTTGTAAGAGGGGAAGGAGATGCTTATTGTAGCTGACAAGGGGAGAGAAGGGGTAGTAATAAAGGCATTAAAACCCCTTATTTTCAATATTCTTAATGAGTAAAATTTAAAAATTATATATAGAATAATATCAAGTTTAAAATAACAGTTGAATTTGGGGAAAGAAAAAATGTTTTCAAAAAGAGTTTCAAAGTTCAGCTATTTTAAATACAAAAGATTCCTAAAGAAAACTCAACTCAAAATTCTATCAAATGAATTCAAGTGTATATATATAATTTTTTTGTTGTTGCAAATTTGCATTTTTTATTTAAATTTAATTATACAATTTGATTTCTATGCTAAAGGTTATGCAGAAATCTTTGACTATTACTGTAGTTTTGCTATCGAGGATGTATAAAATTACTGAAAATATGCATATGTAATATTTGAACAGTGCATTTATTAGTTTTATTTTTTTCTTAATTTGTAATTTTTTTTTTGATTTAGAGTCCTCCTAGAGAAGGATCTCAAGGGATTGAAATACCTGCATCTCCTTTGAATTGTCCACCAAGAAATTGAAGCTTCCAAGGGAAATAATACCTTTTTATTATTCATCTTTAAATTTTAGTACACTGTGTACTAAGTAATAATTCTCAGTATGTTAATAAAAATCTTGTAAAAAAGCTGTTACTTTGTTTAATACTTTAGTAAAGACAACTTTTTTTTTCCAAATTAGTGTATAGTGTGAATTTGATGACAAAATTCTGTTGTATCTATTATTTTCGCCTTTAAGCAGAACATTTTATTTTTATTGTATATTTTCTGCATAATAAACTAATTTATCTAACCATATTTGTGAACAATTTTCGTGGCTTCCAGCTGTTGATGTTTTGTTAAAACAATTTTTCTAGTATATGTGAATACTAATAAATTTTTTTAAGAAATCTTAAGTTTAATCTTGTTTTTCCCCCTTGTAAAGAAAGAAAACTGGTTATTTCTTAACCTTGAAGCATAGGAGGCGGGGACAAAAAAATGATTAGTATCATCTGTTTCAGTTATAAGTTTAAATTCAGCTAGCATTTTAAGCCTATATATTTAGATTTAATTGCTAATATTATTTATCTAAACGATCGACTACGGGGGAAAATGATGAAAGTTTAATTTATGTTAAGTTGTTAAAATTGACGTACACACACGCGTTTAATCACGAATTCAAAACTTCAATAATTCTGTCAATTTAAGTAAGATATCTAAAATCCGGAAATCCAGTCCTTTCAAACCCCAGATTTTCGAGGTTGCACTGAGTATATATATGTAGAGTTTCCATGTAATAGTGTAATATTTGAGATTTCATCGCCCGTCATCATGTAATACTGAGAAGAATTTCATCAACTTCCTCATTGAAAGGTGCCAGCGTGTCCCGAATTTATAATTAACTCTTTTTCCATAGAACAATCTAATTTCACTTTCAATTCAGCGACCCTGCTAGAAGGCAGCTCTCACCGATCATATCACTGCTGCTAAACCTATTTCCTTTTTTTCTATTAAATGTTAAGTTTGATTATTAAATTATCGTCATTATTTCCTCTTATGCTCCACAAACTCCTACATATGTAATGAGAAGTGATTACTTAAAACTGAAATTCATGCATCACATTATCGTATTATAAATTGGGTTTATCAAAATCCTGCAGAACTTAGTAGCAATAACCTTTGAAAAGGTGATCGATAAAAAGAATGGACTTTCAATGGAGTCCGAGCAACTTGAGTGCCTTAAAAAGTTATGACACAATATTGCAATTCAAAATTTTCAACATATTTTACATTTTAAGAAAAGATTTTTTATATGCTCAGAAGCTCCCACGAACCGCAGGTTATCAACCCAATTTATTTTAAAAAACATAGTTAGGAGCAACCTTTTTTTTGGCCTTTTCAGGCACAAAAAAAAAAAAAAAAAAAAAAGCTGCCATAGTCGCTTCAGGCTGAAAATAGTTACATTTTAGTCGTCTGTGGCAACACTGAATTATAATCTTTCCTACAACAGTTTTTTGATCGAGTGCTAGAAGAATTAGCTAGAAGCACAGTCATACATATAAAAAAAGTGTAAACATTTAAAAATGTTAAAGTAATCTTTTGAAAACAGAACAAACACTCTCCAGGCAAAACTAAATGTCTCTGGATTTTCAGACTAAAATTAGAAAAGTTCCACAAATTGTCATGATTAACATAATTTCAATAGTAATTTGAAAATTTGCCAACAATATGTATTAACGTATACTTTAAATTTTGCTTCCATAGTGACCTAAAACATGATTTTAACATTTACATTTATTTACCTACAATACTACGATTCCTATTATTGCTGGTAAGAATCGGTTTTGAAAAATGTTGGTTGTCCTAATGTTTTAATCGATACAATGGGTTCCATCTATAGAAGTAACTTAAGCACTTCTTAGTGAGAAAATATAATGAAGTCATATTCAGTGAAATGAATAACAATGCACTGATATATAAAAAAAAGATCAGGGAAATTTCCCTGAGAATTAGTAAGTTTTACTTGTTTCCGGAGTAAATTGAAATAATTAAAAAAATTATCCTTTCCTTATTTGTTTGTCCTTTCAGACATTTCGTAAGTTTAGAATAAGTGAAAATTTAACAAAATTAACGAATTAAAATCAATTTAATTGGTTACATTAATACCCACTTAATTCAAAATACAGAAAAATTTGGGGGAAAGAAAATCCTAAAATAAAACATGAAAAAAAAATCGAGGATACAAGGAAGAATGCTAAAAATAAACAACTATGGATATGGATAAAACATCTCTTTATATATGGATAAAACATCTCAACGCACATAATAAAAATATGGATAAGACATCGCTTTACGAACATAAATTTTTCCTTGTCAGGAAAAAGAACAATGATAAATTTGCACCTTAATCTATACTTAAAAAAGAAACATTTCATCACATAAATATTTCAATTCAAACACTAACTCTCAATTCAAACACTCTAAAATATTTAAAACTTTTAGCATCAGTTATGTGGTCGAATAAGTAACAATTTACGGGCATTTCAAAATTCATGAGGAAATTTAAAAAAAAAAAAAAAAATGATTCAACAAACTAGGAAGCATTCAATTTACATAAAATGACCTTCGCTTATATAGACAAATGAACACTTCAATATGTATTTAGTTCAAATGAGTCAATTCTGCACTTAAAAACATATAATTTTTAAAAATGAAAAAATTGCAACTATTTGTTATTTTAATAGAACAGTTTGTTTGCAGCAGATCTTTTAGGTAAATATAATTAAGTGAGAGAAATCATGTAAAATCATCAACATGTATTGTTATGCCAACTTCAGACTTTTTCGCGTGCCTCGGCATTTCTCTATCATTGCCACCCAGCATTACTTCTAGAGGGACTTTTTTCTTCTTGGCATCTGAAATTCAACAAATTTATATTACTCCTGCACATACGCTACTTTTAAATTTGAGCAAATTGAATGTGACCTTAAATTTCATTCAAAAAATGTAAAAAAAATAACTGATTTTTAATTTGAAGGGCATTAAGTTTTAATTTAAATGTCTTTAAAATGGGAGAAAATGTTACAAGATTCATAGGGTGCTGAAAATATCTAGAAACGAAACAAGAAATAAAAAATCACCGTTTGTGTGCAAGGAATTCTAACTTATGCTAGTTTTCATCTTATTTTAACAATGTAGCAAGATTTTGTTTTTTAATCGTTTGGAACAACATTAATTTTTGAAAAATTAAGAAAAATGTGGTGAAATTAATATGTTTAGCTTACAGAATACATTTTTGTTTTGTTTTTAATGAAACATGTTGTAATGTGTTACTTTAAGTAGTTTTTGCGTAAAGTTTATCAAATAGAAACTACAGAGTGACCAAAAATACATTGGATAAGTATTGTTTAATATATTTTCATTAAACAAAAGAGAAAAAGAATTATAGGAGATTTAAAATCAATAAATTTTATATTTACAGTGGCTTCCAAAAATGTTCATAAACTTATGAATTTTATTGAAATAGGGCTCTACTCATTAATTCAAATAGAAGATCCAGAATGAATATTTAATAACAGAATGAATAATCTATTCATAGCAAAACTCTTAAAAAAAAAAGGGAAAGCTTATTTTTAAGAAACCAATGATCAAGAAGTAACAAAAATTGTACCTCAAAAAAGTAATTGTACACTTATGTGTTTACGGATTTCAGAATAAAAAGAATTGTCTATTGTTTTAATTAAATATGTTTCATTTATTTATTATCAAACTTAATGAAACAAAATTAGATTTTAATTTTTGCTCGTTAACTTTATAATATTTTCTTTTATAATTTAAAAATGGCTTGCAGTTGTAATAATACAAAAAACAACATTTGAAAGGTGATTATTTGTCATTATAAGAGGTAAATAAGTATTAATATTGCTAAATGAGTTAATTTTGTCCCATTCCACTATGCAGTATGTGATAAAAAGTTTAAAAGAAGGACTCCGGGTTCATGCTCTACTTTAAAAATAAAATTCAAGTACTTTTCAAGGACTTTTTAAGAATTGTTATAAAATTTTCAAGGACTAAAATTTTAGTAAAAGATAGACTGAATTTTAACATTTTAAACTGAAATGTTTTGACAATAATAGTTAGTTGACAATAAATGTTAGATGATAATAGCAGTACTGAAAAATAAGAATTCCATTGCTCTCTCTTAATTTTGGAAAGTGATCTAAGCATAAAAAAAGCAAGGGTGGTTGATATCAAGTCAAGAATAAAATTCGTGATGAATAAAAACGTCGGATTTGAATTTTACATAAGGCCTATTTTAAGTTAGGTATACAACCTCTGAATAAGCAAAGATTTGGACAAGTCATGAAGAAAAGAGGAACATTTCAAACAATCTATACAAAAATAAAAACTAAGTACACTTAAACTTATTTGTAATAACAAATTTACAATTAGAGTAAAGGAAATAGAAAACATACTAATTAAAACTATTAAAAGATATTTATTGGTAAAAAACTCAAACGTCTTATATGATATGTAAAGAACAAAACTAGCATAAACATATATACTAAATAATTTCTGAATGTGTGTGGTAAAATATAATTGAAAAAAGAGCCAAATAAAGAGGACAAAAATTAAAACAAAGCTGAACTTCTCCAACGTAGTCACTGGGAGGATGGGGGGTGGGGGAGGGAGTGTTCTATATAATACTGTAATATCAACTAGATATTTAAAAACAACTCTGCCGGGAGACTTTTATTTAATATTTAAAGTGGCAGAAGCATTTAGACAGTGAAATTTAAATTGTTCTTAAATATAATTTTAAAATTTCGACCACTTCTCTATTAAAGAAAATTAATCAATTATAGGATGTTGCGGCTTAATTATCATTTTTAATTTATTACCAGTCAACCATTTTAAATTGAAACAGTTGCCAACTTTCACCTCATTATCTTCTGATAGATTCTTACTAACAATTTCGGTCATTTTGACTGTTTTAATTAACCAATCATACTTGAAATTTTTTTTGGTTCTTACGTATTATCGCAACCAGGTTGGCGCGATTTGTATGTTATGTTTTTTGTATGTATGCGATTTGCACTGATGTTTTTTTAAGTTCAAGTGCCACTGCCCGGTATAAATTTGCCCGGTTTATCCTACACAGATGTTTTTTTAAGGTCAAGTGCCACTGCCCGGTATACCCTACACTGATGTTTTTTTAAGGTCAAGTGCCACTGCCCGGTATACATTTGCCCAGTATATCCTACACTGTTTTTTTAAGTTCATGTGCCACTGCCCGGTATACATTTATTCAAGATGTGTGAAGAAAAATAATATCAATCACTTAGGGTTGGCGTTAAGTAGGGTCGCAAAATTTGGCGATTTATGCGAATTTTGGCCTCGTTGCGTTAATACGTAAGTACCTTTTTTTTTCAGTAGCATCGATATGATCACATGAACACGAATCGCAACGAGTAGTTTTCAAAGCGTGTACAAATACGAAAATCGATGTTTGATATTACAACCGCGTGATAACAAATCGCAATATTGGATTTTAAAAATGTGTGAATACGAATAGCATAATACGACATTGGATTTGAAACTTGCAGAAAAACTAATCGCGATATTGGGTTTTAAAAACGCTTAAGTACAAATCCCGATATTAGATTTTTAAATTGCGTGAATGTGAATGCGAGTATGATTTTTGAATCACACGAAAACGAATTGCAACACTTAACTTTTAAATCAGTTAAATACGAAGATCGATGATTGATATTAAAATCGCCTGAATAAAAATTGAGATTTTGTCAGAATCCGGCGCAGTTCCCAATATTTAAAACTTCTAAACTCAGCCAACCACACGTAAAATCCAACATGCAAGATCCTCCGGAATATCCAAAAACACATCTAAAAAATAATATAATGTAAAATAAACAAAAGAAAGAAAAAAAAGAAATTTTTTTGAAAAATTGTCCACAGCTGGGATTCGAACCCCCGACCCATTCCTCCAGCCTCCACTTGTCAGTCAGGTGCCCTACCACCAGACCAAGGCAGTACGGAAAGAAAGAAACAATTTCGCTTCAAAAGCCCTTTCTCGGTTACCTATGCAATAGACCTTTAGGGCCCCACTTGGACCCTTCTAATTAACATATAAAAATTTCCTTCGGCAGGCATGATTGGACCATAGAGGCCTACCTTGGGACCGAGTTTAAAAATTATAACTTAATATTCTAGCTAGGAGGTAGCTAGGAGGTCTCGAAGCCTGTACCTTATTCTGGACATTTCGACTTTTTTAAATTTTTTTTTTTTATTATTCCAAAAAGTGTTCTTTAACAAAGAAAGATGCTCGATTTTATACAAAGAACAACTTATGCATGATAGACTACCTAAAATGTTGCAAAAGGAGTCGAAAAATAAAAAATAATTAGATTTTCCTAGATTTTTCCAGTTTTTTCCCATTTTCCTAATTAAAAAAAAATCTCCAGCAAGCAAGACCCTCCGGAATATCGAAAACACTTCTAAAAAATAATATAATGTAAAATAAACAAAAGAAAGAAAAAAAAAGAAATTTTTTTGAAAAAGTGTCCACAGCTGGGATTCGAACCCCCGACCCCTGCATCCTGCCTCCACTTGCCAGTCAGGTGCCCTACCACCAGCCACCAGGCCAAGGCGGTACGAAAAGAAAGAAACAATTTCGCTTCAAAAGCCCTTTTTCGGTTACCTATGCAATAGACCTTTAGGGCCTCACTGGGGCCCTCCTAGATAACATATAAAAATTTCCTTTGGCAGGCATGATTGGACCATAGAGGCCTACCTTAGGATCGAGTTTGAAAATTATAACTTAATATTAAAGGGAGCTAGGAGGTCTCGAAGCCTGAGCCTTACTCTGGATATTTCGACTTTTTTAAAAAAAAATTTATTATTATTCAAAAAAGTGCTCTTTAAGAAAAAAAGATGCTCGATTTTATACACAGAACACCTTATGCATGATAGACTACCTAAAAAGTTGCAAAAGGAGTTGAAAAATAACAAATAAACTGATTTTCCTAGATTTTTCCAGTTTTTCCATTTTCCTAATTAAAAAAAAAATCTCCAACATGCAAGACCTCAAGAATATCGAAAAACACATCTAAAAAATAATATAATGTAAAATGAACATGAGAAAAAAAAAGAAAGTTTTTTAAAAAAGTGTCCGCAGCTGGGATTCTAACCCCCGACCCATCCCTCCAGCTTCCACTTGCCAGTCAGGTGCCCTACCACCAGACCAAGGCGGTACGAAAAGAAAGAAACAATCTGCTTCAAAAGCCCTTTCTCGGTTACCTATGCAATAGACTATTAGGATCCCACTGGGGTCCTCATAATTAAAATATAAAAATTTCCTTCGGCAGGCTAGATTGGACCATAGAGGCCTACCTTGGGACCGAGTTTAAAAATTATAACTTAATATTAAAGGTAGCTAGGAGGTCTCGAAGCCTGTACCTTATTCTCGACATTTCGACTTTTTTTAAATTTGTTTTAATATTAATCCAAAAAAGTGCTTTTTAACAAAGAAAGATGCTCGAATTTATACAAAGAACAACTTATGCATGATAGACTACCTAAAATGTTGCAAAAGGAGTCGAAAAATAACAAATAGCCATATTTTCCTATATTTTTCCAGTTTTTTCACATTTTCCTAATTAAAAAAAAAAATCTCCAGCATGCAAGACCCTCCGGAATATCGAAAAACATATCTAAAAAATAATATAATGTAAAATAAACAAAAGAAAGAAAAAAAGAGAAATTTTCTTGAACAAGTGTACGCATCTGGAATTCGATCCCCCGACCCCTCCCTCCTTCCTCGATTTGCCAGTCAGGTGTCCTACCACCAGACCAAGGCAGTACAGAAAGAACGAAACACTTTCGCTTCAAAAGCCCTTTCTCCGTCACCTATGCCATAGTACGTTAGGGCCCCACTGGGGCCCTCCTAATTAACATGTAAAAATTTCCTTCGGCAGGCATGTTTTGACCATTAAGTCCTACCTTGGGATCGAGTTTGAAAATTATAATTTAATATTAAAGGGAGCTAGGAGGTCTCGAAGCCTGAGCCTTACTCTCGACATTTCGACTTTTAAAAAATTTTTTTTTTTATTATTCCAAAAAGTGCTCTTTAACAAAGAAAGATGCTCGATTTTATACACAGAACACCTTATGCATGATAGACTACCTAAAATATTGCAATAGGAGTCGAAAAATAACAAATAAACTGAATTTCCTAGATTTTTCCAGTTTTTTCACATTTTCCGAATTTAAAAAAAATCTCCAACATGCAAGACCCTCCGGAATATCGAAAAACAAATCTAAAAAATGATATATAATGTAAAGTAAACAAAGGAATGAAAAAAAGAAATTTTTTTGAAAAAGTTTCCGCAGCTGGGATTCGAACCCCCGACAACTCCCTCCGGCCTCCACTTGCCAGTCAGGTGCCCTACCACCAGACCAAGACGGTACAGAAAGAAAGAAACAATTTCGCTTCAAAAGCCCTTTCTCGGTTACCTATGCAATAGACCATTAGGGCCCCACTGGGGCCCTCCTAATTAACATATAAAAAGTTCCTTCGCCTGGCATGATTGGACCATAGAGGCCTACCTTGGTACCGAGTTAGAAAATTATAACTTAATATTAAAGGTAGCTAGGAGGTCTCGAAGCCTGTACCTTATTCTCGACATTTCGACTTTTTTAAAATTTTTTTTAATATTAATCCAAAAAAGTGCTCTTTAACAAAGAAAGATGCTCGAATTTATACAAAGAACAACTTATGCATGATAGACTACCTAAAATGTTGCAAAAGGAGTCGAAAAATAACAAATAGCCATATTTTCCTATATTTTTCCAGTTTTTTCACATTTTCCTAATTAAAAAAAAAAATCTCCAGCATGCAAGACCCTCCGGAATATCGAAAAACACATCTAAAAAATAATATAATGTAAAATAAACAAATGAAAGAAAAAAGGAAATATTTTTGAAAAAATGTCCACAGCTGGGATTCGAACCCACTCCCTACAGCCTCCACTTGCCAGTCAGGTTTCCTACCACCAGAACAAGGCGGTACTGAAAGAAAGAAACAATTTCGATTCAAAAGCCCTTTCTCAGTTACCTATGCAATAGACCTTTAGGGCCACACAGGGGCCCTCCTAATTAAAATATAAAAATTTCCTTCGGCAGGCTTGATTGGACCATAGAGGCCTACCTTGGGACCTAGTTTGAAAATTATAACTTAATATTATAGGGAGCTATGAGGTCTCGAAGCCTGAGCCTTACTCCATACATTTCGACTTTTTAAAAAAAAAAATTATTATTATTCAAAAAAGTGCTCCTTAACAAAGAAAGATGCTGGATTTTATACACAGAACACCTTATGCATGATAGACAACCTAAAAAGTTGCAAAAGGAGTTGAAAAATAACAAATAAACTTTTTTTCCTAGATTTTTCCAGTTTTTTCCCATTTTCGTAATTAAAAAAAAAAATCTCCAACATGCAAGACCCTCCAGAAGATCGAAAAACACATCTAAAAATAATATAATGTAAAATAAACAAAAGAAAGAAAAAAGGAAATTTTTTTGAAAACGTGTCCGCAGCTGGGATTTGAACCCCCGACCACTCCCACCAGCCTTGACTTGCCAGTCAGGTGTCCTACCACCATACCAAGGCGGTACGGAAAGAAATAAACAATTTCGCTTCAAAAGCCCTTTCTCGGTTACCTATGCAATAGACATTTAGGGCCCCACTGGGGCCCTCCTAATTAACATATAAAAATTTCCTTCGGCAGACATGATTGGACCATCGAGGCCTACCTTGGGACCGAGTTTAAAAATTATATCTTAATATTAAAGGGAGCTAGGAGGTCTCGAAGCGTGACCCTTACTCTCGACATTTCGACTTTTTTAAAAAAATTTTTTTATTATTCCAAAAAGTGCTCTTTAACAAAGAAAGATGCTCGATTTTATACACAGAACACCTAATGCATGATAGACAACCTAAAAAGTTGCAAAAGGAGTTAAAAAATAACAAATAAACTTTTTTTCCTAGATTTTTCCAGTTTTTTCCCATTTTCCTAATTTAAAAAAAAATCTCCCACATGCAAGACCTTCCGGAATATCAAAAAACACATCTAAAAAATAATATAATGTAAAATAAACAAAGGAAATAAAAAAAGAAATTTTTTTTAAAAAGTGTCCGCAGCTGGGATTCGAACACCCGACTCCTCCCTCAAGCCTCCACTTGCCAGTCAGGTGTCCTACCACCAGTCCAAGGCGGTGCGGAAAGAAAGAAACAATTTCGCTTCAAAAGCCCTTTCCCGGTTACCTATGCAATAGATCTGTAGGGCCCCACTGGGGCCCTCCTAATTAACATATAAAAAATTCCTTCGGGAGGCATGATTGGACCATAAAGGCCTACCTTGGGACCGAGTTTGAAAATTATAACTTAATATTAAAGGGAGCTAGGAGGTCTCGAAGCCTGAGCCTTACTCTCGACATTTAGAATTTTTTTAAAAAAAATTTATCATTCTTCCAAAAAGTGCTCTTTAACAAAGAAAGATGCTCGGTTTTATACACAGAACACCTTATGCATGATAGACTACCTAAAATATTGCAAATATTATACTATACTAAAATATTGCCCTTGGTATCGAGTTGAGGTCTCGAAGCCTGAGCCTTACTCCAGACATTTCGACTTTTTAAAAAAAAAAATTATTATTATTCAAAAAAGTGCTCTTTAACAAAGAAAGATGCTCGATTTTATACACAGAACACCTTATGCATGATAGACTACCTAAAATATTGCAATAGGAGTCGAAAAATAAAAAATAAACTGATTTTCCTAGATTTTTCCAGTTTTTTCACATTTTCCTAATTAAAAAAAAATCGCCAACATGCAAGACCCTCCAAAATATATAAAAACACTTCTAAAAAATAATATAATGTAAAATAAACAAAACAAAGAAAGAAGGAAATTCTTTGAAAAAGTGTCCGCAGCTGGGATTTGAACCCCGGACCTCTCCCTCCAGCCTTGACTTGCCAGTCAGGTGTCCTACCACCAGACAAAGGCGGAACGGAAAGAAAGAAACAATTTCGCTTCAAAAGCCCTTTCTCGGTTACCTATGCAATAGACCTTTAGGGCCCCACTGGGGCCCTTTTAATTAACATATAAAAATTTCCTTTGGCAGACATGATTGGACCATCGAGGCCTACCTTGGGACCGAGATTGAAAATTATATCTTAATATTAAAGGGATCTAGGAGGTCTCGAAGCCTGAGCCTTACTCTTGACATTTCGACTTTTTAAAAAAAAAATTAATTATTATTCAAAAAAGTGCTCTTTAACAAAGAAAGATGCTCGATTTTATACACAGAACACCATATGCATGACAGACAACCTAAAAAGTCGCAAAAGTAGTTGAAAAATAACAAATAACCTTTTTTTCCTAGATTTTTCCAGTTTTTTCCCATTTTCCTGATGAAAAAAAAAAATCTCCAACATGCAAGACCCTCCAGAATATCGAAAAACACATCTAAAAAATAATATAATGTAAAATAAACAAAAGAAAGAAAAAAGGAAATTTGTTTGAAAAAGTGTCCGCAGCTGGGATTGAACCCCCGACCTCTCCCTCCAGCCTTGACTTGCCAGTCAGGTTTCCTACCACCAGACCAAGGCGGTACAGAAAGAACGAAACAATTTCGCTTCAAAAGCCCTTTCTCAGTTAACTATGCAATAGACCTTTAGGGCCCTACTGGGGCCCTCCTAATTAACATATCAAAATTTCCTTCGGCAGGCATGATTGGTCCAACGAGGGCTACCTTGGGACCGAGTTTGAAAATTATATCTTAATATTAAAGGGAGCTAGGAGGTCCTGAAGCCTGAGCCTTACTCTCGACATTTCGACTTTTTTAAAAAAAAATTTATTATTATTCCAAAAAGTGCTCTTTAACAAAGAAAGATGCTCGATTTTATACACAGAACACCTTATGCATGATAGACTACCTAAAATATTGCAATAGGAGTCGAAAAATAACAAATAAACTGATTTTCGTAGATTTTTCCAGTTTTTTCCTGTTTTCCCAATTAAAAATAAAATCTCCAATATGCAAGACCCTCCAGAATATCGAAAAACGCATCTAAAAAATAATATAATGTAAAGTAAACAAAAGAAAGAAAAAAGGTAATTTTTTTGAAAAAGTATCCGCAGCTGGGATTCGAACCCCCGACAACTCCCTCCAGCCTCCACTTGCAAGTCAGGTGCCCTAGAACCAAACCAAGGCGGTACGGAAAGAAAGAAACAATTTCGCTTCAAAAGCCATTTCTCGGTCACCTATGCAATAGACCTTTAGGGCCCCACTGGGTCCCTCCTAGTTAACATATAAAAATTTCCTTTGACAGGCATGATTGGACCATAGAGGCCTACCTTGGTAACGAGTTTGAAAATTATAACTTAATATTAAAGGGAGCTAGGAGGTCTCGAAGCCTGAGCCTTACTCTTGACATTTCGACTTTTTAAAAAAAAAAATTAATTATTAATCAAAAAAGTGCTCTTTAACAAAGAAAGATGCTCGATTTTATACACAGAACACCTTATGCATGATAGACAACCTAAAAAGTTGCAAAAGGAGTTGAAAAATATTAAATAACCTTTTTTTCCTAGATTTTCCAGTTTTTTCCCATTTTCCTAATTTAAAATAAAATCTCCAATATGCAAGACCCTCCGGAATATCGAAAAACACATCTAAAAAATAATATAATGTAAAGTAAACAAAAGAAAGAAAAATGGAAATTTTTTAAAAATTTGTCCGCAGCAGGGATTTGAATCCCCGACTCCTCCCTCCAGCCTTGTCTTGCCAGTCAGGTGTCCTACCACCAGACAAAGGCGGAACGGAAAGAAAGAAACAATTTCGCTTCAAAAGCCCTTTCTCGGTTACCTATGCAATAGACCTTTAGGGCCCCACTGGGGCCCTTTTAATTAACATATAAAAATTTCCTTTGGCAGACATGATTGGACCATCGAGGCCTACCTTGGGACCGAGATTGAAAATTATATCTTAATATTAAAGGGATCTAGGAGGTCTCGAAGCCTGAGCCTTACTCTTGACATTTCGACTTTTTAAAAAAAAAATTAATTATTATTCAAAAAAGTGCTCTTTAACAAAGAAAGATGCTCGATTTTATACACAGAACACCATATGCATGACAGACAACCTAAAAAGTCGCAAAAGTAGTTGAAAAATAACAAATAACCTTTTTTTCCTAGATTTTTCCTGTTTTTTCCCATTTTCCTGATGAAAAAAAAAAATCTCCAACATGCAAGACCCTCCAGAATATCGAAAAACACATCTAAAAAATAATATAATGTAAAATAAACAAAGGAAATAAAAAAAGAAATTTTTTTTAAAAAGTGTCCGCAGCTGGGATTCGAACACCCGACTCCTCCCTCAAGCCTCCACTTGCCAGTCAGGTGTCCTACCACCAGTCCAAGGCGGTGCGGAAAGAAAGAAACAATTTCGCTTCAAAAGCCCTTTCCCGGTTACCTATGCAATAGATCTGTAGGGCCCCACTGGGGCCCTCCTAATTAACATATAAGAAATTCCTTCGGGAGGCATGATTGGACCATAAAGGCCTACCTTGGGACCGAGTTTGAAAATTATAACTTAATATTAAAGGGAGCTAGGAGGTCTCGAAGCCTGAGCCTTACTCTCGACATTTAGAATTTTTTTAAAAAAAATTTATCATTCTTCCAAAAAGTGCTCTTTAACAAAGAAAGATGCTCGGTTTTATACACAGAACACCTTATGCATGATAGACTACCTAAAATATTGCAAATATTATACTATACTAAAATATTGCCCTTGGTATCGAGTTGAGGTCTCGAAGCCTGAGCCTTACTCCAGACATTTCGACTTTTTAAAAAAAAAAATTATTATTATTCAAAAAAGTGCTCTTTAACAAAGAAAGATGCTCGATTTTATACACAGAACACCTTATGCATGATAGACTACCTAAAATATTGCAATAGGAGTCGAAAAATAAAAAATAAACTGATTTTCCTAGATTTTTCCAGTTTTTTCACATTTTCCTAATTAAAAAAAAATCGCCAACATGCAAGACCCTCCAAAATATATAAAAACACTTCTAAAAAATAATATAATGTAAAATAAACAAAACAAAGAAAGAAGGAAATTCTTTGAAAAAGTGTCCGCAGCTGGGATTTGAACCCCGGACCTCTCCCTCCAGCCTTGACTTGCCAGTCAGGTGTCCTACCACCAGACAAAGGCGGAACGGAAAGAAAGAAACAATTTCGCTTCAAAAGCCCTTTCTCGGTTACCTATGCAATAGACCTTTAGGGCCCCACTGGGGCCCTTTTAATTAACATATAAAAATTTCCTTTGGCAGACATGATTGGACCATCGAGGCCTACCTTGGGACCGAGATTGAAAATTATATCTTAATATTAAAGGGATCTAGGAGGTCTCGAAGCCTGAGCCTTACTCTTGACATTTCGACTTTTTAAAAAAAAAATTAATTATTATTCAAAAAAGTGCTCTTTAACAAAGAAAGATGCTCGATTTTATACACAGAACACCATATGCATGACAGACAACCTAAAAAGTCGCAAAAGTAGTTGAAAAATAACAAATAACCTTTTTTTCCTAGATTTTTCCAGTTTTTTCCCATTTTCCTGATGAAAAAAAAAAATCTCCAACATGCAAGACCCTCCAGAATATCGAAAAACACATCTAAAAAATAATATAATGTAAAATAAACAAAAGAAAGAAAAAAGGAAATTTGTTTGAAAAAGTGTCCGCAGCTGGGATTGAACCCCCGACCTCTCCCTCCAGCCTTGACTTGCCAGTCAGGTTTCCTACCACCAGACCAAGGCGGTACAGAAAGAACGAAACAATTTCGCTTCAAAAGCCCTTTCTCAGTTAACTATGCAATAGACCTTTAGGGCCCTACTGGGGCCCTCCTAATTAACATATCAAAATTTCCTTCGGCAGGCATGATTGGTCCAACGAGGGCTACCTTGGGACCGAGTTTGAAAATTATATCTTAATATTAAAGGGAGCTAGGAGGTCCTGAAGCCTGAGCCTTACTCTCGACATCTCGACTTTTTAAAAAAAAAATTTATTATTATTCCAAAAAGTGCTCTTTAACAAAGAAAGATGCTCGATTTTATACACAGAACACCTTATGCATGATAGACTACCTAAAATATTGCAATAGGAGTCGAAAAATAACAAATAAACTGATTTTCGTAGATTTTTCCAGTTTTTTCCTGTTTTCCCAATTAAAAATAAAATCTCCAATATGCAAGACCCTCCAGAATATCGAAAAACGCATCTAAAAAATAATATAATGTAAAGTAAACAAAAGAAAGAAAAAAGGTAATTTTTTTGAAAAAGTATCCGCAGCTGGGATTCGAACCCCCGACAACTCCCTCCAGCCTCCACTTGCAAGTCAGGTGCCCTAGAACCAAACAAAGGCGGTACGGAAAGAAAGAAACAATTTCGCTTCAAAAGCCATTTCTCGGTCACCTATGCAATAGACCTTTAGGGCCCCACTGGGTCCCTCCTAGTTAACATATAAAAATTTCCTTTGACAGGCATGATTGGACCATAGAGGCCTACCTTGGTAACGAGTTTGAAAATTATAACTTAATATTAAAGGGAGCTAGGAGGTCTCGAAGCCTGAGCCTTACTCTTGACATTTCGACTTTTTAAAAAAAAAAATTAATTATTAATCAAAAAAGTGCTCTTTAACAAAGAAAGATGCTCGATTTTATACACAGAACACCTTATGCATGATAGACAACCTAAAAAGTTGCAAAAGGAGTTGAAAAATATCAAATAACCTTTTTTTCCTAGATTTTCCAGTTTTTTCCCATTTTCCTAATTTAAAATAAAATCTCCAATATGCAAGACCCTCCGGAATATCGAAAAACACATCTAAAAAATAATATAATGTAAAGTAAACAAAAGAAAGAAAAATGGAAATTTTTTAAAAATTTGTCCGCAGCAGGGATTTGAATCCCCGACTCCTCCCTCCAGCCTTGTCTTGCCAGTCAGGTGTCCTACCATCAGACCAAGGCGGTACGGAAAGAAAGAAACAATTTCGCTTCAAAAGCCCTTTCTCGGTCACCTATGCAATAGACCTTTAGGGCCCCACTGGGGCCCTCCTAATTAACATATAAAAATTTCCTTTGGCAGGCATGATTGGACCATAGAGGCCTACCTTGGTACCGAATTTGAAAATTATAACTTAATATTAAAGGGAGCTAGGAGGTCTCGAAGCCTGAGCCTTACTCCAGACATTTCGACTTTTTTAAAAAAAAAATTATTATTATTCAAAAAAGTGCTCTTTAACAAAGAAAGATGCTGGATTTTATACACAGAACACCTTATGCATGATAGACAACCTAAAAAGTTGCAAAAGGAGTTGAAAAATAACAAATAACCTTTTTTTCCTAGATTTTTCCAGTTTTTTCCCATTTTCCTGATGAAAAAAAAAATCTCCAACATGCAAGACCCTCCAGACTATCGAAAAACACATCTAAAAAATAATATAATGTAAAATAAACAAAAGAAAGAAAAAAGGAAATTTGTTTGAAAAAGTGTCCGCAGCTGGGATTTGAACCCCCGACCTCTCCCTTCAGCCTTGACTTGCCAGTCAGGTTTCCTACCACCTGATCAAGGCGTTACGGAAAGAAAGAAACAATTTCGCTTCAAAAGGGCTTTTTGTCGGTTACGTATGCAATAGACTTTTAGGGCCCCACTGGGGTCCTCCTAATTAACATATAAAAATTTCCTTCGGCAGGCATGATTGGACCATAGAGGCCTACCTTGGTACCGAGTTTGAAAATTATAACATAATATTAAAGGGAGCTAGGAGGTCTCGAAGCCTGAGCCTTACTCTCGGCATTTCGACTTTTTTAAAAAAAATTTTATTATTATTCAAAAAAGTGCTCTTTAAAAAAGAAAGATGCTCGATTTTATACACAGAACACCTTATGCATGAAAGACTACCTAAAATATTTTATTTTATAACCGTCGTTGAACAGCCGACCCAACTTAATGGGTTTACGGCTACTAATGTTCAACTCCGTAGCTTTGTAATTTTGAACCCAATCCAGAAGACAAGGGAACTCCTGGATCGAGTATTGGGAGAAATTTGCCTTCGTGGAGGACTTTTTGATGGAGCTAACCCGCATTTGCGTTACATGGAGATGAAGACCACGAGAACCTCCCACGGTTAGCCTGACGGCAAGCGGACTCTAACCCATGATTCGTCTACCACTGAGGATATTTCACGTCAGCACTGTGGTCAGTGCAAGCCGGATGCGGAATTCGTATCGACTGGGATTCGAACCCGGTTCGCCTCATTGGAAGGCGAACGCTCTATCCCCTGAGCCATCGTGAATCACCTAAAATATTGCAATAGGAGTCGAAAAATAAAAAATAAACTGATTTTCCTAGATTTTTCCAGTTTTTACACATTTTCCTAATTAAAAAAAAATCGCCAACATGCAAGACCCTCCAGAATATCGAAAAACACATCTAAAAAATAATATAATGTAAAGTAAACAAAAGAAAGAAAAAAGGAAATTTTTTTGAAAAAGTGTCCGCAGCTGGGATTCGAACCCCCGACAAGTACCTCCAGCCTCCACTTGCCAGTCAGGTGCCCTACCACCAGACCAAGGCGGAACAGAAGGAAGGAAACAATTTCCCTTCAAAAGCCATTTCTCGGTTACCTATGCAATAGACCTTTAGGGCCCCACTGGGGCCCTCCTAATTAACATATAAAAATTTCCTTCGGCGGGCATGATTGGACCATCGAGGCCTACCTTGGGACCGAGTTTGAAAATTATATCTTAATATTAAAGGGAGCTAGGAGGTCTCGAAGCGTGACCCTTACTCTCGACATTTCGACTTTTTTAAAAAAAATTTATTATTATTCCAAAAAGTGCTCTTTAACAAAGAAAGATGCTCGATTTTATACACAGAACACCTAATGCATGATAGACAACCTAAAAAGTTGCAAAAGGAGTTAAAAAATAACAAATAAACTTTTTTTCCTAGATTTTTCCAGTTTTTTCCCATTTTCCTAATTTAAAAAAAAATCTCCCACATGCAAGACCTTCCGGAATATCAAAAAACACATCTAAAAAATAATATAATGTAAAATAAACAAAAGAAAGAAAAAAAGAGAAATTTTCTTGAACAAGTGTCCGCATCTGGGATTCGAACCCCCGACCCCTCCCTCCAGCCTCGACTTGCCAGTCAGGTGTCCTACTACCAGACCAAGGCAGTACGGAAAGAAAGAAACAATTTTGCTTCAAAAGCCCTTTCTCGGTCACCTATGCCATAGAAATTTAGGGCCCCACTGGGGCCCTGTTTATTAACATATGAAAATTTCCTTCGGCGGGCATGATTGGACCATAGAGGCCTATCTTGGTACCGAGTTTGAATATTATAACTTAATATTAAAGGGAGCTAGGAGGTCTCGAAGCCTGAGCCTTACTCTCGACATTTCGACTTTTTAAAAAAAAATTTATTATTATTCCAGAGAGTGCTCTTTAACAAAGAAAGATGCTCGATTTTATACACAGAACACCTAATGCATGATAGACTACCTAAAATATTGCATTAGGATTCGAAAAATGACAAATAAACTGATTTTACTAGATTTTTCCAGTTTTTTCCCATTTTCTTAATTTAAAATAAAATCTCCAATATGCAAGACCCTCCGGAATATCGAAAAACACATCTAAAAAATAATATAATGTAAAATAAACAGAAGAAAGAAAAAAAAGAAATTTTTTTGAAAAAGTGTCCGCAGCTGGGATTCGATATCCCGACAACTCCCTCCAGCCTCCACTTGCCAGTCAGGTGCCCTACCTCCAGACCAAGACGGTACGGAAAGAAAGAGACTATTTCGCTTCAAAAGCCCTTTCTCGGTTACCTATGCAATAGACCTTTAGGGCCCCACTGGGATCCTCCAAATTAACATATAAAAATTTCCTTTGGCAGGCATAATTGGACCAAAGAGGCCTACCTTGGTATCGAGTTTGAAAATTATGACTTAATATTAAAGGGAGCTAGGAGGTCTCGAAGCCTGAGCCTTACTCCAGACATTTCGACTTTTTTAAAAAAAAAAATTATTATTATTCAAAAAAGTGCTCCTTAACAAAGAAAGATGCTGGATTTTATACACAGAACACCTTATGCATGATAGACAACCTAAAAAGTTGCAAAAGGAGTTGAAAAATAACAAATAAACTTTTTTTCCTAGATTTTTCCAGTTTTTTCCCATTTTCGTAATTAAAAAAAAAATCTCCAACATGCAAGACCCTCCAGAAGATCGAAAAACACATCTAAAAATAATATAATGTAAAATAAACAAAAGAAAGAAAAAGGAAATTTTTTTGAAAACGTGTCCACAGCTGGGATTTGAACGCCCGACCACTCCCTCCAGCCTCGACTTGCCAGTCAGGTGTCCTACCACCAGACCAAGGCGGTACGGAAAGAAATAAACAATTTCGCTTCAAAAGCCCTTTCTCGGTTACCTATGCAATAGACATTGAGGGCCCCACTGGGGCCCTCCTAATTAACATATAAAAATTTCCTTCGGCAGACATGATTGGACCATCGAGGCCTACCTTGGGACCGAGTTTGAAAATTATATCTTAATATTAAAGGGAGCTAGGAGGTCTCGAAGCGTGACCCTTACTCGCGACATTTCGACTTTTTTAAAAAAAATTTATTATTATTCCAAAAAGTGCTCTTTAACAAAGAAAGATGCTCGATTTTATACACAGAACACCTAATGCATGATAGACAACCTACAAAGTTGCAAAAGGAGTTAAAAAATAACAAATAAACTTTTTTTCCTAGATTTTTCCAGTTTTTTCCCATTTTCCTAATTTAAAAAAAAATCTCCCACATGCAAGACCTTCCGGAATATCAAAAAACACATCTAAAATATAATATAATGTAAAATAAACAAAAGAAAGAAAAAAAGAGAAATTTTCTTGAACAAGTGTCCGCATCTGGGATTCGAACCCCCGACCCCTCCCTCCAGCCTCGATTTGCCAGTCAGGTGTCCTACTACCAGACCAAGGCAGTACGGAAAGAAAGAAACAATTTTGCTTCAAAAGCCCTTTCTCGGTCACCTATGCCATAGAAATTTAGGGCCCCACTGGGGCCCTGTTTATTAACATATGAAAATTTCCTTCGGCAGGCATGATTGGACCATAGAGGCTTACCTTGGTACCGAGTTTGAAAATTATAACTTAATATTAAAGGGAGCTAAGAGGTCTCGAAGCCTGAACCTTATTCTCAACATTTCGTCTTTTTTTTCTTTTTTTTTCTCATTGTTAGAGTACGTGATCTTTAGCAAAGAAATATGCTCCATTTTATACACAGAACACCCTATGCATGATAGACTCCCTAAAATGTTGCAAAAGGAGTCGAAAAATGAGAAAAAAACTAATTTTCCTTGATTTTTCCAGATTTTTCCCATTTTTCCAAAAAAAATCCACATTTTTCTGCCATGCAGGAGCCTGCAGAATACTGAAAAACACATTAAAAAAATAATATAATGCAAAATAGAGGAATTAAAAAAAAGGAAAAAAAAGTGAAAAACTTCCCGGTCCTGGGGTTTCAACCCGGGACCCCTGGCTCCAGTCACCAGTTGACAGTCCAACACTCTACCAAACAGGCCACTGTTTCATTCCAGGTGAACAGCAGCTACCCTTCAAAAGCCTTTTCTCAGTGAAATATGCATTAGACATTTAGGGGCCCACTGGGACCCCCCTAATTCACTTATAAAAATTTTCTTCGGTAGCCATTGTTGGACCATGGGGACATACCTTGGGTGCGAGTTTGAAAATTATAACTTAATACAGAGGGGAGCTAGGGGGTCTAGAAGCCTGAACCTTATTCTCGACATTTCGTCTTTTTTTTCTTTCTTTTCTCATTGTTCCATTACTTGTTCTTTAGCAAAGAAATATGCTCCATTTTATACACAGAACACTGTATGCATGATAGACTCCCTAAAATGTTTCAAAAGGAGTCAAAAAATGAAAAAAAAACTGATTTTCCTTGATTTTTCCAGTTTTTTCCCATTTTTCCAAAAAAAAATTTCTGCCATGCAGGACCCTGCAGAATTTCGAAAAACACATTAAAAAAATAATATAAAACAAAATTAGGGAATTAAAAAAAAAGGGAAAAAAAGTGATAATCAGCCCAGTCCTGGGGTTTGAACCCGGGATCCCTGGCTCCAGCCACCAGTTGACAGTCCAACACTCTACCAAACAGGCCACTGTTTCTTGCCAGGTGTGCAGCAGCTTCCCTTCAAAAACCTTTTCGCTGTGAAATATGCAATAGACCTTTAGGGGCCCTCTGGGACCCCCCTAATTCACTTATAAAGATTTCCTTCGGTAGCCATTGTTGGACCATGGGGACCTACCTTGGGTGCGAGTTTGAAAATTATAACTTAATACCAAGGGGGTCTCAAAGCCTGAACCTTATTCTCGACTTTTCGTCTTTTTTCTCATTGTTCCATTACGTGTTCTTTAGCAAAGAAATATGCTCCATTTTATACACAGAACACCCTATGCATGATAGACTCCCTAAAATGTTGCAAAAGGAGTCGAAAAATGACAAAAAAACTGATTTTCCTTGATTTTTCCAGTTTTTTCCCATTTTTCCAAAAAAAACCCACATTTTTCTGCCATGCAGGAGCCTGCAGAATACTGAAAAACACATTAAAAAAATAATATAATGCAAAATAGAGGAATTAAAAAAAAGGAAAAAAAAGTGAAAAACTTCCCGGTCATGGGGTTTGAACCCGGGACCCCTGGCTCCAGCCTCCAGTTGACAGTCTAACACTCTACCAAACAGGCCACTCTTTCATGCCAGGTGTGCAGCAGCTTCCCTTCAAAAGCCTTTTCTCTGTGAAATATGCAATGGACATTTAGGGCCCCACTGGGGCCCTCCTAATTAACATATAAAAATTTCCTTCGGCAGACATGATTGGACCATAGACCTTGGGACCGAGTTTGAAAATTATAACTTAATATTAAAGGTAGCTAGGAGGTCTCAAAGCCTGTACCTTATTCTCGACATTTCGACTTTTTTTAATTTTTTTTATTATTATACCAAAAAAGTGCTCTTCAACAAAGAAAGATGCTTGATTTTATACGAAGAACAACTTATGCATGATAGACTACCTAAAATGTTGCAAAACGAGTCGAAAAATAACAAATAAACAGATTTTCCTAGATTTTTCTAGTTTTTCCCAATTTTCCTAATTAAAAAAAAATTCCAACATGCAAGACCCGCCGGAATATCGAAAAACACATCTAAAAATTAATATAATGTAAAATAAACAAAAGAAAGAAAAAAAAGAAATTTTTTTGAAAAATTATCTGCAGCTGGGATTCGAACACCCGACCAGTCCCACCCGCCTCGACTTGCCAGTCAGGTGTCCTACCACCAGACCAAGGCGGTACGGAGAGAAAGAAACAATTTCGCTTCAAAAGCCCTTTCTCGGTTACCTATGCAATAGACCTTTAGGGCCCCACCGGGGCCCTCCTAATTAACATATAAAAATTTCCTTCAGCAGGCATTATTGGACTATAGAGGCCTACCTTCGGACCGAGTTTGAAAATTATAACTTAATATTAAAGGGAGCTAGGAGGTCTCGAAGCCTGAGCCTTACTCTCGACATTTCGACTTTTTAAAAAAAAATTTATTATTATTCCAAAAAGTGCTCTTTAACAAAGAAAGATGCTCGATTTTATACACAAAACACCTTATGCATGATAGCCTTCCTAAAATATTGCAATAGGAGTCGAAAAATAACAAATAAACTGATTTTCCTAGATTTTTCCAGTTTTTTCACATTTTCCTAATAAAAAAAAAATCTCCAACATGCAGGACCCTCGGGAATATCGAAAAACACTTCTAAAAAAATAATATAATGTAAAATAAACAAAAGAAAGAAAAAAAAGAAATTTTTTTGAAAAAGTGTCCGCAGCTGGGATTCAAACCCCCGACCCCTGCCTCCTGCCTCCACTTGCCAGTCAGGTGCCCTTCCACCAGGCCAAGGCGGTACGAAAAGAAAGAAACAATTTCGCTTCAAAAGCCCTTTCTCGGTTACCTATGCAATAGACCTTTAGGGCCCCACTGGGGCCCTTCTAATTAACATATAAAAATTTCCTTTGGCAGGCATAATTGGACCATAGAGGCCTAACTTGGGACCGAGTTTGAAAATTATAACTTAATATTAAAGGGAGATAGGAGGTCTCGACGCCTGAGCCTTACACTCGACATTTTGACTTTTTAAAAATAAAATTTATTTTTATTCCAAAAAGTGCTCTTTAACAAAGAAAGATGCTCGATTTTATACACAAAACACCTTATGCATGATAGACTACCTAAAATATTGCAATAGGAGTCGAAAAAGAACAAATAAACTGATTTTCCTAGATTTTTCCAGTTTTTCCCCATTTTCCTAATAAAAAAAAATCTCCAACATGCGAGACCCTCCAAAATATCGAAAAACACTTCTAAAAAATAATATAATGTAAAATAAACAAAAGAAAGAAAAAAAAGAAATTTTTTTGAAAAAGTGTTATCAGCTGGGATTCGAACCCCCGACCCCTGCCTCCTGCCTCCAATTGCCAGTCAGGTTTCCTACCTCCAGACCAAGGCGGTAGGGAAAGTAAGAAACAATTTCGCTTCAAAAGCCCTTTCTTGGTTACCTATGCAATAGACCTTTCCTAATTAACATATAAAAATTTCCTTTGGCAGGCATGATTCTACCATAGAGGCCTAACTTAGGACCGAGTTTGAAAATAATAACTTAATATTAAAGGGAGATAGGAGGTCTCGACGCCTGAGCCTTACTCTCGACATTTTGACTTTTTAAAAAAAAAAATTATTTTTATTCCAAAAAGTGCTCTTAAACAAAGAGAGATGCTCGATTTTATACACAGAATACCTTATGCATGATAGACTACCTAAAATATTGAATAGGAGTCGAAAAATAAACAAATAAACTGATTTTCCTAGAATTTTCCAGTTTTTTTCCCATTTTCCTAATTAAAAAAAAAATCTCCAACATGCAAGACCCTCCGGAATATCGAAAAACACATCTAAAAAATAATATAATGTAAAATAAACAAAAGAAAGAAAAAAAAGAAATTTTTTTGAAAAAGTGTCCGCAGCTGGGATTCGAACCCCCGACCAGTCCCTCCCGCCTCGACTTCCCAGTCAGGTGTCCTACCACCAAACCAAGGCGGTACGGAGAGAAAGAAACAATTTCGCTTCAGAAGCTCTTTCTCGGTTACCTATGCAATAGACCTTTAGAGCCCCACTGGGGCCCTCCTAATTAACATATAAAATTTTCCTTCAGCAGGCATGATTGGACCATAGAGGCCTACCTTGGGACCGAGTTTGAAAATTATAACTTAATATTAAAGGTAGCTAGGAGGTCTCGAAGCCTGTACCTTATTCTCGACATTTCGACTTTTTTTAAATTTTTGTAATTATTATTCCAAAAAAGTGCTCCTTAACAAAGAAAGATGCTCGATTTTATACAAAGAACAACTTATGCATGATAGACTATCTAAAATGTTGCAAATGGAGTCGAAAAATAACAAATAAACTGATTTTCCTAGATTTTTCCAGTTTTTTCCCATTTTCCTAATTAAAAGGAAATCTCCAATATGCAAGACCCTCCAGAATATCGAAAAACACATCTAAAAAATAATATAATGTAAAGTAAACGAAAGAAAGAAAAAAGGAAATTTTTTTGAAAAAGTGTCTGCAGCTGGGATTTGAACCCCTGACCCCTCCCTCCAGCCTTGACTTGCCAGTCAGGTGTCCTACCACCAGACCAAGGCGTTACGGAACGAAAGAAACAATTTCGCTTCAAAAGCCCTTTCTCGGTTACCTATGCAATAGACCTTTAGGACCCCACTGGGGACCTTCTAATTAACATATAAAAATTTCCTTTGGCGGGCATAATTGGACCATAGAGGCCTAACTTGGGACCGAGTTTGAAAATTATAACTTAATATTGAAGGGAGATAGGAGGTCTCGACGCCTGAGCCTTACACTCGACATTTTGACTTTTTAAAAATAAAATTTATTTTTATTCCAAAAAGTGCTCTTTAACAAAGAAAGATGCTCGATTTTATACACAGAACACTTTATGCATGATAGACTACCTAAAATATTGCAATAGGAGTCGAAAAAGAACAAATAAACTGATTTTCCTAGATTTTTCCAGTTTTTCCCCATTTTCCTAATAAAAAAAAATCTCGAACATGCAAGACCCTCCAAAATATCGAAAAACACTTCTAAAAAATAATATAATGTAAAATAAACAAAAGAAAGAAAAAAAAGAAATTTTTTTGAAAAAGTGTTATCAGCTGGGATTCGAACCCCCGACCCCTGCCTCCTGCCTCCAATTGCCAGTCAGGTTTCCTACCTCCAGACCAAGGCGGTAGGGAAAGTAAGAAACAATTTCGCTTGAAAAGCCCTTTCCCGGTTACCTATGCAATAGACCTTTCCTAATTAACATATAAAAATTTCCTTTGGCAGGCATGATTCTACCATAGAGGCCTAACTTAGGACCGAGTTTGAAAATTATAACTTAATATTAAAGGGAGATAGGAGGTCTCGACGCCTGAGCCTTACTCTCGACATTTTGACTTTTTAAAAAAAAAAATTATTTTTATTCCAAAAAGTGCTCTTAAACAAAGAGAGATGCTCGATTTTACACACAGAATACCTTATGCATGATAGACTACCTAAAATATTGAATAGGAGTCGAAAAATAAACAAATAAACTGATTTTCCTAGATTTTTCCAGTTTTTTCACATTTTCCTAATAAAAAAAAATCTCCAACATGCAAGACCCTCCGGAATATCGAAAAACACATCTAAAAAATAATAAAATGTAAAATAAACAAAAGAAAGAAAATAAGAAATTTTTTTGAAAAGGTGTCCAGTGCTGGGATTTGAACCTTCGACCCCTCCCTCCACCCTTTAGTTGCCAGTCAGGTGTCCTACCACCAGACCAAGGCGGTACGCAAAGAACGAAACAATTTCGCTTCAAAACCCCTTTCTCGGTTACCTATGCCATAGAACTTTAGGGCCCCACTGGGTCCTCTTTATTAACATATAAAAATTTCCTACAGCAGGCATGATTGGACCATAGAGGCCTACCGTGGGACCGAGTTTGAAAATTATAACTTAATACCAAGGGGAGCTAGGGGGTCTCAAAGCCTGAACCTTATTCTCGACATTTCGTCTTTTTTTTTCTTTTTTTTCTCATTGTTCCATTACGTGTTCTTTAGCAAAGAAATATGCTCCATTTTATACACAGAACACCCTATGCATGACAGACTCCCTAAAATGTTGCAAAATTAGTCGAAAAATGAAAAAAAAACTGATTTTCCTTGATTTTTCCAGTTTTTTCCCATTTTTCCACAAAAAAAAACTTCTGCCATGCAGAAGCCTGCAAAATACCGAAACACAGATTAAAAAAATAATATAATACAAAATAAAGGAATTAAAAAAAAAGGAATAAAAGTGAAAAACAGCCCGGTCCTGGGGTTTGAACCTAGGACCACAGATTCCTGCCACCAGTTGACAGTCCAACTCTGGTGTACAGCAGCTTCCCTTCAAAAGCCTTTTCTCGGCGAAAAATGCAATAGACCTTTAGGGGCCCACTGGGACCCCCCTAATTCACTTATAAAAATTTCCTTCGGCAGCCATGGTTGAACCACGGAGCCCTACCTTGGGTGCCAGTTTGAAAATTATATCTTAATACCAAGGGGAGCTAGGGGGTCTCGAAACCTGAACCTTATTCTCGACATTTCGTCTTTTTTTTCTTTTTTTTCCTCATTGTTCGATTACGTGTTCATTAGCAAAGAAATATGCTCCATTTTATATACAGAACAACCTATGCATGATAGACTCCTTAAAATGTAGCAAAAGGAGTCGAAAAATGACAAAAAAACTGATTTTCCTTGATTTTTCCAGTTTTTTCACATTTTTCCAAAAAAACCCCACATTTTTCTGCCATGCTGGAGCCTGCAGAATACTGAAAAACACATTAAAAAAATAATATAATGCAAAATAGAGGAATTAAAAAAAAGGAAAAAAAAGTGAAAAACTTCCCGGTCATGGGGTTTGAACCCGGGACCCCTGGCTCCAGCCACCAGTTGACAGTCTAACACTCTACCAAACAGGCCACTCTTTCATGCCAGGTGTGCAGCAGCTTCCCTTCAAAAGCCTTTTCTCTGTGAAATATGCAATGGACATTTAGGGCCCCACTGGGGCCCTCCTAATTAACATATAAACATTTCCTTCGGCAGGCATGATTGGACCATAGAGGCCTACCTTGGGACCAAGTTTGAAAATTATAACTTAATATTAAAGGTAGCTAGGAGGTCTCGAAGCCTGTACCTTATTCTCGACATTTCGACTTTTTTTTAATTTTTTTTATTATTATACCAAAAAAGTGCTCTTCAACAAAGAAAGATGCTTGACTTTATATGAAGAACAACTTATGCATGATAGACTACCTAAAATGTTGCAAAACGAGTCGAAAAATAACAAATAAACAGATTTTCCTAGATTTTTCTAGTTTTTCCCAATTTTCCTAATTAAAAAAAAATTCCAACATGCAAGACCCGCCGGAATATCGAAAAACACATCTAAAAAATAATATCATGTAAAATAAACAAAAGAAAGAAAAAAAAGAATTTTTTTTGAAAAAGTATAAGCAGCTAGGATTCGAACACCCGACCAGTCCCACCCGCCTCGACTTGCAAGTCAGGTGTCCTACCACCAGACCAAGGCGGTACGGAGAGATAGAAACAATTTCGCTTCAAAATCTCTTTCTCGGTTACCTATGCAATAGACCTTTAGGGCCCCACCGGGGCCTTCCTAATTAACATATAAAAATTTCCTTCAGCAGGCATTATTGGACTATAGAGGCCTACCTCCGGACCGAGTTTGAAAATTATAACTTAATATTAAAGGTAGCTAGGAGGTCTCAAAGCCTGTACCTTATTCTCGACATTTCGACTTTTTTAAAATTTTTTTTATTATTATTCCAAAAAAGTGCTCTTTAACAAAGAAAGATGCTCGATTTTATACAAAGAACAACTTATGCATGATAGACTATCTAAAATGTTGCAAATGGAGTCGAAAAATAACAAATAAACTGATTTTCCTAGATTTTTCCAGTTTTTTCCCATTTTCCAAATTAAAAGGAAATCTCCAATATGCAAGACCCTCCAGAATATCGAAAAACACATCTAAAAAATAATATAATGTAAAGTAAACGAAAGAAAGAAAAAAGGAAATTTTTTTGAAAAAGTGTCCGCAGCTGGGATTCGAACCCCCGACCCCTGCCTCCTGCCTCCACTTGCCAGTCAGGTGCCCTTCCACCAGGCCAAGGCGGTACGAAAAGAAAGAAACAATTTCGCTTCAAAAGCCCTTTCTCGGTTACCTATGCAATAGACCTTTAGGGCCCCACTGGGGCCCTTCTAATTAACATATAAAAATTTCCTTTGGCAGGCATAATTGGACCATAGAGGCCTAACTTGGGACCGAGTTTGAAAATTATAACTTAATATTAAAGGGAGATAGGAGGTCTCGACGCCTGAGCCTTATTCTCGACATTTCGACTTTTTAAAAAAAATTTTATTATTATTCCAAAAAGTGCTCTTTAACAAAGAAAGATGCTCGATTTTATACACAAAACACCTTATGCATGATAGACTTCCTAAAATATTGCAATAGGAGTCGAAAAATAACAAATAAACTGATTTTCCTAGATTTTTCCAGTTTTTTCACAT
Organism: Parasteatoda lunata; assembly: GCA_949128135.1. Classification (NCBI taxonomy): domain Eukaryota; kingdom Metazoa; phylum Arthropoda; class Arachnida; order Araneae; family Theridiidae; genus Parasteatoda; species Parasteatoda lunata. The sequence goes on from OX421970.1 coordinate 111,374,211, forward strand.
TTTCCTAATAAAAAAAAAATCTCCAACCTGCAGGACCCTCGGGAATATCGAAAAACACTTCTAAAAAAATAATATAATGTAAAATAAACAAAAGAAAGAAAAAAAAGAAATTTTTTTGAAAAAGTGTCCGCAGCTGGGATTCGAACCCCCGACCCCTGCCTCCTGCCTCCACTTGCCAGTCAGGTGCCCTTCCACCAGGCCAAGGCGGTACGAAAAGAAAGAAACAATTTCGCTTCAAAAGCCCTTTCTCGGTTACCTATGCAATAGACCTTTAGGGCCCCACTGGGGCCCTTCTAATTAACATATAAAAATTTCCTTTGGCAGGCATAATTGGACCATAGAGGCCTAACTTGGGACCGAGTTTGAAAATTATAACTTAATATTAAAGGGAGATAGGAGGTCTCGACGCCTGAGCCTTACACTCGACATTTTGACTTTTTAAAAATAAAATTTATTTTTATTCCAAAAAGTGCTCTTTAACAAAGAAAGATGCTCGATTTTATACACAGAACACCTTATGCATGATAGACTACCTAAAATATTGCAATAGGAGTCGAAAAAGAACAAATAAACAGATTTTCCTAGATTTTTCCAGTTTTTCCCCATTTTCCTAATAAAAAAAAATCTCCAACATGCGAGACCCTCCAAAATATCGAAAAACACTTCTAAAAAATAATATAATGTAAAATAAACAAAAGAAAGAAAAAAAAGAAATTTTTTTGAAAAAGTGTTATCAGCTGGGATTCGAACCCCCGACCCCTGCCTCCTGCCTCCAATTGCCAGTCAGGTTTCCTACCTCCAGACCAAGGCGGTAGGGAAAGTAAGAAACAATTTCGCTTCAAAAGCCCTTTCTCGGTTACCTATGCAATAGACCTTTCCTAATTAACATATAAAAATTTCCTTTGGCAGGCATGATTCTACCATAGAGGCCTAACTTAGGACCGAGTTTGAAAATAATAACTTAATATTAAAGGGAGATAGGAGGTCTCGACGCCTGAGCCTTACTCTCGACATTTTGACTTTTTTAAAAAAAAAATTATTTTTATTCCAAAAAGTGCTCTTAAACAAAGAGAGATGCTCGATTTTATACACAGAATACCTTATGCATGATAGACTACCTAAAATATTGAATAGGAGTCGAAAAATAAACAAATAAACTGATTTTCCTAGAATTTTCCAGTTTTTTTCCCATTTTCCTAATTAAAAAAAAAATCTCCAACATGCAAGACCCTCCGGAATATCGAAAAACACATCTAAAAAATAATATAATGTAAAATAAACAAAAGAAAGAAAAAAAAGAAATTTTTTTGAAAAAGTGTCCGCAGCTGGGATTCGAACCCCCGACCAGTCCCTCCCGCCTCGACTTGCCAGTCAGGTGTCCTACCACCAAACCAAGGCGGTACGGAGAGAAAGAAACAATTTCGCTTCTGAAGCTCTTTCTCGGTTACCTATGCAATAGACCTTTAGGGCCCCACTGGGGCCCTCCTAATTAACATATAAAATTTTCCTTCAGCAGGCATGATTGGACCATAAAGGCCTACCTTGGGACCGAGTTTGAAAATTATAACTTAATATTGAAGGTAGCTAGGAGGTCTCAAAGCCTGTACCTTATTCTCGACATTTCGACTTTTTTTAAATTTTTGTAATTATTATTCCAAAAAAGTGCTCCTTAACAAAGAAAGATGCTCGATTTTATACAAAGAACAACTTATGCATGATAGACTATCTAAAATGTTGCAAATGGAGTCGAAAAATAACAAATAAACTGATTTTCCTAGATTTTTCCAGTTTTTTCCCATTTTCCTAATTAAAAGGAAATCTCCAATATGCAAGACCCTCCAGAATATCGAAAAACACATCTAAAAAATAATATAAAGTAAACGAAAGAAAGAAAAAAGGAAATTTTTTTGAAAAAGTGTCTGCAGCTGGGATTTGAACCCCTGACCCCTCCCTCCAGCCTTGACTTGCCAGTCAGGTGTCCTACCACCAGACCAAGGCGTTACGGAACGAAAGAAACAATTTCGCTTCAAAAGCCCTTTCTCGGTTACCTATGCAATAGACCTTTAGGGCCCCACTGGGGCCCTTCTAATGAACATATAAAAATTTCCTTTGGCGGGCATAATTGGACCATAGAGGCCTAACTTGGGACCGAGTTTGAAAATTATAACTTAATATTAAAGGGAGATAGGAGGTCTCGACGCCTGAGCCTTACACTCGACATTTTGACTTTTTAAAAATAAAATTTATTTTTATTCCAAAAAGTGCTCTTTAACAAAGAAAGATGCTCGATTTTATACACAGAACACTTTATGCATGATAGACTACCTAAAATATTGCAATAGGAGTCGAAAAAGAACAAATAAACTGATTTTCCTAGATTTTTCCAGTTTTTCCCCATTTTCCTAATAAAAAAAAATCTCGAACATGCAAGACCCTCCAAAATATCGAAAAACACTTCTAAAAAATAATATAATGTAAAATAAACAAAAGAAAGAAAAAAAAGAAATTTTTTTGAAAAAGTGTTATCAGCTGGGATTCGAACCCCCGACCCCTGCCTCCTGCCTCCAATTGCCAGTCAGGTTTCCTACCTCCAGACCAAGGCGGTGGGGAAAGTAAGAAACAATTTCGCTTCAAAAGCCCTTTCCCGGTTACCTATGCAATAGACCTTTCCTAATTAACATATAAAAATTTCCTTTGGCAGGCATGATTCTACCATAGAGGCCTAACTTAGGACCGAGTTTGAAAATTATAACTTAATATTAAAGGGAGATAGGAGGTCTCGACGCCTGAGCCTTACTCTCGACATTTTGACTTTTTTAAAAAAAAAATTATTTTTATTCCAAAAAGTGCTCTTAAACAAAGAGAGATGCTCGATTTTTTACACAGAATACCTTATGCATGATAGACTACCTAAAATATTGAATAGGAGTCGAAAAATAAACAAATAAACTGATTTTCCTAGATTTTTCCAGTTTTTTCACATTTTCCTAATAAAAAAAAAATCTCCAACATGCAAGACCATCCGGAATATCGAAAAACATATCTAAAAAATAATAAAATGTAAAATAAACAAAAGAAAGAAAATAAGAAATTTTTTTGAAAAGGTGTCCAGAGCTGGGATTTGAACCCCCGACCCCTCCCTCCACCCTTTAGTTGCCAGTCAGGTGTCCTACCACCAGACCAAGGCGGTACGCAAAGAACGAAACAATTTCGCTTCAAAACCCCTTTCTCGGTTACCTATGCCATAGAACTTTAGGGCCCCACTGGGTCCTCTTTATTAACATATAAAAATTTCCTACAGCAGGCATGATTGGACCATAGAGGCCTACCGTGGGACCGAGTTTGAAAATTATAACTTAATACCAAGGGGAGCTAGGGGGTCTCAAAGCCTGAACCTTATTCTCGACATTTCGTCTTTTTTTTCTTTTTTTTCTCATTGTTCCATTACGTGTTCTTTAGCAAAGAAATATGCTCCATTTTATACACAGAACACCTTATGCATGACAGACTCCCTAAAATGTTGCAAAATTAGTCGAAAAATGAAAAAAAAAACTGATTTTCCTTGATTTTTCCAGTTTTTTCCCATTTTTCCACAAAAAAAAACTTCTGCCATGCAGGTGCCTGCAAAATACCGAAACACAGATTAAAAAAATAATATAATTCAAAATAAAGGAATTAAAAAAAAAGGAATAAAAGTGAAAAACAGCCCGGTCCTGGGGTTTGAACCTAGGACCACAGATTCCTGCCACCAGTTGACAGTCCAACACTGGTGTACAGCAGCTTCCCTTCAAAAGCCTTTTCTCGGCGGAAAATGCAATAGACCTTTAGGGGCCCACTGGGACCCCCCTAATTCACTTATAAAAATTTCCTTCGGCAGCCATGGTTGAACCACGGGGCCCTACCTTGGGTGCCAGTTTGAAAATTATATCTTAATACCAAGGGGAGCTAGGGGGTCTCGAAGCCTGAACCTTATTCTCAACATTTCGTCTTTTTTTCTTTTTTTTCTCATTGTTCCATTCCGTGTTCTTTAGCAAAGAAATATGCTCCATTTTATACACAGAACACCCTATGCATGACAGACTCCCTAAAATGTTGCAAAATTAGTCGAAAAATGAAAAAAAAACTGATTTTCCTTGATTTTTCCAGTTTTTTCCCATTTTTCCACAAAAAAAAACTTCTGCCATGCAGGAGCCTGCAAAATACCGAAACACAGATTAAAAAATTAATATAATACAAAATAAAGGAATTAAAAAAAAAGGAATAAAAGTGAAAAACAGCCCGGTCCTGGGGTTTGAACCTAGGACCACAGATTCCTGCCACCAGTTGACAGTCCAACACTGGTGTACAGCAGCTTCCCTTCAAAAGCCTTTTCTCGGCGAAAAATGCAATAGACCTTTAGGGGCCCACTGGGACCCCCCTAATTCACTTATAAAAATTTCCTTCCGCAGCCATGGTTGGAACACGGGGACCTACCTTGGGTGCCAGTTTGAAAATTATATCTTAATACCAAGGGGAGTTAGGGGGTCTCGAAACCTGAACCTTATTCTCGACATTTCGTCTTTTTTTTCTTTTTTTCCCTCATTGTTCGATTACGTGTTCTTTAGCAAAGAAATATGCTCCATTTTATACACAGAACAACCTATGCATGATAGACTCCTTAAAATGTTGCAAAAGGAGTCGAAAAATGACAAAAAAACTGATTTTCCTTGATTTTTCCAGTTTTTTCACATTTTTCCAAAAAAAACCCACATTTTTCTGCCATGCTGGAGCCTGCAGAATACTGAAAAACACATTAAAAAAATAATATAATGCAAAATAGAGGAATTAAAAAAAAGGAAAAAAAAGTGAAAAACTTCCCGGTCCTGGGGTTTGAACCCGGGACCCCTGGCTCCAGCCACCAGTTGACAGTCTCTAACACTCTACCAAACAGGCCACTCTTTCATGCCAGGTGTGCAGCAGCTTCCCTTCAAAAGCCTTTTCTCTGTGAAATATGCAATGGACATTTAGGGCCCCACTGGGGCCCTCCTAATTAACATATAAAAATTTCCTTCGGCAGGCATGATTGGAATATAGAGGCCTACCTTGGGACCGAGTTTGAAAATTATAACTTAATATTAAAGGTAGCTAGGAGGTCTCAAAGCCTGTACCTTATACTCGACATTTCGACTTTTTTTAAATTTTTTTTTATTATTATTCCAAAAAAGTGCTCTTTAACAAAGAAAGATGCTCGATTTTATACAAAGAACAACTTATGCATGATAGACTATCTAAAATGTTGCAAATGGAGTCGAAAAATAACAAATAAACTGATTTTCCTAGATTTTTCCAGTTTTTTCCCATTTTCCTAATTAAAAGGAAATCTCCAATATGCAAGACCCTCCAGATTATCGAAAAACACATCTAAAAAATAATATAATGTAAAGTAAACGAAAGAAAGAAAAAAGGAAATTTTTTTGAAAAAGTGTCTGCAGCTGGGATTTGAACCCCTGACCCCTCCCTCCAGCCTTGACTTGCCAGTCAGGAGTCCTACCACCAGACCAAGGCGTTACGGAAAGAAAGAAACAATTTTGCTTCAAAAGCCCTTTCTCGGTTACCTATGCAATAGACCTTTAGGGCCCCACTGGGGCCCTTCTAATTAACATATAAAAATTTCCTTTGGCAGGCATAATTGGACTATAGAGGCCTAACTTGGGACCGAGTTTGAAAATTATAACTTAATATTAAAGGGAGATAGGAGGTCTCGACGCCTGAGCCTTATTCTCGACATTTCGACTTTTTAAAAAAAAATTTATTATTATTCCAAAAAGTGCTCTTTAACAAAGAAAGATGCTCGATTTTATACACAAAACACCTTATGCATGATAGACTTCCTAAAATATTGCAATAGGAGTCGAAAAATAACAAATAAACTGATTTTCCTAGATTTTTCCAGTTTTTTCACATTTTCCTAATTAAAAAAAAATCTCCAACATGCAGGACCCTCGGGAATATCGAAAAACACTTCTAAAAAAATAATATAATGTAAAATAAACAAAAGAAAGAAAAAAAAGAATTTTTTTTTAAAAAGTGTCCGCAGCTGGGATTCGAACCCCCGACCCCTGCCTCGTGCCTCCACTTGCCAATCAGGTGCCCTTCCACCAGGCCAAGGCGGTACGAAAAGAAAGAAACAATTTCGCTTCAAAAGCCCTTTCTCGGTTACCTATGCAATAGACCTTTAGGGCCCCACTGGGGCCCTTCTAATTAACATATAAAAATTTCCTTTGGCAGGCATAATTGGACCATAGAGGCCTAACTTGGGACCGAGTTTGAAAATTATAACTTAATATTAAAGGGAGATAGGAGGTCTCGACGCCTGAGCCTTATTCTCAACATTTCGACTTTTTAAAAAAATTTTTATTATTATTCCAAAAAGTGCTCTTTAACAAAGAAAGATGCTCGATTTTATACACAAAACACCTTATGCATGATAGACTTCCTAAAATATTGCAATAGGAGTCGAAAAATAACAAATAAACTGATTTTCCTAGATTTTTCCAGTTTTTCCCCATTTTCCTAATTAAAAAAAAATCTCCAACATGCAAGACCCTCCAGAATATCGAAAAACACTTCTAAAAAATAATATAATGTAAAATAAACAAAAGAAAGAAAAAAAAGAAATTTCTTTGAAAATCGCCGCAGCTGGTATTCGAACTCCCGACCCCTGCCTCCACATGGCAGTCAGGTGCCCTACCACCAGACCAAGGTGGTACGGAAAGAAAGAAACAATTTCGCTTCAAAAGCCCTTTCTCAGTTACCTATGCAATAGATCTTTAGCGCTCCACTGGGACCCTCCTAATTAACATATAAAAATTTCCTTCGGCAGGCATGATTGGACCATAGAGGCCTACCTTGAGACCGAGTTTTAAAATAATAACCTAATATTAAAGGTAGCTAGGAGGTCTCGAAGCCTGTACCTTATTCTCGACATTTCGACTTTTTTAAAATTTTTTTTATTATTATACCAAAAAAGTGCTCTTCAACAAAGAAAGATGCTTGATTTTATACGAAAAACAACTTATGCATGATAGACTACCTAAAATGTTGCAAAAGGAGTTGAAAAATAACAAATAACCAGATATTCCTAGATTTTTCCAGTTTTTTCCCATTTTCCTAATTAAGAAAAAAATCTCCAACATGCAAGACCCTCCCGAATATGGAAAAACACATCTAAAAAATAATATAATAATAAAAAATAATATAAAATAAATAATAATAAAAAAATTTTTTTTTGAAAAAGTGTCCCCAGCTGGGATATGAACCCCCGACCCCTCCATCCTTCCTCGACTTGCCAGTCAGGTGTCCTACCACCAGACCAAGGCGGTACGGAGAGAAAGAAGCAATTTCGCTTCAAAAGCTCTTTCTCGGTTACCTATGCAATAGACCTTTAGGGCCCCACTAGGGCCCTCCTAACTAACATATAAAAATTTCCTTCAGCAGGCATTATTGGACTATAGAGGCCTACCTTCGGACCGAGTTTGAAAATTATAACTTAATATTAAAGGGAGCTAGGAGGTCTCGAAGCCTGAGCCTTACTCTTGACATTTCGACTTTTTTTAAAAAAAAAAATTTTATTATTCAAAGAAGTGCTCTTTAACAAAGAAAGATGCTCGATTTTATACACAGAACACCTTATGCATGATAGACAACCTAAAAAGTTGCAAAAGGAGTCAAAAAATGAAAAAAAAACTGATTTTCCTTGATTTTTCCAGTTTTTTCCCATTTTTCCAAAAAAAAAATTTCTGCCATGCAGGAGCCTGCAGAATACCGAAAACACATTAAAAAAATAATAAATAACAAAATTAGGGAATTAAAAAAAAAGCAAAAAAAAGTGAAAATCAGCCCGGTCCTGGGGTTTGAACCCGGGATCCCTGGCTACAGCCACCAGTTGACAGTCCAACACTCTACCAACCAGGCCGCTGTTTCATGCCAGGTGTGCAGCAGCTTCCCTTCAAAAGCCTTTTCTCGGTGAAATATGCAATAGACCTTTAGGGGCCCACTGGGTCCCCATAATTCACTTATAAAAATTTCCTTTGGTAACCATGGTTGGACCATGGGGACCTAACTTGGGTGCGAGTTTGAAAATAATAACGACATACCAAAGGGAGCTAGGGGGTCTCGAAGCCTTAACCTTATTCTCGACATTTCGTCTTTTTTTTCTTTTTTTTTCTCCTTGTTCGAGTACGTGTTCTTTAGCAAAGAAATATGCTCCATTTTATACACAGAACACTGTATGCATGATAGACTCCCTAAAATGTTTCAAAAGGAGTCAAAAAATGAAAAAAAAACTGATTTTCCTTGATTTTTCCAGTTTTTTCCCATTTTTCCAAAAAAAAAATTTCTGCCATGCAGGAGCCTGCAGAATACCGAAAACACATTAAAAAAATAATAAATAACAAAATTAGGGAATTAAAAAAAAAGCAAAAAAAAGTGAAAATCAGCCCGGTCCTGGGGTTTGAACCCGGGATCCCTGGCTACAGCCACCAGTTGACAGTCCAACACTCTACCAACCAGGCCGCTGTTTCATGCCAGGTGTGCAGCAGCTTCCCTTCAAAAGCCTTTTCTCGGTGAAATATGCAATAGACCTTTAGGGGCCCACTGGGTCCCCATAATTCACTTATAAAAATTTCCTTTGGTAACCATGGTTGGACCATGGGGACCTAACTTGGGTGCGAGTTTGAAAATAATAACGACATACCAAAGGGAGCTAGGGGGTCTCGAAGCCTTAACCTTATTCTCGACATTTCGTCTTTTTTTTTCTTTTTTTTGCTCATTGTTCCATTACGTCTTCTTTAGCAAAGAAATATACTCCATTTTATACACAAAACACCCTATGAATGATAGACTCCCTAAAATGTTGCAAAAGGAGTCGAAAAATGACAAAAAAACTGATTTTATTTCATTTTTCCAGTTTTTTCCCATTTTTCCATAAAAAAACAAATTTTTCTGCCATGCAAGAGCCTGCAGTATACTGAAAAACACATTAAAAAATAATATAATGCAAAATAAAGGAATTAAAAAAAAAGGAAAAAAAGTGAAAAACTGCCCTATCCTGGGGTTCGAACCCGGGACCCCAGGCTCCAGCCACCAGTTGACAGTCCAACACTCTACTAAACAGGCCACTGTTTCACGTCAGGTGTGCAGCAGCTTCCCTTCAGAAGCTTTTTCTCGGTGAAATATACAATAGACAATTAGGGGCCCACTGGGACTCCCCTAATTCACTTATAAAAATTTCCTTCGGTAACCATGGTTGGACCATGGGGACCTACCCTGGGTGTGAGTTTGAAAATTATAACTTAATACCAAGGGGAGCTAGGGGTTCTCGAAGCCCGAACCTTATTCTCGACATTTCGTCTTCTTTTTTTTTTATTTTCTCATTGTTCCATTACGTGTTCTTTAGCAAAGAAATATACTCCATTTTATACACAGAAAACCCTATGCGTGATAGACTCCCTAAAATGTTGCAAAAGGAGTCGAAAAATGACAAAAAAACTGATTTTCCTTGATTTTTCCAGTTTTTTCCCATTTTTCCAAAAAAAAAACAAATTTTTCTGATATGCAGGAGCATGCAGGATACTGAAAAACACATTAAAAAATAATATAATGCAAAATAAAAGAATTAAAAGAAAAGGAAAAAATAGTGAAAAAATACCCGGTCCTGGGGTTCGAACCCGGGACCCTAGGCTCCAGCCACCAGCTGACAGTCCAACACTCTACCAAACAGGCCACTGTTTCTCGTCAGGTGTGCAGCAGCTTCCCTTCAAAAGCCTTCTCTCGGTGAAATATGCAATAGACCTTTAGGGGCCGACTGGAATCCCCCTAATTCACTTATAAAAATTTCCTTCGGTAACCATGGTTGGACCATGGGGATCTAGCCTGGATGTGAGTTTGAAAATTATAACTTAATACCAAGGGGAGCTAGGGGGTCTCGAAGCCCGAACCTTATTCTCGACATTTCGTCTTCTTTTTTCTTTTTTTTTTCTCATTGTTCCATTACGTGTTCTTTAGCAAAGAAATATACTCCATTTTATACACAGAAAACCCTATGCGTGATAGACTCCCTAAAATGTTGCAAAAGGAGTCGAAAAATGACAAAAAAACTGATTTTCCTTGATTTTTCCAGTTTTTTCCCATTTTTCCAAAAAAAACCAAATTTTTCTGATATGCAGGAGCATGCAGGATACTGAAAAACACATTAAAAAATAATATAATGCAAAATAAAAGAATTAAAAGAGAAGGAAAAAATAGTGAAAAAATGCCCGGTCCTGGTGTTCGAACCCGGGACCCTAGGCTCCAGCCACCAGCTGACAGTCCAACACTCTACCAAACAGGCCACTGTTTCTCGTCAGGTGTGCAGCAGCTTCCCTTCAAAAGCCTTCTCTCGGTGAAATATGCAATAGACCTTTAGGGGCCGACTGGAATCCCCCTAATTCACTTATAAAAATTTCCTTCAGTAACCATGGTTGGACCATGGGAACCTAACCTGGGTGTGAGTTTGAAAATTATAACTTAATACCAAGGGGAGCTAGGGGGTCTCGAAGCCCGAACCTTATTCTCGACATTTCGTCTTCTTTTTTCTTTTCTTTTTTTCTCATTGTTCCATTACGTGTTCTTTAGCAAAGAAATATACTCCATTTTATACACAGAAAACCCTATGCGTGATAGACTCCCTAAAATGTTGCAAAAGGAGTCGAAAAATGACAAAAAAACTGATTTTCCTTGATTTTTCCAGTTTTTTCCCATTTTTCCAAAAAAACCCAAATTTTTCTGATATGCAGGAGCATGCAGAATACTGAAAAACTCATTAAAAAATAATATAATGCAAAATAAAAGAATTGAAAGAAAAGGAAAAAATAGTGAAAAACTGCCCGGTCCCGGGGTTCAAACCCGGGACCCCAGGCTCCAGCCACCAGCTGACAGTCCAACACTCTACCAAACAGGCCACTGTTTCTCGTCAGGTGTGCAGCAGCTTCCCTTCAAAAGCCTTCTCTCGGTGAAATATGCAATAGACCTTTAGGGACCGACTGGAATCCCCCTAATTCACTTATAAAAATTTCCTTCGGTAACCATGGTTGGACCATGGGGACCTACCCTGGGTGTGAGTTTGAAAATTATAACTTAATACCAAGGGGAGCTAGGGGGTCTCAAAGCCCGAACCTTATTCTCGACATTTCGTCTTTTTTTTCTTTCTTTTCTCATTGTTCCATTACTTGTTCTTTAGCAAAGAAATATGCTCCATTTTATACACAGAACACTGTATGAATGATTGACTCCCTAAAATGTTGCAAAAGGAGTCGAAAAATGAAAAAAAAACTAATTTTCCTTGATTTTTCCAGTTTTTTCCCATTTTTCCAAAAAAAAAAAAACGAATTTTTCTGTCATGAAGGAGCCTGCAGAATGAACATTGAAGAAACACATTAAAAAAATAATATAATGCAAAATAAACCGAATTACCGAAAAACTCGTTAAAAAAATAATATAATGCAAAATAAAGGAATTAAAAAAAATGAAAAAAAAGTGAAAAACTGCCCTATCCTGGGCTTCGAAACCCAGGTCCCCAGGCTCCAGCTACCAGTTGACAGTCCAACACTCTACCAAAAAGGCCACTGTTTCACGTCAGGTGTGCAGTAGCTTCCCTTCAAAAGCCTTTTCTCGGTGAAATATGCAATAGACCTTTAGGGGCCCACTGGGACCCCCCCTAGATCACTTATAAAAATTTCCTTCGGTAGACATGGTTGGACCATGGGGACCTACCATGGGTGCGAGTTTGAAAATTATAACTTAATACCAAGGGGAGCTAGGGGGTCTCGAAGCCTGAACCTTATTCTCGACATTTTGTCTTTTTTTCTTTTTTTCTGCTTATTGTTCCGTTCCGTGTTCTTTAACAAAGAAATATACTCCATTTTATGCACAGAACACCCTATGCATGATAGACTCCCTAAAATGTTGCAAAAGGAGACGAAAAATGAAAAAAAACCTGATTTTCCCTGATTTTTCCAGTTTTTTCCCATTTTTCCAAAAAAAACCAAAGCTTTCTGTCATGAAGGAGCCTGCAGAATACCGAAAAACACATTAAAAAAATAATATAATGCAAAATAAAAGATTTTAAAAAAATGAAAAAAAAGTGAAAAACTGCCCGGTCCTAGTGTTTGAACCCGGGACCCTAGGCTCCAGCCACCAGTTGACAGTCCAACACTCTACCAAACATGCCACTGTTTCACGTCAGGTGTGCAGCAGCTTCCCTTCAAAAGCCTTTTCTTGATGATATATGCAATAGAACTTTAGGGGCCCACTGGGACCCCCTAATTCATTTATAAAAATTTCCTTCTGTAACCATGGTTGGACCATGGGGACCTAACATGGGTGCGAGTTTGAAAATTATAACTTAATACCAAGGGGAGCTAGGGGGTCTCTAAGCCTGAACCTTATTCTCGACATTTTGTCTTTTTTTTCTTTTTTTGGCTCATTGTTCCATTACGTGTTCATTAGCAAAGAAATATACTCCATTTTATACACAGAACACCCTATGCATGATAGACTCCCTAAAATGTTGCAAAAGGAGTCGAAAAATGACAAAAAAAAACTGATTTTCCTTCATTTTTCCAGTTTTTTCCCATTTTTCCAAATTAAAAAAAATTTCTTCCATGCAGGAGCCTGCAGAATACCGAAAAACACATTAAAAAAATAATACAATGCAAAATAAAGGAATTTAAAAAAAAGGAAAAAAAATTGAAAAACAGCCCGGTCCTGGGGTTCGAACCCGGGACCCCAGCCTCCAGTCACCAGTTGACAGTCCAACACTCTCCCAAACAGGCCACTGTTTCACGTTAGGCGTGCAGCAGCTTCCCTTCAAAAGCCTTTTCTCGGTGAAATATGCAATAGACCTTTAGGGGCTTACTGGGACCCCCTAATTTACTTATCAAAAAATTTCATTCAATAGCCATGGTTGAACCATACGTACCTACCTTGGGTGCGAGTTTGAAAATTATAACTTAATGCAAAGGGGAGCTTTGGGCCTCGAAGCTTGAACCTTATTCTCGACATTTCGTCTTTTTTTTTTTTTTTTTTTTTGCTAATTTTTCCATTACGTCTTCTTTAGCAAAGAAATATACTCCATTTTATACACAGAACACCCTAGGCATGATAGATTCCCTAAAATATTGCAAAAGGAGTCGAAAAATGACAAAAAAACTGATTTTTCTTCATTTTTCCAGTTTTTTCCATTTTTGCAACAAAAAAGAAATTTCTGCCATGCAGGAGCCAGCAGAAAACCGAAAAACACATCAAAAAAATATTATAATGTAAAATAAAGGAATTTAAAAAAATGAAAAACTGCCCAGTCCTGGGGTCCCCAGCTCCAGCCACCAGTTGGCAGTCCAACACTCTACCAAACAGCCCACCGTTTCACGTCAGGCCTGCTGCAGCTTCCCTTCAAAAGCCTTTTCTCGGTGAAATATGCAATAGAGCTTTAGGAGCCCACTGGGACGCCCCTAATGAACTTATAAAAATTTCCTTCGGTACCCATGGTTGGACCATAGGTATCTATCTTGGGTGCGAGTTTGAAAATTATAACTTAAAGCCAAGGGGAGCTAGGGGGTCTCGAAGCCTGAACCTTATTCTCGACATTTCGTCTTTTTTTTTCTTTTTTTTTTTGCTTATTTTTCCATTACGTGTTCTTTAGCAAAGAAATATAATCCATTTTATACACAGAACACCCTATGCATGATAGACTCCCTAAAATGTTGCAAAAGGAGTCGAAAAATGAAAAAAAACTGATTTTCCTTGATTTTTCCAGTTTTTTCCCATTTTTCCAAAAAAAAAAAATTTCTGCCATGCAGGAGCCTGCAGAATACCGAAAACACATTAAAAAAATAATATAATGCAAAATAAAGGAATTTTAAAAAATAGGAAAGAAAAGTGAAAAACTGCCCGGTCCTGGGATTCGAATCGGGGACCCCTGGCTCCAGCCAACAGTTGACAGTCGAACACTCTACCATACCGGCCACTGTTTCACATCAGGCCTGCAACAGCTACCCTATAAAAGCCTTTTTTCGGTGAAATATGCAATAGACCTTTAGGGATCCGCTTGCACCCCCCTAATTCACTTATAAAAAACTTCCTTCAGTAGCCATGGTCGGTCCATAGGGACCTACCTTGGGTGCGAGTTTGAAATGTATAACTTAATACCAAGGGGAGCTAAGGGGTCTCGAAGCCTGAGCCTTATTCTCGACATTTCGTCTTTTTATTCTTTTTTTTGCTAATTGTTCCATTACGTCTTCTTTAGCAAAGATATATACTCCATTTTATACACAGAACACCCTAGGCATGATAGACTCCCTACAATGTTGCAAAAGGAGTCGAAAAATGACAAAAAAAACTGATTTTCCTTCATTTTTCCAGTTTTTTGCCATATTTGCAACAAAAAATTTTTTTTTTCTGCCATGCAGGAGCCAGCAAAAAACCGAAAAACACATTTAAAAAATATTATAATGTAAAATAAGGAATTTAAATAAATGAAAAACTGCCCAGTCCTGTGGTCCTCAGCTCCAGCTACCAGTCGGCAGTCCAACGATCTACCAAACAGCCCACCGTTTCACGTCAGGCCTGCTGTAGCTTCCCTTCAAATGCCTTTTCTCTTTGAAATATGCAATAGAACTTTAGGGACCCTCTGGGACCCCCCTAATTCACTTATAAAAATTTCCTTCTGTAACCATGGTTGGACCTAACTTGGGTGCGAGGTTGAAAACTTTAACTTAATACCAAGGGGAGCTAGGGGGTCTCGAAGCCTGAACCTTATTCTCGAAATTTCATCATTTTCTTTCTTTTTTTTGCTCATTGTTCCATTACGTGTTCTTTAGCAAAGAAATATACTCCATTTTATACACAGAGAACCCTATGCATGATAGACTCCCTAAAATGTTGCAAAAGGAGTCGAAAAATAAAAAGGAAATAGATTTTCCTTGATATTTCCAGTTTTGTCCCATTTTTCCAAAAAAAGAAAAAAATTTCTGACATGCTGGGCCAGCAGAATACCGAAAAACACATTAAAAAATAATATAATGCAAAATAAAGGAATTAAAAAAAAGGGAAAAAAAAGTGAAAAACTGCCCGTTCCTGGGTTTCGATCCCGGGACTTCTGGCTCCAACCACCAGTTGACAGTCCAACACTCTTCCAAACAGGCCACTGTTTTACGTCAGGTGTGCAGCAGCTTCTCTTCAAAAGCCTTTTCTCGGTGAAATATGCAATAGACATTTAGGGGCCCTCTGGGACCCCCTAATTCACTTATAGGAATTTCCTTCGGTATCCATGGTTGGACCATGGGGCCCTACCCTGGGTGCGAGTTGGAAAATTATAACGCAATACCAAGGAGAGCTAGGGGTTCCGAAGCCTGAACCATATTCTCGAAATTTCGTCTTTTTTTTCTTTTTTTTGCTCATTGTTCCATTACGTGTTCTTTAGCAAAGAAATATACTCCATTTTATACACAGAACACCCTATGCATGATACACTCCTTAAAATGTTGCAAAAGGAATCGAAAAATGACAAAAAAACTGATTTTCCTTCATTTTTCCCGTTTTTTCCCATTTTTCTTCCAAAAAAAAACCCATAATTTTCTGCCATGCAGGAGCCTGCAGAATACGGAAAAACACATTAAGAAAAATAATATAATGCAAAATAAAGGAATTTAAAAAAAGGAAAGAAAAGTGAAAAACTGCCCAGTCCTGGGATTTGAGCCCGGGTTCCCGGGCTCCAGCCAACAGTTGACAGTCCAACACTCTACCAAACAGGCCACTGTTTCACGTCAAGGCTACAGCAGCTTCCCTTCAAAAGCCTTTTTTCGGTGAAATATGCAATAGACCTTTAGAGGCCCACTGGGACCCCCCTAATTCACTTATAAAAATTTCCTTCGGTAGCCATGGTTTGACAATAGGGACATACCTTGAGTGCGAGTTTTAAAAATATAACTTAATACCAAAGGGACCTGGAGGGTCTAGAAGCCAAAACCTTATTCTCGACATTTCGCCTTTTTTTTTTCCTTCTTCTTATTGTTCCATTACGTGTTCTTTAGCAAAGCAAGATGCTCCATTTTATACACAGTACACCCTATGCATGATAGACTCCCTAAAATGTTGCAAGAGGAGTCGAAAAACAACAAATAAATTGAATTTTCTGGATTTTTCCAGTTTTTTCCCATTTTCCCAATAAAAAAAATATTTCTTAGATGCAGGTTACAATGAGGTTCAGACTTTTAGACCCCCCAGCTGCCCTTGTAATAAGCTATAATTTTCAAACTCGGACACAAGGTAGGCCCCCATAGTCCAACTGTAGCTGCCGAAGGAAATTTTTATAGGTGAAATAGGGGAGGGGGGCAGTGGTCCCGCGAAAGTATAATGCACAACCGAATGCGAGGGGGTTTTGGAAGGGAAGTTGTTGCAAGTCAGACGTGAAACAGTGGCCTGTTTGGTAGAGCTTTGGACTCTCAATTCGTGACTGGAGTCAACGGTCCCGTGTTCGAATCCCAGGAGCAGGCAATATTTCAACACTTTTTCCTTTTTTTATTTCGTCTATTTTGCATTATATTATTTTTTTAATGTGTTTTTCGGTATTCTGCAGGGTCCTGCATGTAAGAAATAATTTTTTGTGTTGGGAAAATGGGAAAAAACTTTAAAAATCCGGGAAAATCAGTTTATTTGCGGTTTCTCATCTCCTTTTGCAACATTTTAGGTAGTCTAGCAAAGGTGAGGTGTTCTTTGTTTAAAATCGTGCATCTTTCTTTGTTAAAGAACGCATAATGGAATAATAATAATAATAATAATAATAATAATGAAAAGAAACAAAATGTCGAGAATGAGGTTCAGGCTTCCAGACCTCCTAGCTCCCCTTGGTATCAAGCTATAATTTTCAAACTCGGATCCAATGTAGGCCCCCATGGTCCAACCATGGCTGCTGAAGGAAATTTTTATAGGTGAATTAGGGGGGGGGGCAGTATTTAGAGGGTCCTTCTTTTAGCAAATAATATTTTTTATACGGAAAATGGCGAATAATGAGTAGAAACTGGAACAATCCATGGTGGGTTGGGGTTCGAATTTCGACGCCGTCTAACTCTCTTTAATATTAAGTTAGAATTTTTAAACTCGGGCCCTGTGTAAGGGTCCATGGTCCAAATATGCCTGCCGGAAGAAATTTTTATAGGTGAATTAGGTGGGGCACAGTGAGCCCGCAAAGGCGTGTTGCATTGCTGATCTTAAGAGGACTTTTGAATTGAAAGTGTGGCAGGCTTATTGTGCTCGGGCGGTCTGGTGGTCAAGACACCGGACTAGCAACTCGCACCTGGAGCGAGGGGGTGCAGGCTTAAATCTCAGCTGCGGAAATTTTTCAATCCTTTTTCTTTTCTTTTTCTTTCGCTTAATTTGCATTATATAATTTTTTTACGGGTTTTCCTATATTTAAGAGGGTCCTACATATAGGATAAATTTTTTTTTATTCGGGAAATGGCGAATAATGGGTAAAAACTAGAAAAATCCAGGAAAATTGGTTTATTTGCAATGTTTTATATTATTTTTACAATATATTCGACAGTTTATCATGCGTAAGTTGTTCTATGTGTAAAATCGAGCATATTTCTTTGTTAAAGAACGCATAATGAAATAATAATAAATAAATAAAAAAACAAAAAATTGGCGGAATGGGGTTCGAATTTCGAAGCCGTCTAACTCCCTTTAGTATTAAGTTATAATTTTCAAACTCGAAACCTAAGTAGGGGTCCATAGTGTAAACATGCCTGCCGGAGGAAATTTTTATAAGTGAATTAGGAGGACGGTGGGCCCCCAAAGATCTTTTGCTTAGCTTACCGTGAGAGCTCTTTTGAAGCGAAAGTGTGGCATTCTCTTCGTGTTCCGGAGGTCTGGTGGGCAAGACACTGGACAAGTGTTTCACGCCAGGTGCGCGGGGTCGCAGGTTCGAATCCCAGCTGCGTCATTTTTTCAAAAAATTTCCTTTTTTCTTCTTTTTCTTATTTTGCATTATATTATTTTTTCAATGTGTTTTACTATATTTTAGAGGGTCCTACATATAGGAAATAATTTTTTTATTCGGAAAATGGCAAATAATGGGTATAAACTGGAAAAATCCAGGAAAATTTGTTTATTTACATTGTTTTATATTATTTTTACAATATATTCGACAGTTTATGATGCGTAACATGTTCTATGTGTAATATCGAGCATATTTCTTTGTAAATAACGCATAATGGAATAATAATAAATAAATAAATGAAAAATAATTGTGGGGAGGGGTTTGAATTTCGAAGCCGTCTATCTCCCTTTAATAACAAGTTCTAATGTTCAAACTCGGACCCTATGTAGGGGTCCATTGTCCAAACATGCCTGCCGGAAGAAATTTTTATAGGTGCATTAGGTGGGGCACAGTGGGCCCGCAAAGGCGTATTGCATTGCTGATCTTAAGAGGATTTTTTAATTGAAAGTGTGGCAGGCTTCTCGTGTTCGGGCGGTCTGGTGGTCAAGACGCCGGACTAGTAACTCGCATCTGGAGCGAGGGGGAGCAGGCTTAAATCCCAGCTGCGGAAATTTTTCAATCATTTTTCTTTTCTTTTTCTTTCGCTTAATTTGCATTATATTATTTTTTTAATGGGTTGCAGGTTCGTATCCCAGCTGCGTAAAATTTTCAAAAAATTTTCTTTTCTTTCGCTTATTTTGCATTATATTAATTTTTTAATGCGTTTTTCTATATTTTAGACTAGAGGGTCCTACATATAGGAAATAATTTTTTTTTCTTCGGAAAATGGCGAATAATGGGTAAAAACTGGAAAAATCCAGGAAAATTGGTTCATTTACATTGTTTAATTTTATCATGCGTAAGGTGTTCTATGTGTAAAATCGAGCATATTTCTTTGTTAAAGAACGCATAATGGTATAATAATAAATTATTAAAAAAAAATTAAAAAATGGCGGCGTGGAGTTCGAATTTCGAAGTCGTCTAACTCATTTTAAAATCAAGTTATAAGTTTCAAACTCGGACCCTAATTAGGGGTCCATTGTCCAAACTTTCTTGCCAGAGGAAATTTGTATAGGTGAATTAGGGGGGGCACGGTGGGCCCCCAAAGGTCTATTGCGTAGCTTACTGTGAGAGGGCTTTTGAAGCGAAACTGTGGCAGGTTCTCGTGTTCGGGCGTGTGGTGATCAAGACACTGGACCAGTAACTCACGCCTGGAGTGAGGGGTCGCAGGTTCGAATTCCAACTGCATTAATTTTTCAAAAATGTTTCTTTTTTTTCTTCTTTTGTTTATTTTGCATTATATTATTTTTTTAATATGTTTTTCTATATTTTAAAGGGTCCTATGTATAGAAAATAATGTTTTTTTATTCGGAAAATGGCGAATAATGGGTAAAAACTGGAAAAATCCAGAAAAATTGGTTTATTTACATTGTTTTATATTATTTTTACAATATATTCGACAGTTTATCTTGCGTAAGGTGTTCTATGTGTAAAATCGAGCCTATTTCTTTGTTAAAGAAAGCATAATGAAATAATAACAAATAAATTGAAAAACAATTTAAAAAATGGCGGGGTGGGATTCGAATTTTGAAGCCGTCTAACTCCCTTTAATATTAGGTTATAATTTTCATACTCGGACCCTAAGTAGTGGTCCATGGTCCAAACTAAACATGCCTGCGGAAGGAAACTTTTATAGGTGAATTGGGGGGGGGGGGCACGGTGGGCCCCCAAAGGTCTCTTGCATAGCTGATCGTGAGAGGGCTTTCGAAGCGAAACTGTGGCAGCCTTCTCGTGTTGGGGCGGTCTGGTGGTCAAGACACCGGACTAGTAACTCGTTTTTTTTCTTCTTCTGTTTATTACATTATATTATTTATTAAATGTGTTTTTCGATATATTAAAGGATCCTATATATAAAAAATAATTTTTTTTATTCGGGAAATTTCAAATAATGCTTAAAAACTATAAATCTCCCGGAAAATTAGTTTATTTTTATTATATTATTTTTTTAAACTCCTTTTACAATATTTTCACGATAGTTTAGCATGTGAAAGGTGTTCTTTGTATAAAACCAAGTGTCCTACTTTGTAAAAGAACGCACAATGGAATAAAAAATGAAATAAAATAAAATGGCGGAAAAAGGTTCAAATTTCAAGACCGCCTAACTCCCTTTAATATTAAGCTATAATTTTCAAACTCAGACTGAAAGTAGGCCTCTATGAGCCGAACACTCTTCCAAAGGCAATTTTTATAGATCAATTAGGGGGACCGCAATGGCCCCTTAAGTCTTTTGTATAGATAACTGGGAGAGGGTACTTGAAGCTATGTAGTAGCATGACCTCCGTATGAGCGCGGTCCAACGGCTAAGACCATGTACTAGCGGCTTACGCTTGGGGCAAGGGGATGTGGGTTCGAACCCCGACTGTGGTCAATTTTTAAAATCTTTTTTCTTTAGTTTATTTTACATTGTATTATTTATTTAATGTGTTATTAAAGAATCCTATACATAAAAAATAATATTTTTTATTCGGAAAATTTCAAATAATACTTAAAAACTGGAAAAATCCGGGAAAATTAGCTTATTTATATTATATAAATTTTTTAAACTCCTGTTACAATATTTTCACGATAGTTTAGATCCGTAGGTATCAAGGAACTTGGTTACACACCGGCGGTGGTAAATTTAAAAAAAAAAAAAATTTGTTTATTTTAATTTATGTAGTTTTTTATATGTGTTTTCCGAATTTTTAACGTGAATTAAGTGTTCTATATATAAAAAAAATTCTTTTTTCTTTAGGGAATAGCTAATAGGCAAAAAATGGATAAGTTCGGGAAAACTTATTCTTTTATTTATTTATTTATATTATTTTTTAAACTTCTTTTTAAATATTTTAGATGGATGAGCGTGAATGAAGTGTTCTATATATAAAAACAAGTATATTTCTTTGTTGAAGTGCGAAAAAATGCGTAAAATGGAGTGCTGCGACTCGAGCAAGTAAAAACCACGTAACTCCCTTAAATATTAACCTATAAGTTTCAAACTCGGTCAGAATTTATATTTTAACATACTAAACAATCGCACCAAAGGAAATTTTTATAGACAAATCAGGGGACGCACAATGGGCGAAATTAGGTTCCGTTAAAAAACCGGAAGAAGGTTCTTTATCCAAATCCCCTTGCTCCGTTGAAACTTTGATGTTATATACTGTTACAACTTGGTCTTTCAAAATTTCGCATTTTGTTAATGCTGAATGAAGAAAAAGTTTCTTTCTTAAATGTTTCGAAGGGTTTTTCTTCTTTATTCTTGCTGTAATTATTTAACATAAAATCGCTCCAAAAAAAAAAAAAAAAAAAATTTGTTTCATAAGAAATCGTTGACAAAAAAACTTTTTTTCAGAAAAACGTTGAAAAAACAAATTATATCTGCATCTTAACCAAAAAGGCTCTGCCTATTCTTTTACTGTTAATTTTAGTGTTTTCTCATATGTAATTAAAAAATGTAATTTATTTAAAATAGCTGGCAGATGGGATATCCTTGATCACATGTTACACGATCTCAAATTGAAAACTTTTCTTTGAAGCAAATAAAACTTAACCTAAACTTTGGTACATAAAAAAAGAATCAATTTAAGACGCATTTAAAGTAAAGAAACAATTTACTTTAAATGCGTTACTACATTTGTAAATATATATATATATATATATATATATATATATATATATATATATATATATATATATATATATATATATATATATATATATATATATATGTATATATATATATATATATATTTATATTGTTTTTTTTTTTTTTTTTTTTTTTTTAATTTTTTTAAAAATTTTTTTTTTAACTTTTTATTTGTAAAAAATTTTCTGCGTAGAATCGTTAATGTCCTTAAAAAAATGCAACGGGTGAGATACGAAAGGTTTCTAAATAAAATTTAATGAAACATTGACTTCAATAATTATTACTTTTTAAATAGATAAAACAATCGTCTAATTTTATAAGTTGTAATTTATTTCATCGAAGGAAAAAACAAATAAGTTAAGCATTTAATAAATAAATAAACTCTTTTATTATTAAAAAAAAACTTTTGCAAAACACATGTCAAGTAATAAGTTCTTAACTACAGTTTGTAATTTTTGCAAAAGTTAAAATGTAATTTTGCAAGAATATGTAGTTTTATAAAAGAAAGATTTCTTTCGTTTAAAAAAAAGTTTGACGAGATTTATATAAGTTCGAATTTCAAAATAAACATTTTAATCCTCTTTCTCTCAACTACGATTGTAAACAGGGGGGCAGCAAGAGGGGAAGGAATCGGTCTCATTTTCTAATTGGCGACTGCTATCTTACGTCACTAACTCTCAGCGAATCGAAAACCCACATAGAGCTTAATTTGCTTCTTCCTTCTTTTTTATGTCTCTTAGATGTTTTGTATTCTAAAAAAATAAATAAATAAAAATTAAGTTTTTTTAAAGGTTTGCTCGTGATCTGTAGGAGTTAAGTAGTTTTAAAATTTGAATGTTTGAATGTAAGAACTCTATCATTTTTTATTTTCTGTTTTGTAATGTTTTTATCATATTTTGTGTCTTTGATGAATTTAAATACTTTTTTTTCACTTGAAGATTCATTTTTTTTTAAATGTTAATTTGCGTGAGTAATTAGGCTGTACCTGTACAGTCTCTGGCTAAGCTA
This sequence comes from Parasteatoda lunata, assembly GCA_949128135.1. NCBI lineage: Eukaryota > Metazoa > Arthropoda > Arachnida > Araneae > Theridiidae > Parasteatoda > Parasteatoda lunata. The sequence goes on from OX421970.1 coordinate 111,396,959, forward strand.
TTAGACGCTATACAAGATCCTCTGTAAAATCTTCATTATCAGTTGATACTATACAGCGTTGTTGTTTTTAGGCGACTGGAACCGGTTTGCAATTGCATACGTTCGCGTATCAATTGTTATCAATTGGATTCAAGGAATAATCAAGGATTGGATAAATTATATAAATATAGAATATTTATTATATCAGGTATTATATTACTATATTATAATTAGATCAAATTATTAGACGCACTGTAGTGTTTTCATAATTATATGTTTTATGAAAGTTTATATGAAATAATTATTGAAGAATTATTTTTTTTATGTGTTTAAATCTTCTTTATTGTTGAAATTATTTCTGAAGTTTGCATTCACTCGTTTACACATATACCCTAAAATATGTTTTTTCACATATTCGACATAAATTTACATACACACAATAAATTACTTTCTCAAAAATGTTTTTTAATATTATTAAGAAAATTTTAGAAGAATTTTAGAGTTTTATAAAAAATAAAATTTTACCGATAATGTTTTTATAACATTCTTACATTCTGCTTGATATTATTCTAACTTTAATATTTTGAGCTTGAATCAAACATACATTTTTATCTATTATTCATAAACAGCCTATTTTTTATTAATTAACATACATTTTTATTTATTATTCATTAACACACATTTTTATTCGTTACACTGACTGTTTTTGTTACATTTATAAAACTACATAATCTCGCCTGATTGTGAGGATAAATTAACTTTGCATCTAATTTCATTATGCAGGATTTATTATAAAACTAATTTTATTATAAATCCTGCAGATGTTTTAAAATGACACTTTTAGTCAATTTTTAACAAAATGTACAAGTTTAAAAACGTTATATATAACAGTGTCTTGCGTTAATGTGCCTTTTATCTATTAAGGGGCACATCATCGGGATTAAAACTGCATAGGAGCCTGTATTGTCATCGTACGCAGCTCTTTCCTCGTATGAACTGTTTAGAAGGAGATATTCATAATATGGAAGTGCCCCTACTGGCGTATAACGACCCATTTACCCATGGGATTTCTATACAGATACAAACCAGTTTAGTACAAACTGTAGCTTAGAGATACAAACCTGTTCCTTCTTATTACCTGTTTGGAACACGGAAATGCCCCTATCGACGTATGACGACCATTCTAGGTTTGGGTTTCTATGCAGTTTTAATCCTGATGATGTGCTCTATATCTCCCTCATGTTCCTCGCAACATTTATGTGATCCCTTATTGTATATAATTTTTTTAACTTGAGCATTTATTGATCAAAAAAAGTAATTAAAAAGATAATAAAAAAAAAATAAAAAAACCTTTATCTTGGAGGTACAAACCGATTACAGATCTGAAATCAGTAATACGAAAATATATCAGATCTACTGAGAAAAGATCACAGGCAGCAAAAAAAAAAATTAATTTATTCAGAAGCAATACTAAAAATCAACAACTATACAATTAAAATAAAAATTGTTTAGCATTTCCTATTCAACGTAAGGAAGGAGCAGCTGTAAAAGTTAGATTTGGCGACATTTAAAAAAGATCATTTTAAACATTTCCTTTTTCTCTTATTATGGCAAATAAGTCAATTCTAATTCAAATTTGAGAGAGCATTTTTGCTACTTTGTTAAGTTCGAGTGTTAGTTATCTTACACTTTTGGTTTTTGTACGGATTAGTTTTATTTCTTTCATTCTCTTCCTTTTACTTGGTATGAATTTTGTCCATTTAAATGTTAAAATATATTTTATATAAAAGCGATAAATTTTGTACGTGATAGTATGGAATTAGATATCTCAAATCTTTTAGTTTATTTCAAACTATTTTTTTTCCAATGTTTTCAAATAATTTAAAGAGTAAATGTGTTTTATCACGAAAATGAATACAGAAATTATTTTTAAAGTATTTCAAAAACTAATTATACTTCCGAAATATAATTTATAATTAAATTCTCAGTTTTATCCGATGTAGCTTTTTAATATTTTTCCTTTGTCGTAATATTAAATGTTTTTGAAATTTATTAAACTTAGAATAGTTAACTCTTCGTTTTGGAATTCAGTTTTTCTTATTCTGGAACTTCGAAGTTGAAGTACGTAACTCATTAAAATTACAATTTTATTCCATATAAATTTTCAATATCTTAACATGACTTTTAAATAAAACAATAAGAAACTTCTAAAATGTTTCTCAAAAAATCCTTATATTAGTTACGGTTTTTTTTTTTTTTTTTTTTTTTTTTTTTTTTTTTTTTTTTTTTTTGTTGCATACTCCTTAAATACAGTGGTCGAAAAAACCGCATTTTTCTTGTAGTTAACTACAACTACAACTACTTCTTTTTTTAAATGTAGCGACAACAAACTTTAGAAATGTAGTCACTACTTCGCTACTTTTAGAAGACATAAACTTATCTGGAGTACTTAATTTTCACCAATATTTAAATGGTTTTGTATAACAAATTGTCTTGGTTAAATATGAGGTGATCTCTTTGTTGGCCTCTCGTTCAGGGGCACCATAATAGGTGAGCATTGGCCCACCTTATAGGGTGACCCTGAAAGAGAGGCCAACAAAATGCCTGAATTGACGAAATGTTAACACAGGTGGGCATTGGAAAAAAATATGAGGCGATATTAAGAAGTTTTAATTTTTGTTTACATGAAATAGTTTTTTCCTCTAAAGCACTTTTTACGAATTTGTTCTTTAAACTTTCAAACAACTCTGCTTTTCCCTACAGTGAATTAAAAAATGCTCAGAAATTACCAAATATTTATGATTTAAGTGATCAATGCTTTTTTATATCCTCCAAGAAGTAAAGTACAGTGCGAAAAAAAACTGACCCCCCCTCCCTGAATAATTTTTGATCTAATAATTTTATCTTCACGTTCTAGGACTCAATCTCAGTTATTTGAGTGAGTGACCGCAATTATGCTAATTATATATTTCTGACGATATTTTAAGTTACAAAATTATACATAAAAACGTACTTTATAGTTCCTGTGAAATCAAATTTTACAAAAGTCGAATAATTAAAATTTGATTTCTTAGGAAAAATTCAACCGATTTCACACCGATTTTTCCGCGCATCAGACGCAGCATCTGATCAACGCTCGGCCACAGAGTCATTCTCATTGCGTATGTTGACGGACCCACGAAGGATTTGCACCAATCAGATTTAGGTTAGATAAAAAAAAATTTCTATATTTAACTTATTTTGAAAATAGTTTAAAAAAATCGCTACAAACTTTAATCTTTGTATCGCACTACTCACGTCCATTTCTTTTAAAAATGTAGCACATTACACTACAAACTACGGAGAAAAAAAAAATAGCAACGACAGAAGTTTCGCTACTTGTAGCGGGCTACACCCAATCTCTGTTTGAATATTTCTTGTTGTAATTATTTATGAAAATTTTGATTTTTGTGTAAATACCTTAGGGATACTAACTTGCTCTGTTTTATGGGCAGATTTTTTCTAGTGGTAACAAAACTGTTTTTATTAATAATTCTTGCACTAGTAAATTTTATTTCAATTTATTTTGTTCGTAAAAATTGCCATTTTTTTTTACTAACTCGTGGGAAGACTTTAAAATAATGAAAAAGAAATCAAAATAGAAATAATATTTTTATAAACCACGTTTTTGTAGTGGAGAATAATAATTAAAAAACAAAAATTTGAAAAACGAAAAACGTGGGGCGTATGAAATACACATCCACATTCAGATACAATTACAGATATACAACACATATTCTCATGAGCACACATACTGTTTCTGTTATGTATTTCATGGGTCCCACGTTTTTCGTTTTTCAAATTTTTGTTTTTTAATTATTTTTCTCCACTACATAAACGGGGTTTTTAAAAATATTATTTTCATTTTAATTTTTTTTTGTACTCACTTCCAATATCTCAATTTTTTTCGCTCACTGTACACAAAACTTTTCAAATGACATGTGACACTAATTTGATATAATTGAACCGACAACAAAAGACAATCGCGAAAATAATAATTTTTCTTTAATTTCAATTTTATTTTACTTTGTATGTCTTTTTTCTCTTCATTTTCATGCATTGTCATGCAATTCTGAACTGTGTACAAAATTTGAAGTCTGTAGCTACTCGGGAAGGTAGTTTAAAATCGATTACAAAATTCCACCCGAAGAGACATACTCGAAGGCAAGTTAATATAAACGTGGTAAAATTAACCACACTTCTGTTATGCTTGATGATTTTTGTTAATGACCGTCGTTGAACAGCCGACCCAATTTTTGGATTTACGACGACTAATGTTCCACTCCGTAACCCTTGTAATTTCGAACCCAATCCTGTAGACAAGGAAGCTTCTAGATCAAGTATTGGGAGAAATTTGCCTTCGTGAAAGACATTTTGATGGACCGCATTTGCGCTACATGGAGGGGGTCACCATGAAAACTTAAGGCGATTAGCGTGACGGCAAGGGGACTTTAACCCATGATCCGTCTACCACTGAGGATATTTTTAGTCAGCACTTTTGTCAGTGCATGTCGGATGCGGAATTCGTATCTACCAGACATTGCTGGGAATCGAACTAGGTTCACATCATTGGAAGGCAAACTCTCTATCCCCTGAGCCATCACAGCTCTTGATAATATAAAAACTTCATTTGCTTCAAAAATATGAAGGTGGTAAAAAAGGAAATTTTTCGAATGCCCTAGAGTAGTCACCCATTCTCAAAACACCCAAGACATGATTTTTTTTCCAAATCAAGTATATTTTTCCCCTTCAAGCATCTATGGATTATTCAGATAACAATCTACTTTAAGTTTTAGTTTTCAACTCTTTACTGACATAAAATCTAATTTAGAACAGTTAACGTCCTTAAAGCCGTATTTTTCAAATATTTTGGAAGTGTTTACGAAAGGTATTATGAGTTGATTGATTAATTGAAAGCGATAAATTAAAAGTGATAAATTAAATTTAGATATTTTTTTTTTTTGCTATTGGGCTAAATTAATTCTACTAAAAGTATAGACGTTCCGTAATGATATATGTATTTTTATTCGTCAGACATAGTTTAGAACAAAGATTTTTTCGTCCTTAGCGCGTGATGTTTTAATTCAGCTAAGTTCACTGATTCAAACATTTGTGCTGTTTTAAATTAGAATTACTGTTTCTTTATTCAAATAGACTCACTATTTATTTCAAATATTGATATCTAAGTTATATTAGCTCTAATACAAAATGAAGAATAAGGCTTGTTTGACGAAAAGTGCCAGATATATGGATAATATCGTATCAAATTATGTTACAAAACATGTATATTTAAAATGTATAAATGAAGTTAGGAATCTAAAATTAAAAAATTTTCAAATTCAAGAAAGTTAGTACTTCAAAATAAGTTATTAGTGTAAGAATATAAAGATTCTTTTCACTTGGCTAGTTGTTAGTTTATCTTCAGGTTAATATGTGACTTACGACTCCTAATTCCTTTAAAAATCATTTTATTTTACTAGTTTTCCTAGTTAGTCTTTAATCAGATGTAATTTCTGTCATTGTATGAGTTTCTTGCATTATATATGGGATACATTGACGTGAGCCGTAAAGCCAGTTCTGACTCTTTAATCATAAACATATTCATTCAATCAAACTAAACATTTTGTTTATTAGTTTCTAGAATCGTTTAACATTGTTTTTCTGTTCGCAAGATGATATGAAAGTTCTTTAACATTTTCCATTGACAGCTTGTCCGACATTTTTTCTAGAGTTGCCAAACTAACCATTTCTCTTTCGGTAAGAGTGGTTCAAATAATACAAAATGCATATTTTTGCAATTGTGGATCCTCCCTTTGAAAGCAAAAATAATCAAACCACCGAACCCAATGTTTATGCAGAAGTGATAACTATTATGAATCATCCAGTAATTGTCACTATTCATACTCAAGACTACGGTCTTGCTGTTGAGTAATAAAATTTAAGGCTTCTGAAAAATTCCACTATAATCTGTTTAAATTAAATTTTTATTCACTTGACTAGAGTAATGAAATTTTGTTGTAAGCAACTAATATACGATAATTTTTTACTTCTTGAGCAATAAATAAGAAAGATTACAGTCTTGCTCTTGAGTAATAAAATTTACGGCTTTTCAAAAATCATCTGTTTAAAATAAATTTTCATGCACCTAAAGTTATGAAATTTAGTTGTACGCAACTAATCTACGATAGTTTTTTTACTTCTTAAACAATAAATAAAAAATAAAAACGATTTGTTGGAATCAAAAAATAAAAATAGCGAAGAAATATCACTTTTCCGTCTTTTCAACTAACTCTTCTGTGACGTAATCTTTTTTCCCTTTTAGAAGAAAAATAAACTCAAAATTTTAAAGCTGTGAGCAAAATACTTTAGAGTTTTAAATGCAGAGGAATATAAAAGTATAATATTGGCTAATTCGAGTGGTTAGTTTAGTTTTAACATTTTTTTAATAAAATATAAAATTTCAGTGTGAAATAATTGTTAATGTACTTTAACTTTTTTATTTGTATAGATAATTCATGCTTAATTTTTTTAATATTATATACCTATACATAGAATTAAAAATAATGCACCTTAAAATCTCACTCTTTTGATTTTTGTAAACTGTAAATGTATAGTGTAATTAGTGTGTTATTGTAGGTAACTGTATCTTTCTTTTTGTGCTTAAAACACTTTACCCTTTAATAAAAAGAATGTTTGTCCAAAATGTTTGTCTTTATTCCACTTTCATTCTAAAGTCAAAATTTTTCCGTGTGTAATTTTTTATATTTTTTATGTTGCTTTTTTAAAAAATAGTTTGAAAATTAGGGAACGTAAACATTGTTCGTATCCTTATCCCCTTATCAAGGAAAATAAGCAAATCACAACCCCCCCTTTCCCCATTTGCTGCTTACGTATTATTTGAACGACCTCGTATCAACCCTATTTTGCCGTTCAACTATTTTCCTTAAAAAAATATCTAAATATTTCGTTTTCTCAAATTTTTTTTAAAAATTTTATCTCTAGTATTTGCATTAGTATTTTTTTGAAGAATTTTCAAATCATTTAAATTGTTTACTCGCTTACATATTCATTTATTTTTTATTAGAATTGATAATGAGAATTAAAATAAAAATGTAAACATGGAGAAATTTTTTATAAAAAGGAATTGCTTTCATATGTAACTATATTGAGTAGGTTTTGAAACTAAACTTTAAATTAAGGATGCGAAAAATCGATATGCCCTTTAAAATATTCTATCTTATGCTTATGTTCATCAGAAATACTTGTCAGTATTTCTATCCAGATATCAATCGTTTGCATGAATTTAGGGGGGATACCTTTAAAAAATATGCTCTAAATAGGCAAATATTTAGTTCTAAGCATTCTTTACTACGTTTTTAATAAATAAATATTTTTCGTTTGTATAAGGCTGGAATCTGTAAAATTTTGACATCTCTCTGACGAGCTAGAGCTCTCAAATTATAACTAGAACTTCTTGCTGAATGACAGTTTCGATCATTTTTCTGATCTTTAAAATAAGGTCAATAGAAGTATTAACATTATTCTGATTAGCTAGTGTACTCAAATCACAACTGGAGCTTCGTGTTAAAATTGACAATATATGTGTTAGAAAATACCTGTAAGCAAATATCACCTTAATTTTTTTTGCTAAGTAGAATTTATTACAAAAAAAAAATTTTCGACCACTCTTTTCGCCTAGCTAGAGTTCTCAAACTTCAAATGCGGCTCTGACCTTGGCTACAACAACTAACTATTTCCTTTTTTAAATTTGTATGCCACAATTTATCTTCACTTTTATTCCCCGTCGAAATTTCAATCACTTTCTTACGTAAACTTAAGACAAAAATTAAGTAATATAATTAAAAATGTCTTAAATATTTTTAAAGTTGATTAACAGAAGAAAGTAGTTCCATTTGTAATAAATAACTGCTAATATCGAAAATCCCCCCCTCCGTCTTTCAGAATATTGAGCCCCACATTTTTCATTTTAATTAAGGCAAAGATAGAATTGTTTTGTTCTTGTGTAACTTTGACTTGAAAAACGTAATTTTCGAAATTTTAATTCTATTCATGTTAAATTCTCTTTTTTGTGTCTAAGTATAGTATATTTGACAAAGAATTTTGTCTTTATTTTAGATTACTTAGAATTTCTATTGTAGTATTCAAATTTAAAGTAACTAATTTAAAACATAAAATAATTTTTTCTCTCCTATCTGACGCAAAAATAAATAATCTTCTGGTAAAGTATTTTTTTTGAGAAATTTAAAAAGTACAAATAAATCAAGAAACCTTTTAATTTAAATGATGCAATAGTTTCACAGTAAAATGAATTTGGCGATGATTTAAAAGCGCCATTTATAGCTCTTGGTATGTGGTAGTGAGTTTGGCGATAAGTAGCTAGAATGATCTTATTTTTGAGCGGTAACCCGATCAAACGCCATTTTTTAATTGAAATATTGTTTAAGTGAAATATTTGTAGTTTCATGATAGCATTTTCGTTTTTCTTATTACCAATATAAAACAGTTTGAACGTCGATTTTTGAAAACCTTAAATTCTTTATGACGAGATGTATTTGCTTTTCAAAGGAATTTTTACTTCAGAACTCAGTCACAAAATTGTGTAACTTCTACTTAATGCCTTTAGTTTTGGAATCAGAACTTATTTTTCTGGTAAGTTTTTATTTGTTATTTTTCTTATTTCTCATGTTTAAAATGTAAGATATGTTTCGAAACGCTACATCGTAATGTGAAAATCACATTCTTTGTATGCACTTATTAAATTATATTATGCGAAAACTGTAACACTAAATATTTTTTAATTCGCCGTAAAGTTTCTAAGTTACTTTTTTTTGTTAATGATTAAGTAATTCAAGAATGAAATTTAATAATTTCCAACATTTGAAATTTAGCTTGAAAAGTCAAAAGAAAGTGTCTGAATGCCTAAATTCTTTTACATATTTGGTAAACGAATAAAAAAAAAGAACGAATTCAAAACAAATTTGCAATTCAAACATATATTTACATCTGAATTTAATTTAATGCAAAAAAAAAAAAATATATATTTTTTTTTTATCTAGTTTAACTATGATTAAAAATCTAAATGCAAGCTAATTTTTAAATACTAGTATGCGATTTTGTTTGTCAGAATCTAAAATTTAACAATGTTCATTCCAGGGGGAAAAAAAACATAAAATGTTTTATTCATTTCTCAATTTTTTTTGTTGATATTTTGGATTTTTCGTTTAAAATTATTTAAACATTTTTTATAAGATATTTTGATCACTATTAATAATGTAAATAAATTGAACAACAATTTATTTGTTAATTATCTTTTTGCTGTGAGGAAATTGTTTAATACTCTGAAAATCTGTTTAATTACTAAACAAGCATTACTTTATTTTTTTTTCAATAAGAAAATGTTATTTACATTTAAGTCTATAGCAATCAGCTATTACGTATAATATTAAAAAGATTATTTGATACAATATCAAAAGATACTTTAAAATATTATGGACCGAATACAAATCTGAGTCTTTAAAGAATTGATCTAAAAACTTATTGACCTTTTTAATTATATAAAGAATCTATTAAATGCAAATTTTAATATAAGCATACTTTAGGTTTTATCGTAGTTTTAAAGTAAAATCAAAATTTTTTTAAACATTTTTTAATAATCTTATTATTTATAACAAAAAATATAAATTTAAAAATTAAGAAATGAAGCTGAGTAGGCGAGTTTTACTCAAATCTCAATTTTCTTGAGGGGGAAATTAAATATAGCAACCCTAAAATTCGGAGACACAAAGAAACATTTTATTTTTATTTTTCATTTAAAATATTCAGTTAAAGATCGGTTAATTGCTCCTGGTAAATTTCATTTGTAATTGGAAAACTGAAATCGGCGTTTGAGTGCGAAATATTTTTGTTCTTTTTTGCCTTGATAAACATCTTTGATAACTATTTTGTATATTTGTTTCTATACTTAATACCAATTGATAGCTTTCGATGAACTTTCTCATTCTTTTTCAAAGATTTGTTTTTGGTGGGGGGGGGGGGGAATAAATTGCGTTAATATTTGTTATTGCATTGCATGATACCAATTTGTCATTATCGTCAGTTTTATAATCCTGTTTTGACAATTTTAATTTTATCCATTTGGTTTTACAATAAATATTTGTTAAATCCTTGCATCCTAAAAAAATATATGTGTGGCGTAACTACTAAGATTATTAAACATCAATTCACTAGTATATAAGACATGCTAACGTGATTCAATCTTGAGGAACCGTTTATTAGATGCAGGTGTGCATGGTCTAAAACTCCTTCCCCCACATTGGTGACTTACGGACGTGAAATATTCGCGTCTACTTCGATGGATGGTTCACATTGAAAAATTGACTTGCTGTTTGTGATTGCGTCATTGTCCTCTTTGTGCTGTTGCTTCGCAGTATCATTTACACACAACGGGATCCTGCACACATTAGACTGATAATAGCGACACTGGAGAGACTACACACTTAACCACGAACTTAATACAGATCTCACGACCAACGCTCAAAACTTTGTGAACTTAATACAGCTCTCACCACAAGTGCTCAAAATCCGGTGAACTTGACACAGCTCTCTCGGTGTTTTGTAACTAGTGGTATCCGTGCATCGAATTCTATCCCAGATAAAATTCTGGTGGGGGAGTATTGTGCCGTAACTACCACTACGATTATTAAACATCAAATCACTAGCATATAAGACATACTAAATTGACAGGGGTCTGTCCAGACATTTTGTGAAAGACATTTTTTGAAAAATAAACAGCAATTTCAGCTACTAAATTAGCGATGCAACATACAAATATTTGGTATTTAGCCTTTACTGCTGAACGCAGAATATTCATTTCGGACGAATAAAGGAAGAAGCGTCTGCCGAAGACAAAACTTAATTCGCTTACATCAATCTTTCTTTTTTATTGCCATGGGAAGGGTTTATTCAATTAACAAAACAATGATGAAGATAAATAAATTTGTGAAGGGTCCGATTATAAGAAAAATATTTTGTGAAGGGTCCGTTTTTAAGTTAAAATATTTTGTGAAGGGTCCGTTTTTATGAAAAGATATTTTGTGAAGGGTCCGTTAACCGACCCAAATTTCTTCTAAACAGACCCCTGATTGATTAAATTTTGAGGTACTTTTTTGTAGATGAATATTGGCATGGTCTTAAACTTCTTCCCCGACAATATAAAACGCTGAATTCAATGAATAGTTTCTTACGAGCTGAAGTAGCTTTATTCTATTTCTAGCAAATTAAATTTTGGAACTAAAAATGTTTAGTTCAGCATTACAATCACTTCATTTTTCAGAAATAATTAAAACATAAAATTTGCTAGTTACATCCATATGTACAGTCAGCAAAAAAAAAAAAAGATATCACCCTGAATAATTTTCGTTCTAATGATCGGATTTTCACGAACTAAGTGTCAATCTTAATGGTTCCTGGGGGTGACCTCAAATATGCTAATTAGTTAGTTCTAACTATTAATTAAGTTACGAAATCAGACACAAAAACGTACTTTCTCTGAATAAACATATATTTTTTTTTACATATTTGGATTCCTTATCTTCAAAATATAGGGGGTAGCCGCAATCTGGGAAATGTGGTCCCCATAGTTTGGTCAGGAGAGCGATTCAAAGTTTGGACCCCTTAATGTTAATTTCACTTTTTACGTTTTCAGTCATATTTTAAAAACTAATGAAGCAATTCAAAAAAATATTATACCAACTCATAAAACGGATTTACCCAAAGGTAATTTCATGAAAAAAATAATTTTTAATAATTATTAATTATTTTTTATTATTTAATTAAAGAGAGGATGAAAAAATTTTGAATTATAAGGTATGGATTTTTTTATACCATATTAATCTACATGTTTTTCAATTGAAAAATCTAAAGTGTCAACTGTTTTTATTTATTAGAAGATGAAAAAAAATTAAAATTAGTTATTTTAAAAAAAATAATTTGGCGACAATGAAAAAATGATTAAATGGGGCGATTAATATTAAAATGTGATAAACTTACGAAGAACTTGATTTAGCGCGCGTGGCGTAAAATTTCATTCATATTTTTTTCGCTAATAATCGTTTGCTAATCTTTTTATTTTTATTTTTTTAAAACTATAAAATACAATGTTTCTTTTTTAGTCCACTAAAAATCTATTTGAAATTAAGTAAAGAAATTTGAATAAAACATTTTATTGAATAAAAAACATTTTATTCAACGAATGTCTAGTTTTATAAAAGCATGCTTTTGATAGAATATGATTATACACCAGATTGTGATTATTTTTTAGTTTTTTTTCTCAATAACTGATACAATTACAATAATATACATACGTATGAATAGATTTGGAATAAAATATTTATCAGTTTCTTGTATATATTTTTTATGAATATTAATAAAAATACGTAGTAAACATATTTAAGCATATCTCACACCATTGCAAATTTCTCAACATCTCATATATCGTGTTAATCTTAAAAGTAATTTTTTAATCACCTGTCCGGAAGTGTTTCGCAGAACTATTTTACCAACTATTTAATTAAATTTTAGAATTTTTTAAAATTTTATTCTTTACCCTACTACATTTATTATTTCTTCATTAATATACTAATCAATTTTTTTTGTACTTTAATTTAGATTTTCTTTAAAGTAAAGTTCCTTTTTACATAGTCAAGTTTTTTTTTAAAGAATTATTGTCTGCTAGCTAAGAATAAAGCTTTGTTAAGAAATTAAAAACACTCCGCTGTTTAAAATTATTTAATGCAAAACAGCTGATTATTTACTAAGCATACTATTTTTTTCGAAAAAAGAATATAAATCATTGATTGTCTTTTTTGTTTTGTTTCTTGTGACTTCAACATAGATTATCTAAAATAGTGTCCATGTTTTATAAGTCACTACAAAGAGTATAAAGATACCGAACATAAAAAGCTGTCAAATACGTAGCCAAAACTTTTAAGCGTCTTAAAATATCTCAGTATCTTAAATTATTCTTTCGTTATGATTCCATGTAGATTTTTTTCCGGATAATATACTAATCTATTTTGTTTAATTTTTTACTTTAGCACGATTCCCAAGATATTATTGTAGTATAATTTGTTATCAGGAACAATGCCTTATTTTGTTTAGCAGGAAACACTAAAAATTGAAATTTGTAAAAAGTTTCCGAAGCCGTGCGGATTTTAGAATCATCTGATTTAAAAAAATGCAATAAAAAATACGTAAATTTCCGAACTTATTTTGATTAAAAATAAAAAAATAATAAAAAACGTGGCAAGAAGGCTAACATACTTTTTACAGAACTGTGAAAACCAGTTTCTCCTATATTTCGTCAAAAGAGGATAAGAATGATATTGCTCCAAGGGACCTACTCAATAATTTCGCTATTTCCAGAATGAAATCTGTTTGATCGAAACATATTTCCTTGAAAATTAAAACGGGGAAAAAATTAACTTTTATTATTTATCTAAGCTTATTCCATTCATTTAATGATAGCGGTATCAAGGTTAAGGATATGCGATGGAAGCCCCGTTTACTATTATACTATAAATGCGTTAAATCATGTTGCTTGAATAATTTATTTAAAGCTTATTATTTAATACTTTTAAGCAAATAAGGGTGTAAAAATAAACTCGATCAAAATACTCCGAAAGTGTACCCTAAAATATTTGTAGAATAAACTTTGGAATCTATATATACAAAATACCTTTTCAAACAACTTCGAGTAGGAGGGAAACGCTAACTTGTTTAAAATAGTTGTCCTTGTAACTATTTAATTTCGATTTCTGGTGCTAGGGGACATTCCATTTTCACATTCGACGTTTGAAATTTCAATTGTAAACGGAATTTTTTTATGTCCTTAAATTAAAATGTTAAGGCTTGCAGCAAAAAAAAATTTACTGCATTGATTTTTTTACAAAATAGCGAATTATTATTTTTTTAATCTAAGAACCTGTGCCTCTAACTTAAGTAAAACTTATTTTAATATCGAGTGAAATAATTGAATATATTGTGTAACTAAATAGATAATCACAAGAAATTGAATTGAAATTATTAAAAACTTCATTGATTTAAAAATTAATAGATGATGATAAAAATAGACATGTTTTGAGCACAATAATAAAAGTCACAAGTTATTCAAGCTTGACAAGTTATGATAATGGGTGAATGTATTTGAACGCTCGAAACATGTCGACTTTTACTTCCCTCTTCATATTTTTTGAAGCCCGTTGAGTTTTTATCATCAATTATACTGTTTTACATTTAGGTCTTGATTATTATTTTGATAAGGATTTTACACTCGTTAAAGTAAAAATATGCATTTTCATATTTCAACAGGATTTATGTGGTCTTTAAGAACATAAGAGCATCAATATTGTAAAAATTATATTTAACTTGGATTAAACTTTTGAGACCAGATATTTTGAGTGAATGAAATTAAATATTTTATCTTTTAAGTTTTTGTGCCTCCCTTTCAGTATCTTAAGGACCTTACAAGCTCTGTTTAAAAAGAGAGCATCATATCAGATATATATAAGAAAATAAACATAATCATAGTATCAGTATTTGGTGGTAAATGTAGCTTATCGTAATTGAAGAATATGCTGTGCGATATATTATGGTGAATTTGCGAACGTAAGTTTCTAAATGTATCGAAGCATAAGGATGCTATTTGCTAATCATCTTTATCCAAAGATAACCTTGTTATCTAAATATCTAGCAGAATGAAGCGATTTTTGAAACAATGAATCATACTATATGCAACATATTATTTCAATATCTTATTCTAAACATGACCTATTTCAATGCTTTTAAAATACCACTAAACATTCAGCAATTCCTTGAGTTATAGGAAAAAGAAATATCGTAAATTATAGAAAAACTTGTGAATGCGCATTAGAATTACTATACAATATACATTTTATTTTTCAAGCACTTTTTTTTTTCTTCAAACTTTCTTGCCTAGAAGACTCGATTAAAGCTGTAAAAATGATTATCCCTAAAATTTTGTATTTAGCCATAATAAGTTATGTTAATTTGATTTTAGTATGAAATCCTCGAATAAATATAGCAGAAACAACATAATCTAAATAATATCAGATAAAATGTTCATGTATTTAAATTCTAAAACTTAGAAAATCATAAATAATTTATAATCGATTCAAATTTTCTTTTCAAGGGAGATTAAAATAAAAAAAACTTTGCTTTTTGGACAGAAATCAGCTTAAAAATTGTCAATTGCCTAGAAACTTCGAGATATTTTCTATTAACTATTAATTAAA
The DNA here is from genome assembly GCA_949128135.1 of Parasteatoda lunata. Classification (NCBI taxonomy): domain Eukaryota; kingdom Metazoa; phylum Arthropoda; class Arachnida; order Araneae; family Theridiidae; genus Parasteatoda; species Parasteatoda lunata. The sequence continues at coordinate 111,412,309 of OX421970.1, forward strand.
CCTCTCTGAGTAATCACATAACATTATTTCAATTTTTTTTCCAGTCAGAGGTTGGTTGCTTAGCAACCTAGTAAAATTAAGCATTCTTCTTTTGAATTAGTCAATGGGTTATCTTAAAATATTCATTTGCGCTGGCGACTTTTTTTGGCGGTTTTCTGGACTATCGCCAAATATATAAACCTTTGTTGCGACCCTATTTACCACCCATTTTTTTCAAAATTTTGTCTACCCCCCTAATTTAAGTATCTGGATTCCAAATATGTAAAAAAAAAAATATATGTTTATTCAGAGAAAATACGTTTTTGTGTCTGATTTCGTAACTTAATTAATAGTTAGCACTAACTAATTAGCATATTTGAGGTCACCCCCAGGAACCATTAAGATTGACACTTAGTTCGGGAAAATTCGATCATTAGAACGAAAATTATTCAGGGTGATATCTTGCTGACTGTACATACCATAAGAATTTGTATTCTTATAGCTTCGTTGAAAGTAATGGTACATGATGGATATGTGAAATTTTTAAGAAAATGATTTGTAAATTTTATTTTTTGCTGTTTTAAATGAAGACTGAAATAATTTTTTAGTTTACAATTTCAGTGAATAGAAATTCAATATAAGGTTTATAAACTTAAAAGAAATTTTTAGCTCATTATTGATAGAAACGATGCAAATTTTATATAATAAATCTTCCTCCATTAACTTAAATCTAAATTAAGATTGTTGTGTATCTGATGACACATGTATTTTTCTTTCCTTTATTGATATCAAACTAAAATGGTACGTACCATCTTTAGTTGAGGCATCTGAAATTGCTTAAAAGACAAAAAGCTACATTTTCATCTTTTACTTTTTTTTTTTAAATTGACATTTTTATAAAGAGCAGCTTGAGTCGTGATGGCTCAGTGGATAGAGCGTTCGCCCTCCAATGAGGTGAACCTGGTTCGAATCCCAGCTATGGCTGGTGAATACGAATTCCGCACTCGGCTCGCACCGACCACAGTGCTGACGTGAAATATTCTCAGTGGTCGGATCATGGGTTTGTCCCTTGCCGTCAGTCTAACCAAGGTAGGTTTTTGTGGTTTTCCTCACCATGTAACGCAAATGCCGGTTAGTTTCATCAAAAAAGTCCACTACGCAGTCAAAATTCCCCCCAATACTTGGTTGTCTAATATTGTCTTCTGTATTAGGCTCAAAAATCGAGAAATTGAACATTAGTTGCGGTAAATTCAAAATTGGGACATCTGTGTTCAATGACGGTAATTAAATAAAGCGAAAATGTCAAAAATAGTAAATAAACCCCCAAAAGTTAAATTTCCCCTGAAAAATAATAAAATAAAAAAGACCGTTGCAATGATTGAACGATAAGATTTATCTGGAAAAAATTAAAAATTTTCAAATCAAATGTAAACGATAAAAGTAAAAATGAAGAATGAAGGAATAGAGATTAAGCTGAGATCAGCGGTTGCAGAAATTCTAACCTTTATATTTTTGTTTAATTAGATCAATTTTTCAAAAAGTTTTATTATTTCATTCTGTTAGAGAAGTTTCAAATTGATTAAGACAAAAAATATTCTAAAACCGAACGTATTCTATCTTTTTCCTTTTTAAAAAAATATTTTTGTTCCTTAAAACATGTTATTTGTTCCTTAAAACATTATGTAATACATTTTATTCATAATTTAAAAAGCAATTTCTTTACTAAGAAAATGATCTTTTTATAAGAATTTAAAAGCAAAATCATAGAGGTAAAAAAAGTAAATAAAACATTTGAAAACGGGACGCAACTAATAAAAATCTACCTCTAGTGGTCAGTGACCATCCGATAAATTGCCCATTCTTCTTGCTCTTTAATGTTTGATTTTATTTTTCTTCTACAGTAATTAAGCGTTTCTTTATTATCCAGGATTACTTGGACTATACTTACTTAGATTTGACAAAACTTGAATATATTGTTACTCTTCAAATTTTTTTACATATGTTTGTTACAAAGCTTTTAAAAGTTAAACCATAACTTCATTTTCTTTTTTGTTCTTTTTCTTTTTGTTCATTTTCTTTTTTTCCTTCTTTGATTAAATTTCTTTTTCTCTAATTTTTTCTTGTTTAGGTTTCCATTTTAAAAATTACCACAAAAATGTTTTAAGAAGTGAATTACTAATCTTTAAAAACTAGATTTTTTTTAGAAAAAAGATCCAGTTTCCTTAATTGTTTATCTGTAAGCTTTATTACAGTATACTGTAAATGTCTCAAAATTGAAGGGATGCCAAAAAATAATTTTGAGATAGCGAGTTTTCGAGATAACAAGTTCAGAGCTAAATATGTTTTAAAAAGTATAAACATATGTTGTAAAATAGTATTCTAAAAAGTAGAGTCCATGAAGCATAAGAATAACTACTAATAATTTTGTATGTAATGATAGTTAACTATAAGTCTAAATTACAGCCATTATAAGTTTTAGAATGAAGACAAAAATGATTATGCATTAAATAGAAAAGAATTCGTTTATAATAAACTTAAATTGTTATTTTTCCGAAAAGATTTCATTTTCTATAACGAAAAAATTTCGACATATCAAGATTTTAAGAAGAAACTCCTTCGACATTGGAATTCAAATTAACAATATGTGGTTATATAATGCCAAGGTGGAAAATACTTTTTTGACATAACAAGGGTTTCGAGATAAAGAAGTTTGAGATGTCGAGAGTATACTGTATTTGTATATTAACTAAAATTTGGGTTAATCATATAGAATTCATTGTCATATCATAATTTCTATTATTAATTATATCTCTCACATCAGTTTAATAAATCAAATCCATATTTCCGGTATCAGAAAAAAAATTGGTATGTCTTATTCATAGCGCTACTAAAATGTAAAGCATTCTACTGTCAAATTTGTACAGTCTTACACTGGCAACAAACTGCATGACTAAGAAAATGTCGTTGCAACAAAATAAATAATTCGGTAATTTTTAGAGAACATGTTTTGAGATATTTAAAGTCAAATCGAAACATTCGCAAACTTGGATCTTGTGTCAGAGGGTCAAATAAAGTATCAAATAAAAGTTCATATTAGTTAGTTTATATTAACTAATTTTATTTTATTTCAAATGACAATTAGTTGAGTATTTGCTAAAATTACTTATTATTTTTTAAACCTATATTTCTTTTGGGATTTATTGAAAAATAATTTTATTTTAAAATCAATTTTCATGAAGTAATTTCTTTGAAATAAGTGGATTCAATATAAGGTAATTTAACTAATTTTTATATTTTACAAAAAAAAAAAAAAAAAAAAAAAAAAACGAAATAATTTCTTAATATTAAAAAATAAGACATTCATTTCATTTGTTAATTTGCAGTAGTTTGGGTCTTTGTAAATTACATAAACGTTATTTAGGTAAGATCTATTTATCTTTGATTTCTCATTTATTTACTATATTATGTTCATCTCTAACCTTTATCAAAAAAGTTTATAATTTTATTCTGGCTAAAAATTATAAATTTTGACTTATTTTTCCATGGGTATTGTGGTTCCATGGGTATTCCTAAGGTATTGTGCCTAGAAGTATTTAGCTGCAAAGCATATAATTTTTGCTAATTTTGTATAGCCTTCCTGATAAAGTCACAGCCTACAAATTTGTATATAAATTGAACAATATTGGGGCAAAAAAAATTTTTTTTCGTAATTTTTGAGACACATGATTCGAGATTGAAATTTAACGGTTAAATCAAATCACCCTCATATCCAAGTCAAAATGTTTGATGGTTTTCCATTGATGAACTAACATAATCTTGATGGTGACCATCAATAATTCCATCATGAACCATAAATATTTTTGTCAATAACCAACATAAGTTTGTTAATGTTGAACCATCAGTAATTTCCCTATTAGTTTGTTAGAAATCGAATGTTGGAACAATCATGAATCACCCTCACCCCAATGTTGGAATTCGGACTGATTTATGATGGTCCGATATGAGAATAGCAACTTCATTTTAATTGTTTGTTAATGTTGAACCATCAGTAATTTCCCTATTAGTTTGTTAGAAATCAAATGTTGGAACAATCATGAATCACCATCACCCCAATTTAGGAATTGCATTGATTAACAAGACACTTACGACTACCGGAGTTCAACTCCGTAGACTTGTAATTTTGAACCTAATCCAGATGACAAGAGAACTCTTGGATGAAGAAGTGGGAGAAATTTGCCTTTGTGGAGGACTTTTTTGATGGAACTAAATCGCATTTACGTTACGTGGTAGTGAAAACTACGAAAACCTCTTACGGTTAGCCTGAAAGCAAGTAGACTCTAAACCGCGATCAGTCTACCACTGAAGATATTTTGCGTCAGCACTACTGTTGGTAAGAGTCGGGTGCGGAATTCAAGCAAACGACCCATTTTTAGTACGTGAACCCGAGTCACCTCATTAGGAGGCGAGCACTCTTTCCTGAGCCACCATGACCCGCGATTTTTATAATGTTATGCCTAAATGCTTTAATGCCAGACTGGGTACTCTGAATCGACCGGGTTATAAATCCAAATTTTATCATGTACCCAGAATCGGCTAGGTAACAAATAAAATTTTCACCGGGTACTCTAATCGACAAGTTAACAAAACTTTTGCCGGGTACCCGGAGCCGGTTTGGTAGAAGATTAGATTTTCGCCGGGTACCAGGACTCAGCAAAAGTTTAAAACCTGGTACACCTCTAAAAGATAAAAATTTACAACCATTTATATCAATGAAAGTTTGTCATTTTATAACTTGGGCATTTTTTTATTTAGTTCATTACTTGGACGATTTTCAAGTAAAAAAGAATCTAAAACATAGTGGAATTACTCATGTGTGTTCTCATCCATCAAATTTTATTAAAAGCAAAGGGACAAAAAGTGATCTGACGTGAAATGACTCTATTTTGAATTGTTTATTGAAAATATTAATAGACACGAGAGTATATTATGAAATACTTCTCAATGGTTTAGTTATTTAAGTTCGGGAAGTAAAATATTGTTTAAAGCCTTAGTTTCAAATAAACGAAATGAAAAATCTATTTCGATAGAAAAATAGTTTTTGTCTTTTGAATTCTGTTAATTGATTTCTTGTTATATTTTGTGTTTTGTCTTGCAGACAAGAAAGGGCAGCACGCCGTTATGGATTAGTTCACGTCACGCTAGAGCTGCACAAAGGGCTATTCAAGCTGTGGATTGGTGTAAGTACCCCTAGAGCTGCATAAAGGGCTATTCCAGCTGTGGATTGAGCACGAAATAGATAAGTACCTTTTTACATAATTATTTTCTAAATTTCGCGTTATCCATCTATTGGCGATTGTGTGTAATGTTGGTAAAAAATGTGGAATACAAAAACTTTGCATTAATATTTTATGAAGTAAACTTATCTCTTCTCTTCCTTCTTGAAATCAATCATTCTTTAGTTCAACCAATTTTTTTTTTTTTTTTTTTTTTTTTTTTGGATAATTTCATGAAATTCGGATTTAGCAAGTTCTCTGACTTGACGTACGAATCACGTATTTTGTTCTGCTTAGGCTCGATCAATTCGGTTCTCAAAATATGAGGTGCATCTATGAATTGCAAATTACACAGATTCCGAAGTATATCTAAGCAATTATTGTCTCAATAGTTTAGTCAAAAGACAATTCTAAAGTATGAGGCCATTAATGTTATTTCTAAAAATGATGTTTCACCTACCTCAAACATATTGTTCTTATAGACATTTCCCTTCCCCACAAAAAAAAAAAAAAATTTCTGAAAAATAATTCCGTATTTTTAAAGTTTAATTATTGAATCAAGAGGTAGATAAATTAGGATACGATGTAAAAATTCTTTAATACCATTTCTGAGTTCGAAATTTTTAAATGGCAAAAACTAATATGAGTAAGAAAAGAATACGAATAATAAAATAAGATAAAACAAACTAGAATACGAATAATAAAATAAGATAAAACAAACTAGAATACGAATAATAAAATAAGATAAAACAAACTAGAATACGAATAATAAAATAAGATAAAACAAACTAGAATACGAATAATAAAATAAGATAAAACAAACTAGAATATGAATAATAAAATAAAATAAAACGAACTTAGGCTTTTTAAATTGATTGCCTCTCCACCCACTTTGCAAGATACTTTTTTTCACGCTCTTTAATTTTTTTCATATAAACGTTTAACAAACCATTTTTACTTTGGATGATTTTTAATTATAATTTTTTAAAAAAAAACAAAAATAACTTACATTTTTTTATGTCTGTAATATCAAATTTCATTTATAATTAAAATTAGATGGTTAAAAAAAAGTAATCTGAATTAGAATAAATGACTCGGTTTCACATTTTGTTAAGTAGAAAAAATTAATAAAATGTCTAGAATTTGTACTTACAATTTTTTTTTCAAAGAGGAAGTTTAAAGTAATTAATCTATTGTATTTTAATCACAGGTAAATACTTTTTTAAAATTAAGAAATGAAGCTATATGCTATAAATGTACAATAAAATGCTCGGGCCTTCTGGCTTCACGGATGGAACCAAAGAGTTCTTGGGTGGAATGACAGGACTTCCGGGAGTTAGGCTATTTTTCAAATCTCGTAAATATTTAGAGTATTTTTATGAAATTACTTATTATAAAACTTAAATTAAAAATGTTTAAAATATCAAATTATATACTATTTTCCAACAATACTCATTTTACATGATGCATAAGCATTTCTTATTAAACTTTTGCATTTAAAATCGATATATATTTTGCTCTGATGTCTCGTTCTCAAAGTTAGTAACTGCTTTTTTTTCTTTGAAAAGACACATTTCAGCTTATTTTATTCAATTTTAATTAATGCGTGCACCAGAAACAAATTCAGAATAAAAAACCGCGCCAGCTTTGAAAATTCCAACGGCTTGACATTTTACCTACCTCTCAGATTCAAAAACAATAGAAGAAAAATTTGACTTTTTGCGTTAATAATGTACAAATTAATTTATAGTCTCTTTTTTGGTTGGTATATCCACAACTGGTAATAAACTTTATTTTCAAATTTTGGGTTCCATAGCAACAAAAAAGAAAAAAAAAATCTCTGCATTTGCTCCAGCAACTTTTCATATGTTTTAGACTCAAAACTTTCGTCCAGTCTCTTTACTAAACTATTAAGACTATGCATCTGAACATTCACTTTATTTTGAGGGTCCGAAAACCGAAGTAATGAAGCATAAAACCAATAACTTCTACAACGTCAAGTTTTGTTGGAAAATTTGATCTGCGATATGATAGCGTATATTCTTTTGTAAACTCTCGTTGCTGGCAAATAAATCGTTTTATAAATGAAAAATATCCGTTCGTTGTGGGTAAGTATTCGTGTTTTTATTATTTTGTCTTTTTTATATTAATGGCTAATGGCATCACTCTTTGATTTTTCGGGGGGTTACTTTTCATATATCGATCAAATTTGGTCGAATAATAATAAATTTTATGCAGTAAATTTTTAAAGTAATGAACTGATGTTTAATAATATTTTTTAATTTCGTTATTTCTCATAAAAAGGCCCAAAATGAATTGTTAGTGGGTGCTCTTGTTATAATTAATTTTTTGTGTGCCTTAATTGTTTCTTCCATATTGTTTTTTTTTAAAAGTATGGTGCGAACTTCCACAAACGTGAACGCTATAGTTTCTCATCTGTTCTAGCGTGTCTGTCTATTATTTCGAAATTTTTAAAGAGGTATTTTTCCGCAACTGGCTCAAAATAGAATCCAGATCCATCCTCTTGTTATTGACAGTGTTTTAAAGACTGTTGCGTACTTGCCGCCTGAACTCCTCTGTTACTCTAAATATTTTCAGATATCGCTAGAGATGGAATTCTAAATTCATTTCTATAAATCATAAGACAGATTATTAAGTTCAATAAGGCCATTATGGAAGACGCACGGTAAAGAAATCATGGATCTATTGTCTGAAAATAGGAAAAACGCAAAAATTGGGTTATGTTCTATCATATTTCCGCATCTGTACTTGTTAATACCAACTACGATAGCAAGGGGGGCAAAGGTATTTTAAAATCAAAACAATTAAAATGTGTATATCTATATAAGTAGAGATTAGTCCGACGCTGGCTACGAGTTATACTCTTTGATTTGTTTACCATTTGGGATTTTTAAATGCCTTGTGATCTACTTCCCGTATGTTACCAATTTGTGGTGATTAATTTGGCATACGCACCGTAGCGGTACCAAAATCTTCCCTTCTCACACACTTGCTACAGACTCCAGAGCAGCGTGATGAAGTCCTCTGAAATAAAGCTCTTAGGAATACGCCTATCAGATGTATACGTATAAGAAGCCTATAAGAAAATAAGATTTTATTTAAAATGACTAACGTTAACACAGAACCTTTGTCTTCAAAACCACTCAAAGGATGCATGCAATGGAGGGACACGCTTTGCTCAGCCTAACCAGTCTTCTCAAGAACCATGACTACTGTGCTCGACTTAGTCTAATTGGGTCACAGGGCAAAAACTTCTTTGGGGCCCCCTCTGTTTCACTACTTCAGTAATGAAGAGCCGAACTTTATGAAGGCATTTAAATTTTTCACATCATTATAGATAACAAGAAAATTGACTAGAACCTAAAATAGCTATTAAGTCCCTCCCCCTCCAATGGTCAGACGAAAATCGTTCTGTCCATTTTGTTGATTTTCAGACAATTCTATGTCCATCATGCTGAATTCAGCTTTCTTATTGACAACTTTGTCGTCTAGCTGCAAAACATTCATACTCTTGCTGACATTAGAGAGAAATTAAGCTAAATTTACGAAATTAGAATGGGTCAATGAAACCAATCATAAACCTTTTGTTTTTAAACATATCGCATTTTGCGATATGTAAAATTACAGGCTTTTGATTGACCAAATTTGTCCATCGTCATTGCAAAAATTTAGCTGAATTCCGCCTTAGAAAAACTGACTTAAAACTGACGGATTTTACACTATGCTGATATTTTGTTTAAAAAAAAGTTCATTAATAAAGAAAAAGTAAAATAAACTTTCTATTCGATTTGAGGGCCTGGTGCAACTGTCCGTATGCCTCTGCATGACTATATCCATAGAAGTAATCTTTCGAATGAGACAGTGCATCCTCAAGAACCACGCTATGTCTCATACAGCTAGGAAAACTAGAGATTCTCGTAAAATTTTGATGCGAGGTCCTGCTTCATTCCTTTTACAGCCTCGATCTCTATGTGGCTTTTCTCTCTGTCCTCTTAAAAAATTATCTTGAAGGTCAAACTTTTATCTGAAACAAGGAAGAAGCGTGGAACTGGATCGGGCTGGATTTATATTGAAATCATCCAATAGGATTAGTGTAACACTGTCATTGGTGAATCTTTCCAATAGTACTGTTCCAAGTGAACTTTTGTTCCATTATTTTTGTTCAACTTTTGCTGTATACTCTAGCTGTAATTTTTTTTCATTCGTTTGGGTGATCTCTTCTTTTTTTATAACAGAAATTTGAATTTGATATAAAAAAGTTATCCCCGAAATATCAAAAAGTGATTCATTTTTGTCGTTTCATTATGAGCACTACCTCTCATTTTCAATACATATCCATTTATTTTCAATATCATGAACAAGCAAAATGCGTTACCTGCTGTATTTTATTACGTCGCGTAGCTGTTTGTAAAGTCCGCTTCTACTTTTGCGTTGTACTGTGCACAAAATGGAAGATATCACCCTCATTAACTTTTACTCTAATTACCAGATTTTCACGAACTAAACATCAATCATTTCGTTTAAAGGGCTACCTCAAATGTTTAACTTGTATTAACTATTTAGTTACAGATTCAGACACAAGAATGTACTTTCTCTGAATAAACATATGTAACAAAAAATGTTCTTTATATCTAGTAAGTAAAATGGTGTTTATTGAAATATGATATATTTTGAAATATACCCTATATTTTGAGACTTAGGAATCTGAATCCATCGAGGAAAAAAAGTTTTAATTTTTTTCTGAAAGTACTTTGTTGTGTTTTATTCTGTAACTTAAGATGCTAGGGTAAACTTAAAACCACCCCTTTAAACCATTATGGGTTTTAATGGTTGGAACTTAGTTCTAGGAAATCCAATTAATAGAACCAAAGTTAATCCTTATGATATTTTGCGCATTGAACACTGGTCGTGAAAGTAGGCAAACTAATTTTGAACGTTTCCACAAAACGAAAATTGTAGTAAAAAGTGTATTTGATAATTAGATCTTATACACAAGAGTGTTGTCACAAGTTTCTCTATTTGGAGAATGTGTGTATTTTGCAAGCAGAACTTTAAAATAGTTATTCTTTATTTACGTCGCACTAGTGCTGCGCACTGAGCTATTGCCAACGACGATGAAATTTGAAGACTGCGTTCGAGAATTTCCAAGGGATAGAATCTGTTTCCATTTCAAACAAGAGTTTTTGTTCCCATAAAGTTGCGTTAATTGAAAATAATTATCAATTTTAAATAGCTCTCAGTTGAAGGGATTTAACATAAATTTTTAAATTGATCAGGAGAGCTCTTTTTAGTATTAAATATTCAGGCTATAGGACTTTATTGAGTTGTCATTTAGTGAAACTTCAGGAAACTTCTCAAGTGTATCTGGAAAATAAAAAGTTCAAGTTAAGGAAAAAGGTGTGTATAAATATTACCCCAAACTCTTAATTCGCAAACATTTCTATAATTAAAGTTAACGGATTATTACCTTCTGAAAAATTTTTTTCATTACTCGCTTTAAAGAACTATTAAGAGTTTGACTTAACATTTACAACTTTCTACTCAAAAGACCTCAAAACAGGAAAATGTTAATGAAAGAGCGATTTCTAAAAGTTAAAAACATCCTCTTTCGTAATTCATGCTGAAGTGATGGAAGCGAAAGAAAACTACTGAAATTTACAATCGAACTGTCTTACTGGTCAGGAAGAAAATCACTTCAAGGGCAAATAAATAAAAGGTAGTCTTAACTTGCCATTCAAAGATTGAAAGAAAGCTATATTGACGAGTTAAGGGACTTTATACTATCTGGTTTTAACTGCTGTAGATGAGCCCATTTTAGCCAATCAGGCATTGAGTAGATGGGATCGTAGAGTGCAGAGTATTGATCCGTATTCGTCTGAGATTCAATCTACTGCAACTGAAAGATTACAAGTTGAACAATTGCAAGACAGCAAGTTGAACAATTGCAAACATAGGGAGATAGTTAGAAATGTGAGTTCAGACGTTAGCAAACAACCTGTTGGTCTACTGTAAAACAATTTGGATTGTTACATCAGAAAAAGAGATATACAATTTCAAGCTGAAATTGTGTGGACATCGATTCAGTACAAACGGAATAAAATTGTGTTGACGAAAAGCTAATATGAATACAGTAGTGATAAATGACAGAAGTGGATACTTTGATCAAAGGAAAATTAAGGAGAAAATTCCATTAAGCAATTTTTTTTCTGTTACATCAGGGGAGCAGATTTGTTGGCCACAGGAGTACCATATAAGGAGGGTCAACGTTTTTCTCACAAAAGGATGGACAGATATGATAATACAGAAGAAGTGAAGGAAAGAACCGGAATTCGAACCGTGACTTTCTGACTTTAGGTCAGCTCCTTGACCACCACCCTACTGCCAGTTGGAATTGAGCATGTTGTATGTTGTAATAGCTTTTTTTTTTGAATAAAATAATGTAAACATTCAATAGTTTGAATGTATTTCTTAGAAGAAAGAAAAATATGGGATATCCCTTATTAACACCATTCCAATAACACCGTTCCAATACATATGTATTGAAAATTGACGAGAGGTAGTGAAGTTGTATTTGTGTGACAGTTTTTAAATTGAAAAAGTAAACATCGTAGTAAAGAAGTTTCGCATTTAAAAAAATATATAGTTTAGTTTTTTTTTTTAATCAAGGACTTTTTAATTATGCATTTTCATTTCGAAATATTGTGTTTTACTCAGTGTTTACTTTTGTACAGTGTTGTGTTTTAATTTTAACCTTATATTCTTGAATGTTTACTCCAACCATGCATTTTAAATTAAAATTGCATTTGAGCCCACGCTAAGGGTAATTTATATCGTATTTAATGTCTAAATAATTTTTTTGCTAGTAATTGTTGCGATGTAGTAACTCCATCTCATCATTTAAGGGAAAATGGATTTTTTCAGGGAGATAGGAGGAAAAATATCTTTTTCGTAATACCCTTCAGCTCTACTTAAAACTAAATTCTATTGCGAAATAAAGCGATGCGTATTGCACCCACACAAAAATAAGAATTATTTACAGAATGTTTCGTCTGTGAGCAACAAGCATTTCACTTGCAAACTTTTCCAAAGCTTTTTAACTGCTTACTAAATCTTATTCTTTCTAAGTTAAAAGGTTACATATTTTTACAAAAGAAAAAAAGCAAACAAAAAAATTCAACAGTGACCTATAAAAATGTTCTATGGAAAAATGATTGGGAACATAAACAAGGCGGTTGTATTCGGGCGAAAGGGGCTTAAAATTATGTTCTGTGGCAACAACTCATGGTGACAGAAAAATGAATTAAAATCAATAATTCCAGAGGTACATCATTATTATTTATACATTCAATTAGAAAAAAAAATAATAAGCAAACTATATGTACAGAATTTCCAATCTTAAAACTAGTCTTTGATCGATTGGAAAATATCGAATTTAAATCGTAAATTAAAAACGATTAAATATTATACAAAATATAGCTGAAGACAAAGATACAAAAACAACTTAAATTGGACGAATAGTAACCGAGAAAGGTTTGTCACTTACTTAAAAGCATGATTTGAAAGTAGTGACTTTTGATATTATATTATCTTAATTAAAACTGTCAAAAATTCTGAATCTATACAGTGGCAATGCTCATTATTTTGCACTCGAAATTGTAGTCATCCGAATCACGTACTATTTTTTCCATGCAGCGTTGGTGAAAACTATTTTTTGACGAATGGATTATCTTAAATTTCATTATATGTATTCAGAAAATTAGTTTTGGCATAAATTCTTTTTAGAATATTTTCTTCTTCTTTTAGAATTTTATCAATGACACGCGGCTTCCTTTATTAATGATGTACAATAAACAGATATTTCAGCAATTCAGCAAATACATCTATTATACTTTCCTTCACATTGACATTTCCCATAATATTAAATTTTAATGCTTTTCGCATATCGCAAAGCGTTTTAATATAATGCAATTTTTGACTTTTATAAATAAACCTATAGGTTTACTATAACAACTTATAAGTTTTCAGCTCTGATTTTTTAAAACTAGCTTTCCAACAGATTTCACAACATTTAATGTACAGAATAATATTAGGAAATTGCAACTAAATCGGGAATGAACTATGATGGACCTAATTCAATACGCATCGCTTTATATATAAACAATGATACAAAGTCATAAAAATTCGAAATTTATACCATGTTTCAAAATATATTATGTAATGAAATATGTAAATGAATAAATGAAAGTAAATAATGCTCAATGGTGCTTAAGCGTTTGCAGATTGATTCTTACAATTTTAGGTTTACATTCATTATGCAATTTCTGTTGCCTTTAATTATGTTACTAAGAATTTTAAATATCCATTTACGACTAGGTGGGAAATTGATTGGCAGTTGGGAAAAGTTAAGAAGAAAGGAGGTTACGAATCACGTGTTAGAAACCCTAAGAATAATGGAGCTTGTTGTGAAACAAGCTGAAAAAAAAGAGGAATTAACCCTTAATGGACTGCCATTTAAGCGGCATGAAAACTTATTGATCCAAGAACATGATGGCTAAAATTTTATTATTTTGTGTAGTCATATTTTTAAATAATTTAAATTGAAATTATTTAGCCATAGTTAATATTATAAATTATTATAATTAAACCAGGAGGGAAGTTATAATAATACTTCCGGACCGTATTAAACACTGAAAGAAAAAAAAAAACTTAATAGTTGTCTACTAAATCAACTTATCAACTGTCAACTAAATCAAAAAATCAACTTAACACTTTTTGTGATTTATGTTCGTATTTTACTGATTTTTACGTGTTGCATTCAACTCAAATATGTAGGGAAAAAAACTAAGCCTGTACAAAATTTCCATCTGGAGTATTTTTAAAAATACTGTTTGTTATAGTATTACTACTGAAATTAATTTCTTAACTGAATTAAAAGCTATCTGCTCGTGACAAAATTTCACAATAAGCTCCAGCAAAATCGCGCAACTTGTGAAACGATTCTGCCACAACTCAAAAAAATTTTTTTTCAAGTTTTAAACAAGCAAATGAAAGTTTTAAGGTTAGAAATTTATTTAAAGGCAGAGTACAACTGTTACCATATTTAGCAATAAAAACCTTTTATGTTGCACAAGTTGCGCATATGATGTAGTACCACTGGGAGTGCGATGCTTTATATTTTCTAGTTCGAAACAAGCAAGGTTTTAAACTCAAAACGGGAGATGGAGTAACTTACAGGGTTGTCACTCCACAGGGAGAATAGGGAAAACCTGGAAAAAACAGGGAATTTAAAAATCACCTAAAATAACAGGAAAAAGGGAGGTAATTTTTGAGTTTTTCTTCAGAAACTGGGAAAATTTAGGAATATTTTTATTTTCGTCTTTGAAAAAATGGTGATCACTCAAAGTGCAGAATATGGGATTTGGGATATTTAAGGATGGTATTTCAGCTATGCTATCTATTTCATTTACTATAGCATTATTTGTTTTAAGTATGTTCAGCTGTTTGCTTAACAATTAGCTCATACAAGAGCAGAGTGATTGTGTTCTTCCTCTAAATATATTGTGTATAATATGTACAGGGATAAAACAGGGAATTTACAGATTTGAGTGGTAACCCTGAACCCTTTCGAACCCTGAACTCCCCCCCCCCTCCCAACTCTGAGCCCTGGCAACCCTTTTGCATGGTGAGACTGTATTTTTATTAAAGCAGAGGTTCCAGCTATTGAGATATACCCGTTGTTATCACGCTTTCACTGTCACGGGTTAAGTAATAAAAAATTACGATTTTTGTAAATTTTTGCTATCTGTTTAAGTTAGTTTTCCCCCTAACTACCAAGAGCTATGAAATTTTATCAACAACTTATCTAATTTTTTACTGCCCCTTAAGCGATTTTAAAACAAATAGATTATTCTAATTGAATTCAATATTCTAATCGAAGTAATAAACTTAAAAAAAAAGGAAATAAATCTCATCTTTCCTCTTTCGAAAGAGACATTCTGAAACTTCTCTCCCTATTGAAAAACACAGGAACATAAACTCAAATCAGAAATGCTGTGAGCCAAAATTTTTAGTCTCTCTAATGAATGATGATAAAAAGGCTCGTTCTTGTTTAATCAAAAGATTGAACATTGATTTGAATGAATTCATTGAATTGAACCATCCATTAATGAAGTATAAAGTTTTCTCGTTGCAAAGTTTTTAATTTAGTACATTATAAACGTTTCTTTCTATTTAATAGGAAATTTATGCATGATTTTATTAATATTAGATGCATATAAAAAATGAAGTTGTATAGTCACCTTAAAATTTCAGTTCCGGGAACACTTCACTGTATATGTGTTCCTCTGATTTTTATAGCTAGTTTGAAAAGTTGGCACCTCTGCTAAATCCAAGTCATATCAAACATTTAGATTGGAATATTAAAAAGGCGGAAAGAAATCTCAGAGGTGGGATAAAATTTTACATTTTAATACCCAGATTAACGGCGATAAGAAGCTAATACATGTTCTGTTTTAATGTATTTGATGAAATTTTGTTAGCAGAGGAAACAATTTTGCGAGAAAAGATTTAACCCAATGTACAATTATAATTACGCTAAAATAGCTAAGATTCACAAAAATTCGACATAATTTTTTGAAAGTTTAGAACACTTTCATGTATGTTCAACTTGAAAGTGGGAGTTGAGATTTTTCCCATGAAGAGGTATTTGAGATTGGATTTTTCCCTTTGAGGAGGTACATTTTCCCCTACGAATAAGAACTTCAAGATTAAAAGCTCCCTTGCTAGTTCAATAAAATTTTGGTTATAACACTATTTGATTTTGTTAGGGCGTGTAATGCCATATGAGTTTGGCCTCATGAGGATGCCATATGAGTAATATAGTAACATATGAGCATGTACGTGTAATGCCATATGAGCTGTGTAGTCGATTTTGTTCTTTTGCATAATCTGAATCTGATTAAATTTGATTCCATTAAAAGATCCATAGATCTGAATTAAAATTGATTCCAAGTAGTATTTTGCTACGATTTCATGTAATTTAAAATGAAAATGGTGTTTACGAGTGATTCAAAGCCTTTTGAGGAAATTTTGAAAATATTCATTTTAAAATTTTCAAACTGTCTCTTGAATGCTTTGTGACGCTACGGCAATAGAAAATGTTGTACTGATTTGCAACACCATGAAAGAAATTTATCTGCAAGATTAGATATTTTTTGTCTGCAAGGCAAAAGAAATAAAACGTGCTGCACGAATTCTACTGACGCTATTATTTGTTAATTAAGCTTCAAAAGAGAGAGTGCTTTTAAACTTCTTTATACTTAATCTTTTGTTATTTATTTTTTAAATGTTGCATACCTAACGCACATAAGATGTCTGTTAATGCCAAAATTGGATTTTTTCACCGAGTAATTTTATAAAATTTTTTTTTTTTTTAATATTGATGTTCTTCATTGTTTGCTTTCGTTACTTTCATTCAGTAAAATCGTTTCGTTCGAATTCGAGCTAGTAGTATCTGTTATCAAAATATCTTGTTCTAAACACTTTATATGCTTAAGACACGTATAATTATTGTTTATGATTTATGGAACATTAAATAATATTTTTGAAACTAAAACAAAAATTTTTAATTTAATTTCTCCCTCACCAAAATGTTTGAAAAGTGAATTTTATTTGTAAAGCTGCTCCCGAACAGAAGTTAGTTTATAACGAATGTCTTTTGAGTGGTTATATTTAAAAAAAAAAAAAAAAAGAATTTAGATAACAAAATTAAACATCGAATTTAATCGGTTTACTGAGTATAACGAGATATTTCGTCATGAGAGAGCTACTGCTACAATAGATATGGCGCCATTTTTCGTCCTGTAAAGTACTTGAGATGTGATAATTTTGCTTAAAACTATTAAAAAAAGATCCCATTGTAAAACGAGTTGAGAAAAAGTTTATTACACGATTAACAGAGCTTTCTATTTAGTGTAATATGCTTAGATTACTTGTATTATCTAAGCTAGATAACTTGCACTGAAATTGGTTTATTGTAAAAGAGGTTAAATACAATTAAACTCTTATGCAGTTTACTAAACAATTATGAACCTGTGAATGTTATTCAACTTTAAGAGCTTTGTGTGTAAATTTGGGTAATTAATGTAGCCAAAAAATTTGATAAATTAAAAAGAAATAGTAAGCAATTTAAAGAAATATATACATCACCCCCACCCTTCCTGACAAGTATTGTGGATACTCACCTGGTACGTTTTCTGGGAAAATATTGATCGGTTTTGCAAAATCATTTTTTATAATGTATTTAAAAAAAAAAAATTCAATTTTTTTCTCTTAAAAAAAGGATTCCAAAATGTAATAAAACTTCTTGCAATAAATAGTTGATTTACCAAAACGATTTTTTATAATAATAAAACTGTTCATAGTTAATAACCGTAATGTTTTGAAGAACTTTTACCCTAAACAGAAGTTACTGATTTTTGCAGTTTTCTGACAATGTTTTTAAGTACAAAATGTTGTCATAACGTAAGTAATAACTAAAACATTTTCTGCATTAAATACAACGAAAAAATCAATGTGAAATGAATGCTTGAAACTGAATTTTCTTCCTATAATGTATTTTGCAGACAGGCAAACATGATGAGCAACCAATATTCTATATATTTTACTTAAGTTATTTTTTTCTTAAATGTTAACATTTAAACTGTTTTTGTAACACAACTAAGTATATTATTTTTAAATATGGGATACAATTTTCAAATTGTATTTACTGTGCATTATTTTCAGAAAATTATGGTTTTAATTTTATATTGCAGATTACTATTGAGAACTCTTAAATATTTCGAATTCTTAATTCGTAAAGTTCAAATTCTTAATTGCTTGAATTTGACGAAGTATAAAATATTTTTTAAAAAATTGAACATTTTTTTTAAAGTTTTGCATCTAGTCGTAAGCCATGGACAATGAAAATTTCAGAATTTAAATTTATCTAAGAATTCTAAAATGTCTTTCTTAAGACCAATCATAAAAGCCTTGTTATTAATTTTATCTTTCATTGCAAAAGGCGGTAGCCTACTCTTAAAAAATTGCTCTTTTTTTGTTCCATACATTTTTGTAAATTTTCAGCAATCACAACGAAGAATTATTTTGGTTTTACAATATTGAACGAATTTCCATTTACGTCGATAGACATTGGAGGAATCTAAAAGTTAAAACGATATTTTATAAATTCTATTTAAGTACGAGTCCGATTTTTTTCCCTTCATTGGTATTTTTTCCCTTATTTCCCCTCGCGTTAAATTCGTTCAATAAAAAATTCTGACAATAATGATAGCATGTTTAAACTTAATACATGAATCGTGTAAGTATAAGTAAAACATTTTCTTCTTGAAAATGCTCCGATTATTTTATTATTCATTCATTTCAAAATGCAATCATAAGTTTTTCAGAAATATTTGATTTTAAAAGCTCTATTCGCACTTCATTAATAGTTGAAATCACGTTTATTTTCCATTGCAAAATCTTACACAATACAATTAGTTCAATTTCTATGGACTCAAATACCGCATAATAGTAACCTTCTCTCCCGTAGGATCAGTACTTAGTTTTTAAAACCGTTTGATTTTGTTGCATTGACAAATTAATAAAGCTTGTGATTAACTCAGTAACTGCTGTTAACTGTGTTCGCTGTTAAACTATACATTCAAAGAACCAAATTATTCACTTATTAACACCATATATTTTAGCACAGTTCAGGACTTAGGGACCATCCATAGCTTACATAAGGGAGATATCCATATAAACTCCACTTTATGGAGTTTTTTTTAATAACTAATTTACATTTACGGGACAGAAAATCCTCTATTTGTTGAGCCGATGATGCTAGATAACTGTGCTATAATAAATTTCCTGTCCATCGCTTCCATTAATTCTGTAATTTTTTTTAATTGAAAATAAGAGGTAAATTATATTTTCAAGTTTGCTTGAAAATAGCGTGTGGAACCTTTTTTTTTTCATTTGTTATAATTTATACCTAAAAGTTTCTATAAGAACTAGTACTTATGATTTTTTAATTTGTCGCACGAAATAACAAATAATGAGGATTGCCTTTTGACCGAGCTTTAATTTTTAAAAAAATGTCAATTATCTTATATTATCTAATTATCTAAAATTTTACTTCCACATCGTGATAAAAGTGTAATTAAAAATGTCTTAGTTTTGGTTTGAATCTGAGAGCCTTTCTGAAAACGATCAATTTAAATTCTTTAATGGCTGATATTTTCATTTAATGAATGTCTTATTTTTATTGTAATGGTTTTACATTTATATTTTCGTTAATTAATTTAACTCATAATCAATAATTCGAAAAAAAAGGAAAATAAAAAACTTCAAAAAAATTATTTAGAAAAATTTCATGTTGAAAATTTTTTATTTACTGTGACTTCAAAGCCTAAACGGTGGTTTGAGAATCTCTAGAAAATTATTTTTTCTCTGAAATAAAATTAAATTAATTTAGTTATTTTAAATTTATCAATGTTGAATATTAATCGATTAAAAGTTTTTTCTATAACTTATTGGCAATTTCTACTGGTGCATCCTTTACTATAAGCAAAAGTCCTCCTATACAATGTAGCAATAGCTTTTCCAAAAAGCTTGTTAATTATATCAGAGGTCATAGTTTTATTAGCCTGAACGTTTTTAGTTTAGAAAACGCACAGTTTTAAAAGAAATATTTTAAATTGTCGTTTAACAAGTTCTCGTTTGCATTTTATTTTATCGTTCCATTTAAGATTTTTATTATTTAAATTTTTCTATTTTTGCTTGTTTGCAATGATTGAAATTAAAGCAATTTTCTTTTATGATTATATAAATTTTCTATGATAAAATTCTTCAGTAGTTTATTGTATATTTTATAAAAAAAAATTACACGCCATAAAAGTACACAGGTTTCATGTGATTGCTTAAACTGTCATTATAACTATTGTATTAGGAGTAGAAAGGCAATGACTTTTCATAAAAATTTTAATTTTTCAAAGGTTTATCAAATTTTTTGGGGGTGTGTCCCCCTCCAGAAAAAATCTTAATTTACAATTATTTACATTTTATAAGCTAACACGGGTTCATCAACCATGATATTTCCTAGTTTCATTCTGCTTTGTTTTATTTGGTTTTCTCTTTATTTCTGCGACATACATAGTTTACTGCATCATTTAAATTTGTTAACTGGTATTCTATCGTTGTACAAATTTAGCGCAGTATAACCGGTGCTAGGTACATTACAGAGGGCCATAACATCCATAAATCTTAATCGTTTATTTTTCTTATGTTAAAACCCATGTTGATCTAGCGTGACATTATACGTTACAAGAATTACTAGAATTTTCATCTAAAACAGGACTGAGTTTACATTAAGCAAATGTTTTTTATTCTTTTCAAAAATCAAATAGTAGCTAACAGGAGAAAATATTCATTTAGTTAAAAAAAATAGTGGTTTTTTAACAGGAGCATTTTTAGCGTCACGGCATTTAAAGTTTTGGATTTAATGGATTTTTATAGGTGTTAGCTGTACATCCCTCTAATACATAATAAATATTTTTTTTTTATCAAGATATGATAATTTTCTCGGAAACAAAGAGGAACATTTTTAATGTTTTTGAGTTATCAAAGAATTTATTTAGAAAAAAATTCTGATCAGAATGGAAATTTATTTTTAAAATTCTGATTTTTTTTTTTCAAAAAAAAGTGTGCAAAAAATGTGATTTTTTTATTTTATAGTATTGGTTTCTTTTTGGAGTGCTAAAACTATTTACTTGATTTTTGCTATTAAGTATGGGTTACTGATCAAATTAAGATTTTTGTTCACATTTAAAAACTAAATGTATACCATAGCAACTATAGCTATAAATTTTCTAAGTCGAAAAATATTTATGCATACGTGAAAAAATATTTATGCATACGTGAAACGTTATAGCAGTTTCTAAGCAGTTTTCTAATTTTTACAAATTTCAAAAAAAAAAAAAAAAAAAAAAAAAAAAAAAAAAAAACATTTTGCAATGTGTATTGCATATTATAGAGAGTGGAAGAATATTTGCAATCTAAAATCACTAAATTTTTGTTTTATGTAAAAAGAAATTTATTAAATAAAATTTGAAAATTTTTTTTAAGTAATTTGAGAAATTAGTTTGATTATTGAAGTGGTTCAAAAGTTCATTACTGTGAAGATGAAAGCCGTGATCTTACAACATCATTGCACTGTATAGCTTTGTTTTCTGCCCGTTTCTCAAAATTATTCTAATATTATTACTTTTTTTTTTATCTAAAAAACTTTTTATCCACATTTAACTGTTTAGTTAGCATATAATAGTATAAACAACTCGATAGAACTGTGAAGTATAGCTAGAATCTAAACACCCACTACATAGTTAATTAACATTAATTTTGAGTATAGTAGATACCTTTTTAATAGTCAAATTTGATTTGTAAAGCAAGAAAAAAAATCCATAAATAATCACATTAAGATGACTTTATATTGCGTCTATGAGGAAATTTGTATTTCTGACTGGTCTCAGCCAATTGCTGATGGTTTACCCGGTTTGACTTTACTTTCTACGTTATATAGAGAATCATCGAGTTTCAGTAATTTTAAACTCTATTATGAAACTATAAATTAATTTAAACAATCAGTACATGATTAGTCCTCTCAGAACTGAAAGAAACGGAAAAATGTTGTTCATGAGAGATTTGAAAAACTAATCTTGATGATACTAAGAAATTGCTTTAAAATTTAAAACCAATCTTCAGTTCTCAATCTTTTCTTTTTTTTTAATTAATACTTTTGGGGAGATACTGAAAGTAATTTATTTTAATTAAATTTCAAAAAAAACTGTTAAATTCAGCCACTTCAAGTTTCCAAAGGAATTTCAGATTTTCATCTTTTTTGTTTTAGAAGAGCTAGAAATAAGATAATGACTCCATGTTCTGTGCAACCTAATTTGAGGAAGCTAACAATTTAAAAACTTAATTGATTAAAGATGCCATTTAAGCTATTATCTGAAATGTGCATGTGTCAAAATCAAACTGACGTTACTTAATTTATGCATACAATTTTACGATTTTCATAGCTATTCTTGTTCTTCGCACACTAAGGTTTTTGCAAGGCATGAATTTCGGATTATAAAAATGAAATTAATTAAAAAAATTCCGGCCAAAAAATACTTTTTTAAAATTCAAATTTTTTTTTCAGGTATTAATTTCGATTTCTTATCTCGTGAAATATAAAATTGAGATATTTCAAATATTTTATGAAGCTTATTGAACAATGAAGCAAGATTATTTTAAATTTTATGAATAATTGTAGTTAAAATTGATTAAGAAGATAAATTTAAAATGCTATTCCCAGAAGAACATTTAATAGAGAAATATGGCTTTTAAAAAGAAATAATTAACACGGTTTTTGATTAAATAACTATTTTTCTAATGCTCAGAATATTTTATCCCAGCAATTGATAGTCTGTGCAATTTACAATTGCAAATATTGAATATTTGAGACTATGAAAAAGAAAAACTTTCCTGCATCGATAATTCTTAATTTTATTTCAATTTGCCATAGAGAACAGTATTTACGCACGAACGCGCAATATAAATATTTAACATTGATTTACAGAAACTTATTGACTTATAAATGAAGTTTAATGCTCCTCAATTCTTACAAAATAATTTTGGATTTGCTGCACAAGGTTTAAGAAAAACATTTTCTGCCACAAGGAAATTTCTTTATCTTCGAACTCAAACAGCAACAGGCTGTTCAACCGTTGATAATCTGTTCGATCATTCATATGATCAGCCTTTTGTCAGATAACATTTTCTATTTTAAAATGATATTTGAGTAGTGTGTTTTAAACTTAGAAAGCATACTATTAGTAGTTATAAAAACAATTTAAAATGGTAAAGCTTTTACAAATTTGCGTTTTTGTTGTGCAAGGAAAAAATCCTGCCCAAATTGATCTTTTAATAAATAAAACATCTAAGATAATGTTAGCTCTTTTTCTGTTGCGCACAATACCAATAGTGCTAAATGGTTGTCCTAAACGATCGCTTACGAAACGCCATCTTTCCTACCATAAAATGTTCCATGATTAATAAGATGCCGAATGTTAATTTAATATATATATATTGATGTAAACTCTTTACACTTATTAGTCTGCCGAAGAAATTTTCTTACTGCTCGTGATAAGGAATGTCATACCTAACCATATTATTTATGCATCGTCTTACGATATCTTTACAATTATGTATTTTTCTTCTGAATTAAGCTTCATTTTAACTAAATATCTTTTCATTTAAAGAAAATATTGAATTTTAAGTGTTCCGTTGTTTTTTAAAATTGTGATCTTATCACGTCTTAACATATATTTAAATAAAAACTAAGTATTACTCGGTAGTGAGTAGTTTTGGACATTCATAAGTTTTTCTTGGCATTCCCGTTTGTGAACGTTTGTATCGATTGAGGTATATATACAATTTTAACATTTGATTGTTTTACAAAACTTTGAATTATAAAACAGAGTTTTGTAAACTTTTTTTGCTTAAAAAGGCATAAATTCTTTTAAGAATCGTTATTTATTTTGAATACGTTTATTTTTAGAGAATGCTTTGCCCCGAGTAATTCTTTATGGATAAAAATAGTTAAAAAGTATTTATTTTTTTAAAGGTTTATATCGAGTTTCAACTGTATCCAGCGTAACGTCCTCTTCATACAATAATGACACTGTTGAGAAAGCTTTGAAAGATTTTTTTATTTTTAAATTATTAAGCAGTGAATACAATTTGCTTAAAGGTTTGTTTAAAGAATAGTTCAGTAAAAGAATTGGCTCATTAACTTGCATTGCTTAAATAACCTGACCGATAGTATCTATTTACGATAATTCAATCTGAAATGCAATTCAAAAATGTTATGTCATTTCATTTTTAAACTCAATATTTTGTTCGGCAAATGGCAGAAAAGTATATATACTTGTTTAAAGTGTTAGATTATGTAAAAATTTTAGAATATAAATCTTATCGTTATGAAAACCTGTGTTCTCACTCAAAAACTATACGAAATTTTTAAAACTTAAACTTAAGCTCTTATTGTCTGAAATAAATAAAAGACGTGATAAAAGTATCAATTTATCAAATATATCAAGTTTATCTTGCAAATATTTTTTGAACAAAAAAAATCTGAATATTGTTGAAAAAATAAATAATTTTTAAAAAAATTATTTGAGAAATTTTTGAGGCTTTTTTTTTAAAAAAAATAAGTTAGTTTTAATGTTACTTTTCTCTTACTTTTTATTTATTGTCCTTTTTGAATTAAAAAGATACGTTTAAGAATTTTTTCAACAGTTTTGTGAAATTATATATTCTTTTAATAAATCAGTACATGATTTGTTGTCCCAAAATCTGAAGAAACTGAAAAGAGAGAAAGTTGTCCGAAAAGTAATTTTAAAGCTAAATCTCGATCTAAAAATTCAAGGCAACCCTTCTATTTATTGGAGTTTTTATTCAATCATTTCATAAGAAACTTATAATTTTATTAAAAACGTACATCTAAATCTCGTGAGAAAAAAAAATTCAACTATGAACTACCAGAGAAGTAACAGGTTAACTGTTCCATGTTCTCTGCAAGCTAATTTGTTTATGTCATCTATAATTATAAATACACTGTTTTAAGAAAAAAAAATAAATTTGCATCTAAGGTTATTGTTAACCAAAATCACATTTCTTAATTTGATGCATAAAATTTAACAAGCTTCGTAGCCATGCGTACGCATCACAAAACAAATTAACGTTTTAGTAACCTCTGCTTGTTTTATAAATGCTTGAAATTCATCTTAGTATTTCTGATTTGTGGGAAAATCAAATTATTGAATTTTAGAGATATTATATATTTGAAAAAGTGTTTAATTTACCAATGAAAACAATGTTGGTCTCAAACTGTAATGAAGTTTGATATAAAGGATTCAATATTTATTTAAGAAAAGTGAATGTTTTTAGAAATTTCGTTGAGGCTTTGGCGAATATAATAGACATCATAGTCACAGACTATAAAATATTGTGGAAATTTTTTTTAAGGCTTTATAAAAATTGAATGCAATATATATTTAATAACTATACATTAAAAACTGAGAAAAATCCATTTTGACGGACAATAAATACTTTTGAAAATATTGTCGGGTTGTGCATGAATGTTCAATGTTGAGTGTCGAATTATAAAAATGACCATTTTCAGAATTTTTGTTAGTAAGTAAGAAACCGTAAATAAACCACCGTGATAAAATGTTCTAGTAAAATTTTGATGTTTTCCAGTGCAAGGTTAAACAAAAAGTGAAGCATTTTCTGCCACAAGGAGACTTCTCTAGTTTCTAATTGACTGCAACAAGCTGTAGAAAAACTATTTATGCTGTTCTGTTCTTAGTTATCTAAATAATAATCTTTGATTAAAATCTTTGACGGGAAATATTTTATTATAAAATTGTACATGATTAGTAAGAGTTTTCTTTTATTCGATATGCGTTCTAAACATAAGAGCATTAATGTTATAAAAATGGTAATAAGCAATTTAAAATAGCAAATCTTTTGTAAATTCCAGTTTCGTAATTTAAAAAATTTTTTACACCTCTAAAACATCTTAGATAGTATTATCCCTTTTTCTATAGCACACAATACTCATAGTACCAAATGGTTGCCTCTATATTTAAACGATCGCTAACGAAAAACCTTTTTTTCCTTCCACAAAATGTTCCATGATTAATAAGATGACGAAAGCTTATTTAATGAATAATATTAGTGTTAACTCTTAACAGTTATTCATGTATTAAACAAATTGCTCGTGATAAGGATTGGTATATTTAACGATATTTATTTGAGTGTACTTTCATCGCCTTTTTAAGAAAAGAAAATGAAATATCAATTTGTAGTGGGTTATGTTTTGGATAGATGCCCGGTGGCTGAATGGTAGCGGTTCGCGCTCCCGTGCCACAGTTCCTGAGTTCGATCCTCGGAGCGGGCAAGGTTGACTCAGCCTTTCATCCCTTCAGTGTGTCGATAAATGAGTACTAAGCATGCTTGAGAACTAAACACTGTGGATTACGCGTTAACCTGACCGGAACATCTGCTCCTGCACCGCAGACCCCAAGGTTAAGAAAACTTAGATGGGCACAGTAGACTTTGGCCCTCTATGGGCTGTCGCGTCACTGAGTTTAGTTTATGCTTTGGATATTCATAATTTTTTTGTTGGCTTCTCGTTTGTGAACGTGTGTATCGATCGAGGTATAGGAAAATTTTAACAAAATCTGATTATTTTTACAAAACTTTGAAAGTTTTGTAAGCCTGCTTTTTACATTAAAAAGCAAACTCTTTTAAGTATCTTTATTTAAATTCCGTTGCTTTACATGAATCTTCGCCCTGAGTAATTATTTTAAAAATAAAAAATAATTAGAAAATGATTATTTTTTGTAAAGGTTAGATTGGGTTTCCACTGTATCCCAACAACATCCTCTTAATACAATAATGATACTGGTTGATCATAGCAATACCTTCAAACATGTCAGCTTTGCCGACATGTATATCAAAAATCTCTATGTCAAAAGTTTTTGTACTATCACTCAAAAACTTGTATTATCACTCAATAGTTAGAAAGCGAATTTCTATTCTTGTTTGTTTAAACATATAAAAATATTTAAAAAGTATGGAAAATGATGTATAGATTTATTTAAAATCATTATCTAAGTAGTTGTTTTTTTTTCATTTTTTGTTTTTAAATAGTTTTAAGCTTATGGCATTTTTTTAAAAAAAATCATGAAGCTGTGTTTTTTGTTTATAGATAAATAAAAAAATTTAACTAATCTATTATAAACTGTTATTAATATTAATCTTTTGGTAGCTTTAAACCTTTTCAACTTTAATATTTCGCACAAATAAAAATTTCAGAGTATCGTGTTTTAATAATGAGTTTTACATTTTCTTTAAAACTCTTTCTGGTTATTTTAAGCATTTTTAAGTTCAGAATGTTTCATATTTAAATTACTTGAAAATTAATCTAGAAAATTTATTTCCCAAAGTTACTTTTTCTTTTCTATGTTGAAACCCTAGCTTTTGTAGCTAAATGAATCAATATTATTAAACAACACTTGAACTTTAAAAAAATATTTTAAGTTTTAAGAGCACGTTACTTTTTGTTTCAAACTGTATAAAAAAAATTTCTTATCTTATTTTCACTAAAATATTATATTTAAAAACTAAGTTTTTATACTTGTATATTTGAATATGGTTATTTTTACAATCTAAGGGGAAAGTGCATATGTTATTGTATTTTGTGTATTATTAGTATAAGTTTACCTATTTATTGTAATTATAAACAAAAATAGAAGATAACTATAGAAGATCAATGAACATTTTTAGAAAAATGAAACTTTCGTTTCAATTTCACAATCACCCCCTCCCAAACTGATTATAAACATTTGAAGCCAATTAGTCGGATCAATAAGCATTTTTGAGGAAAAAAACTGTTTTATACTATATTTTAAATTTGCTTCAAACTACGATTATAATTTTGGAATTCCAAGAATAGTGTGAACTCTGTTCAAAAACTCACTGAACGAGAGAACGAAATTGAGAAGCTTATTGAACAGTGACTTTAAAGATAAGCAGAATCAACTGGAAATACTGAATCCCTGAGAATAAAAGAAGCGTAAAACTAAAAGGAAATCCATGTGAAAAATCCGAACGTTCGTCAAAATTAATATCTAAAATGTAACTTAGTTAAACAATTTTTAGAAGGAAGAATTGAAAGATTCAAAGATAACTTTCGCAATTTTAAATATAAGATGGTGATTTTCAATTTTAAAATCGAGAAATGTTTTTAAAATAAGCAGCAAGCATAGTATATGGATTGTAATTATTTGTCTTCTTATATCTTTTATGAAATCTAAATTTAGACAGACTCAATGATTGTGAATACAAAAAACGCAGTTTTCTCAAATTGCTTAGTCAGAGCTTTGAATACTTCAGAGAAACCCTCTCAATTCCTAGGAATTCCATGAAAAGCTGGGCTTGTGATACTTTTTAAAATATCAACAAAAGTTTAAAGGTTACGAGGAAGCCTGAAACAAATTATCAGAAATCTGATTTCTAAGAATTTAAACTGATCAGCTTCGAAGATCAGTTCATGAATATTTAAGAGACCATTTTTCAGTAACCAGTTCCGATTTAGGTATTTTGGCTCATAAAATGCAAAAATGATGAGACAATCTGCAATTTCAAGACTCTAATGGACGAACAATCTTACAAAGATTTACTACGATGTCAAAAAAAAATTTTTTTGACCAACTTATTTTTGATGGAAAAGTAAAACATTCGCACAGAATTTGATCTAAAATTTGAAACTTCAACCTCAAATGTCAAGCAATCCTATTCCAAGTATATGAGCCAGTAACGTATTCGCAAATAAAAGTTGACAGCTAAATTATTAGCAAATACCATTTGAATTAAACAAAATGAAGCAATTGAATGCATCTTGTGAAATTCCATGCAATTCCTGCATATATTTCCTCATACCAACAATCATATGGACAGTTGCTTAATAATTCAACAAAGAATAGCAGTACCAAGAAGGGATTCCTCCTATGACAAATCATTGACACTGAATCAATTTGGTGTAAAAATTGCGAAGTAAAGGAAAAAAGTGGACTAATGAGAATAAAGATCATATGCCTGCTTAGTGACTGGAGTATTTCTTCATTCAAATCTGATGCATGCATCTTTTGAAATTCCACGCAATTCTGCATATATTTCTTCATACCAGCAATCATTTCCTCATACCAGCAAGACAGTTGTTTAACAATTCTGCAAAGAATAACTACCACACTGTGATTCCTCCTCTGACAAATAATTGACACTTACACATCATTACATTATTACAATTAACATCAACTTGATGTTAAAACTGCACAGTATACGAAAAAAGTGGACTAATGAGAATAAAGATCACATGCCTGCTTAGTGTCTGGAGTATTTCTTCATTTAAATTTGATGCATGCATCTTGTGAAATTCCATGCAATTCCCGCATATATTTCCTCATACCAACAATCATATGGACAGTTGCTTAATAATTCAACAAAGAATAGCAGTACCAAGATGGGATTCCTCCTATGACAAAAGATTGGTACTGAATCAACTTGATGTTAAAACTGCACAGTAAAAGTGGACTAATGAGAATAAAGCTCACATGCCTGTTTAGTGACTGGAGTATTTCTTCATTTGAATTTGATGCATGCATCTTGTGAAATTCCATGCAATTCCCGCATATATTTCCTCATACCAACAATCATATGGACAGTTGCTTAATAATTCAACAAAGAATAGCAGTACCAAGATGGGATTCCTCCTATGACAAATAATTGGTACTGAATCAACTTGATGTTAAAACTGCACAGTAAAAGTGGACTAATGAGAATAAAGATCACATGCCTGCTTAGTGATGGAGTATTTCTTCATTTAAATTTGATGCATGCATCTTGAGAAACTCCATGCAATTCCTGCATATATTTCCTCATACCAACAATCATATGGACAGTTGCTTAATAATTCAACAAAGAATAGCAGTACCAAGATGGGATTCCTCCTATGACAAATCATTGACACTGAATCAACTTGATGTTAAAACTGCACAGTAAAAGTGGACTAATGAGAATAAAGCTCACATGCCTGTTTAGTGACTGGAGTATTTCTTCATTTGAATTTGATGCATGCATCTTGTGAAATTCCATGCAATTCCCGCATATATTTCCTCATACCAACAATCATATGGACAGTTGCTTAATAATTCAACAAAGAATAGCAGTACCAAGATGGGATTCCTCCTATGACAAATAATTGGTACTGAATCAACTTGATGTTAAAACTGCACAGTAAAAGTGGACTAATGAGAATAAAGCTCACATGCCTGTTTAGTGACTGGAGTATTTCTTCATTTGAATTTGATGCATGCGTCTTGTGAAATTCCATGCAATTCTGCCTATATTTCCTCATACCAACAATCATATGGACAGTTGCTTAACAATTGCGCAAAGAATAACTACCACACTGTGATTCCTCCTCTGACAAATAATTGACACTTTATCAACTTGATGTTAAAACTGCACAGTATACGAAAAAAGTGGACTAATGAGAATAAAGATCACATGCCTGCTTAGTGTCTGGAGTATTTCTTCATTTAAATTTGATGCATGCATCTTGTGAAATTCCATGCAATTCCCGCATATATTTCCTCATACCAACAATCATATGGACAGTTGCTTAATAATTCAACAAAGAATAGCAGTACCAAGATGGGATTCCTCCTATGACAAATCATTGACACTGAATCAACTTGATGTTAAAACTGCACAGTAAAAGTGGACTAATGAGAATAAAGCTCACATGCCTGTTTAGTGACTGGAGTATTTCTTCATTTGAATTTGATGCATGCATCTTGTGAAATTCCATGCAATTCCCGCATATATTTCCTCATACCAACAATCATATGGACAGTTGCTTAATAATTCAACAAAGAATAGCAGTACCAAGATGGGATTCCTCCTATGACAAATCATTGACACTGAATCATCTTGATGTTAAAACTGCATAGTAAAAGTGAACTAATGAGAATAAAGCTCACATGCCTGTTTAGTGACTGGAGTATTTCTTCATTTGAATTTGATGCATGCATCTTGTGAAATTCCATGCAATTCCCGCATATATTTCCTCATACCAACAATCATATGGACAGTTGCTTAATAATTCAACAAAGAATAGCAGTACCAAGATGGGATTCCTCCTATGACAAATAATTGGTACTGAATCAACTTGATGTTAAAACTGCATAGTAAAAGTGGACTAATGAGAATAAAGATCACATGCCTGCTTAGTGACGGAGTATTTCTTCATTTAAATTTGATGCATGCATCTTGTGAAACTCCATGCAATTCCTGCATATATTTCCTCATACCAACAATCATATGGACAGTTGCTTAATAATTCAACAAAGAATAGCAGTACCAAGATGGGATTTCTCCTATGACAAATAATTGGCACTGAATCAACTTGATGTTAAAACTGCATAGTAAAAGTGGACTAATGAGAATAAAGCTCACATGCCTGTTTAGTGACTGGAGTATTTCTTCATTTGAATTTGATGCATGCGTCTTGTGAAATTCCATGCAATTCTGCATATATTTCCTCATACCAACAATCATATGGACAGTTGCTTAACAATTGCGCAAAGAATAACTACCACACTGTGATTCCTCCTCTGACAAATAATTGACACTTTATCAACTTGATGTTAAAACTGCACAGTATACGAAAAACGTGGACTAATGAGAATAAAGATCACATGCCTGCTTAGTGACTGGAGTATTTCTTCATTTAAATTTGATGCATGCATCTTGTGAAATTCCATGCAATTCCCGCATATATTTCCTCATACCAACAATCATATGGACAGTTGCTTAATAATTCAACTAAGAATAGCAGTACCAAGATGGGATTCCTCCTATGACAAATCATTGACACTGAATCAATTTAGTGTAAAAAATTGCGAAGTAAAGGAAAAAAGTGGACTAATGAGAATAAAGATCACATGCCTGTTGAGTGAATGGAGTATATCCTCATTTAAATTTGATGTATGCATCTTGTGAAATTCCATGCAATTCTGCATATATTTCCTCATACCAACAATCATATGGACAGTTGCTTAATAATTCAACAAAGAATAGCAGTACCAAGATGGGATTCCTCCTATGACAAATAATTGGTACTGAATCAACTTGATGTTAAAACTGCACAGTAAAAGTGGACTAATGAGAATAAAGATCACATGCCTGCTTAGTGATGGAGTATTTCTTCATTTAAATTTGATGCATGCATCTTGAGAAACTCCATGCAATTCCTGCATATATTTCCTCATACCAACAATCATATGGGCAGTTGCTTAATAATTCAACAAAGAATAGCAGTACCAAGATGGGATTCCTCCTATGACAAATCATTGACACTGAATCAACTTGATGTTAAAACTGCACAGTAAAAGTGGACTAATGAGAATAAAGCTCACATGCCTGTTTAGTGACTGGAGTATTTCTTCATTTGAATTTGATGCATGCATCTTGTGAAATTCCATGCAATTCCCGCATATATTTCCTCATACCAACAATCATATGGACAGTTGCTTAATAATTCAACAAAGAATAGCAGTACCAAGATGGGATTCCTCCTATGACAAATAATTGGTACTGAATCAACTTGATGTTAAAACTGCACAGTAAAAGTGGACTAATGAGAATAAAGATCTTATGCCTGCTTAGTGACGGAGTATTTCTTCATTTAAATTTGATGCATGCATCTTGTGAAACTCCATGCAATTCCTGCATATATTTCCTCATACCAACAATCATATGGACAGTTGCTTAATAATTCAACAAAGAATAGCAGTACCAAGATGGGATTCCTCCTATGACAAATAATTGGCACTGAATCAACTTGATGTTAAAACTGCACAGTAAAAGTGGACTAAT
Source organism: Parasteatoda lunata (assembly GCA_949128135.1). NCBI lineage: Eukaryota > Metazoa > Arthropoda > Arachnida > Araneae > Theridiidae > Parasteatoda > Parasteatoda lunata. The sequence continues at coordinate 111,445,173 of OX421970.1, forward strand.
GAGAATAAAGCTCACATGCCTGTTTAGTGACTGGAGTATTTCTTCATTTGAATTTGATGCATGCGTCTTGTGAAATTCCATGCAATTCTGCCTATATTTCCTCATACCAACAATCATATGGACAGTTGCTTAACAATTGCGCAAAGAATAACTACCACACTGTGATTCCTCCTCTGACAAATAATTGACACTTTATCAACTTGATGTTAAAACTGCACAGTATACGAAAAAAGTGGACTAATGAGAATAAAGATCACATGCCTGCTTAGTGTCTGGAGTATTTCTTAATTTAAATTTGATGCATGCATCTTGTGAAATTCCATGCAATTCCCGCATATATTTCCTCATACCAACAATCATATGGACAGTTGCTTAATAATTCAACAAAGAATAGCAGTACCAAGATGGGATTCCTCCTATGACAAATCATTGACACTGAATCAACTTGATGTTAAAACTGCACAGTAAAAGTGGACTAATGAGAATAAAGCTCACATGCCTGTTTAGTGACTGGAGTATTTCTTCATTTGAATTTGATGCATGCATCTTGTGAAATTCCATGCAATTCCCGCATATATTTCCTCATACCAACAATCATATGGACAGTTGCTTAATAATTCAACAAAGAATAGCAGTACCAAGATGGGATTCCTCCTATGACAAATCATTGACACTGAATCAACTTGATGTTAAAACTGCATAGTAAAAGTGGACTAATGAGAATAAAGCTCACATGCCTGTTTAGTGACTGGAGTATTTCTTCATTTGAATTTGATGCATGCATCTTGTGAAATTCCATGCAATTCCCGCATATATTTCCTCATACCAACAATCATATGGACAGTTGCTTAATAATTCAACAAAGAATAGCAGTACCAAGATGGGATTCCTCCTATGACAAATAATTGGTACTGAATCAACTTGATGTTAAAACTGCATAGTAAAAGTGGACTAATGAGAATAAAGATCACATGCCTGCTTAGTGACGGAGTATTTCTTCATTTAAATTTGATGCATGCATCTTGTGAAACTCCATGCAATTCCTGCATATATTTCCTCATACCAACAATCATATGGACAGTTGCTTAATAATTCAACAAAGAATAGCAGTACCAAGATGGGATTTCTCCTATGACAAATAATTGGCACTGAATCAACTTGATGTTAAAACTGCATAGTAAAAGTGGACTAATGAGAATAAAGCTCACATGCCTGTTTAGTGACTGGAGTATTTCTTCATTTGAATTTGATGCATGCGTCTTGTGAAATTCCATGCAATTCTGCATATATTTCCTCATACCAACAATCATATGGACAGTTGCTTAACAATTGCGCAAAGAATAACTACCACACTGTGATTCCTCCTCTGACAAATAATTGACACTTTATCAACTTGATGTTAAAACTGCACAGTATACGAAAAACGTGGACTAATGAGAATAAAGATCACATGCCTGCTTAGTGACTGGAGTATTTCTTCATTTAAATTTGATGCATGCATCTTGTGAAATTCCATGCAATTCCCGCATATATTTCCTCATACCAACAATCATATGGACAGTTGCTTAATAATTCAACTAAGAATAGCAGTACCAAGATGGGATTCCTCCTATGACAAATCATTGACACTGAATCAATTTAGTGTAAAAAATTGCGAAGTAAAGGAAAAAAGTGGACTAATGAGAATAAAGATCACATGCCTGTTGAGTGAATGGAGTATATCCTCATTTAAATTTGATGTATGCATCTTGTGAAATTCCATGCAATTCTGCATATATTTCCTCATACCAACAATCATATGGACAGTTGTTTAACAATTCCGCAAAGAATAACAGTACCAAAATGTGATTCTTTCTCTGACAAACAATCAACACTGAATCAATTTAGTGTAAAAATTGCGAAGTAAACGAAAAAAGTGGACTGATAAGAATAAAAATCATATGCCTGCTTAGTGACTGGAGTATTTCTTAATTCAAATTTGATGCATGCATCTTTTGAAATTCCACGCAATTCTGCATATATTTCCTCATACCAGCAATCATAAAGACAGTTGCTTAACAATTCTGCAAAGAAAAGCAGTACCAATTATTCATCTCTCTTTTGTAAGAATAATAAAGAATAAACAGATACTCCTTATAAATTGAGTGAAGGATTCGAAATAAGGCGAACTATTAGATATGAAACTCCTCTGACTGTTAGTGATTGAACGATTACAGAATTCCTCTATGATATAAGCATCTTGAAGATCAAAAATGTCTGGAAAAGAAAAATCAAAATAAATAATTTATTCTTCCTTTGTTTAATGATATTGACTGAAACTGATTCTCCATGAGAATGTTGTGAAAGAATCGAAATAATGTGAACTATTTATTATACATGAATACCTCGTGGCTGTTTTTGTAGTTCACAAGGGACTGTTTTGATTCATAATCAAACAATTTAGCATAGCATTGCAACATTCTACAATACTATGCACAAAAGGTGCGACTCACCTCTCGATTGTCTGATCTATGCAGCTTTGACCCGACTCCCTTAGAACTTAAATTTTTCTTCTCTAGTTCAACTAAATCAGAGTGTAGAGCGTCGATTAACTGAAGGAAGGAAATAAATAAAATGGGGGTGATTAATAAATTGACTAACTGACTGAAGAAATATGTTTTAGTTTATTTATCACGTTCCATTTCGTTTCAAAAGCTTGTAATTTTTGCTTATTTTTCTTGGAGTGTTTTCTATGTAAATGTAATGAATACTTTGTAAAATTTGTACAGTTTTCATGGAGGCTTGTTCTAAAAGTGTTTTATAGTTCATTGTTGTTGTTATATAATTGCTTTAAGTAAAAGAAAATCCATTCCACCTCATCCAAAAAAAAAGGGGGGGGGCGAAATTCTTTTTATTCTAAATTCTTTTTATTTTTTTTACTTCTTTAAATGTAATTTATTTATTTTTCTCTTAAAAAATTATTTAAAGACTGAATTGATTTTCTTTAGGGTTTTGAAAGTTTTTATGCTTACTTAGTTCCATTTATTTAATTAATTCTTGTAATTAAGAAAATCCATTTCCCCCCATCGTAACAAAAAAAAAAAAAAAGATGGGGCATAAAGTTTTTATTTCAAATTAGTATTTTTTTTATTTCTTTAAATGTTTTTTTTAAAAATATTTTAGGTCTAAATGGATTTTCTTTAGTAATTTGAAATTTTTATTCTTAACTAATTAATTTATTTATAGTTAATTGTAATTAAGAAAATCCATTTCCCCCCATCGTAACAAAAAAAAAAGATGGGGCATAAAGTTTTTATTCCAAATTAGTATTTTTTATTTTATTTTATTTCTTTAAATATTTTTTTTTTAAATATTTTCGGCCTAAATGGATTTTCTTGAGTGTGTTTTGAAAGTTTTTTTACTTAGTTAATTGATTTATTTATAAGTTAATTGTAATTAAGAAAATCCATTTCCCCCCATCGTGACAAAAAAAAAAGATGGGGCATAAAGTATTTATTCCAAATTAGTATTTTTTTTTATTTCCTTAAATGTTTTCTTTTGATAAAAATATTTTCGGCCTAAATGGATGTTCTGTGGTGTTTTGAAAGTTTTTATACTTAGTTAATTGATTTATTTATAGTTAATTGTAATTAAGAAAATATATTTCCCCCATCGTAACAAAAAAAAAAGATGGGGCATAAAGGTTTTATTTCAAATTAGTATTTTTTTTTATTTTTCTTTAAATGCTTCTTTTTATTTCTTTAAATGCTTTTTTTAAAAAATATTTTCGTCCTAAATTGATTTTTTTAGTATTTTGAAAGTTTTTATACTTAGTAAATTATTTTATAGTTAATTCTTGTAATTAAGGAAATCCATTTCCAACCATCGTAAAAAAAAAAAAAAAAGATGGGGTGTAAAGATTTTTATTCCAAATTATTTTTACTTTGCTTTTAATTCCTTAAATGTGATTTTTTTAAAAATTTATTTCGGACTAAATGGATTTTCTTTCGTTTTTGAAAGTTTTTATACTTATTTAAATCACTTATCTGTAACTAATTAATCACATTATCTTTTTATATTTTTATCATTTAAATGTTTCACATTTCTCTCATCTTTAGCCATTATTTGTATCATACCCTATCTTAAACATTGTTTTATTATTTAAATAAATAAAAATCCAATCCACCCCATCAAATTAAATATATAAAAAATCTGCATAAAGTTTTTTTATTCCTAATTATTTAAAATGTTTTTTATTTCTTTAAATGTATAATCAAAAAATGAACTAAATGGGATTTTTACTTTGGAAAGCTTTATTTTATTATTAGGGAATGACAATCACATTCTAATCATTTTTGGTATTTTTATTACATCATTTGTTACGAAACATATTCTATTATTAAGAATGTTTTCTTTTAAGTTTAAAAAAGTGTTTCAGTTGAAACAAACCCAATTTTTTTTAAAAAACGATTTGTTTAAAAAACACTTCCAAAACTCAATTATTATATATGTAAACAAAATAACTGACCAATTTAACCTCCATTAAAACTTGCAAATTCATTTTGGTTTCAATGTTTACGAGATTGTAATCAATGTTGATTGTAAACAACCTAACAGTTTGCTTTAAAAAATAAAAAATATAAAAGAAAAAAAAAATAGAAAAAAAATAAGAAAAAAAGAAAAAAATATAAAAGAAAAATATATAAAAGAAAAATATATAAAAGAAAAAAATATAAAAGAAAAAAATATAAAAGAAAAAAAATATAAAAGAAAAAAAATATTAAAAAAAAAATATATATATATATAAAAGAAAAAAAATATAAAAGAAAAAAATATAAAAGAAAAAAATATAAGAAGAAAAAAAGGTAAAAAAAGGAAAACATAAAAATATAAAAAATTTAAAAAAGCAAACTGTGATAATAATATTTTGTGTAATCTTTTTGTATTTATCTTTCAATTTGAATAATAAAAATGTTTTGTAATATTCAACTAAAGAGTTAACAAATTAAAACTATGTATGCATTTTTGTGTTTAGTGCACTGTTTATTGAAAAATTGTTTACATCATTTTATTTATCTATAAACATTGAAATTTTTTCTGTAATTACAGTACACTCATATATTAAACAGCAGTTTAACATTGAAAGTTTCTATTTTTTGATAGCCTTCATTTTATTCTTTTAATTATAGTTTATTGTTAAATAAATTTATTTAACTTTCTTAAAACTTTTTTAATTGAAAGGTAAAAATAGGCATCAATAAAAAGCATTAAATCTTTGCATCAATGTTTCCTACTTTTTTTGCTATACTTAATGAGTGATATATTATGCTTTAAGTCTGGAAATTTTGAAAACTCTCAGTTTAAGGTTATATTTTTATTAATGAAATTTTAATGGAAGAATAGAGTTTGGTAAGAACGAATTTAAGTGATTCGAACCAAACAAAATTTCTTTTTCAATTTTTGAATATCTTTAAACTAATAGTCGAATCGATTAAAAAGGCTTCCAAAACATTGAATTTATGAACGATTCGTAAAGTGTTTTTCTTCAGATCATCCATTCAATATTTTGCTATAATTAATAGATCATATCATAAGATCATATTAAGAGGACTTTTTTCTAAAAAGTTGAACGTGTGACTTTATAGTTTCAAACCTATATTATCAAGTAAAAAAATTCCTTAGAAAAACAGGGTGAAGTAATACCTCTCGATTAACTTATCGTTTCAATTACTGGAAACCAGTCAAAAAAATTTTATGAGCAGATATTATTAACTGGAATTCTTCAAATCCATTCAAGTGTAAATTCTATTGAAATAATTGTTTAACTTCAGCTTGTTTAACTGAACTTGAATTAAATTTCAATTTAATTAAACAATGCTGTTTTTTTCGGGGGGGGGGGGGGACGAAACTCAAGCTTAATTGAATTCACGTTAATGAATACCAACCTTTATCATGAGATATTCTTACAGAAATGCCAACCTCTATCAAAAAATACTCATACTTGAATACCAGCTGTTTTCAGAGTAAGAAAATAATTATTTTTTCCAGTTTAATTAAATGTCTTGAATTATTTCCTTTGAAATATTTCAATTAAGGCAACCATTTACTAACAATTTACTAACAAAAGTTTTTGCTTTGATTATTAGGTGTGCGAAGTTTTTATAATATTTTGAAAAGCATAATATTTATAAAATTATATGAATTACCTTTTTAATTTTTCTGCCTGTAAAATTAAAATAAACAAACTGCTGAAAACGAAAACAATACTAAGACTAAATGACACATTAGTTGCTTTTTTTGTTTAAATCCCATTTGGATATAGAAGTCTCTTAAGTTATGAATCTTTTTTACAAGAATTTTTGTATTTTATTTGTCACGAGCTTTAATCAAATTAAAAGTGCAGTCTACAACTTAATGCTTTATTAAAAAGCCGCACCACAATGTCGTTTAATGAATATTTCAAATTTTTGTCTTCGCAGAGAAATATATTTTTCACTTATGCAAAGCAATTTTGTGCAAGGTAATGGCAGAAAATGTTTTGTCACTTTCTGTTTATTTTCTGTCGCAACTTTGATTAAAAGAAAAATCTATAATCTGAAAGTTCTGTGAATTACTATAAAAATAAATATTGAGCCGCGATGGCTCAGGGGATAGAGCGTTCGCCTTCCAATGAGGTGAACCGGATTCGTATCCCAGCGATTGCATGACTGGTCAATACGAATCCGCATCCGGCTTGGACCCACCACAGTAAATTACTATAAAAATAATTCTTTCGCTGCGATGGCTCAGGGGATAGAGCGTTCGCCTTCCAATGAGGTGAACCGGGTTCGTATCCCAGCGATTGCATGACTGGTCAATACGAATCCGCATCCGGCTTGGACCCACCACTGTAAATTACTATAAAAATAATTCTTTCGCTGCGATGGCTCAGGGGATAGAGCGTTCGCCTTCCAATGAGGTGAACCGGGTTCGTATCCCAGCGATTGCATGACTGGTCAATACGAATCCGCATCCGGCTTGGACCCACCACTGTAAATTACTATAAAAATAATTCTTTCGCTGCGATGGCTCAGGGGATAGAGCGTTCGCCTTCCAATGAGGTGAACCGGGTTCGTATCCCAGCGATTGCATGACTGGTCAATACGAATCCGCATCCGGCTTGGACCCACCACAGTAAATTACTATAAAAATAATTCTTTCGCTGCGATGGCTCAGGGGATAGAGCGTTCGCCTTCCAATGAGGTGAACCGGATTCGTATCCCAGCGATTGCATGACTGGTCAATACGAATCCGCATCCGGCTTGGACCCACCACTGTAAATTACTATAAAAATAATTCTTTCGCTGCGATGGCTCAGGGGATAGAGCGTTCGCCTTCCAATGAGGTGAACCGGGTTCGTATCCCAGCGATTGCATGACTGGTCAATACGAATCCGCATCCGGCTTGGACCCACCACAGTAAATTACTATAAAAATAATTCTTTCGCTGCGATGGCTCAGGGGATAGAGCGTTCGCCTTCCAATGAGGTGAACCGGATTCGTATCCCAGCGATTGCATGACTGGTCAATACGAATCCGCATCCGGCTTGGACCCACCACAGTAAATTACTATAAAAATAATTCTTTCGCTGCGATGGCTCTGGGGATAGAGCGTTCGCCTTCCAATTAGGTGAACTGGGTTCGTATCCCAGCGATTGCATGACTGGTCAATACGAATCCGCATCCGGCTTGGACCCACCACAGTAAATTACTATAAAAATAATTCTTTCGCTGCGATGGCTCTGGGGATAGAGCGTTCGCCTTCCAATTAGGTGAACTGGGTTCGTATCCCAGCGATTGCATGACTGATCAATACGAATCCGCATCCGGCTTGGACCCACCACAGTAAATTACTATAAAAATAATTCTTTCGCTGCGATGGCTCAGGGGATAGAGCGTTCGCCTTCCAATGAGGTGAACCGGATTCGTATCCCAGCGATTGCATGACTGGTCAATACGAATCCGCATCCGGCTTGGACCCACCACAGTAAATCACTATAAAAATAATTCTTTCGCTGCGATGGCTCAGGGGATAGAGCGTTCGCCTTCCAATGAGGTGAACCGGATTCGTATCCCAGCGATTACATGACTGGTCAATACGAATCCGCATCCGGCTTGGACCCACCACAGTAAATTACTATAAAAATAATTCTTTCGCTGCGATGGCTCTGGGGATAGAGCGTTCGCCTTCCAATTAGGTGAACTGGGTTCGTATCCCAGCGATTGCATGACTGGTCAATACGAATCCGCATCCGGCTTGGACCCACCACAGTAAATTACTATAAAAATAATTCTTTCGCTGCGATGGCTCAGGGGATAGAGCGTTCGCCTTCCAATGAGGTGAACCGGATTCGTATCCCAGCGATTGCATGACTGGTCAATACGAATCCGCATCCGGCTTGGACCCACCACAGTAAATTACTATAAAAATAATTCTTTCGCTGCGATGGCTCAGGGGATAGAGCGTTCGCCTTCCAATGAGGTGAACCGGATTCGTATCCCAGCGATTACATGACTGGTCAATACGAATCCGCATCCGGCTTGGACCCACCACAGTAAATTACTATAAAAATAATTCTTTCGCTGCGATGGCTCTGGGGATAGAGCGTTCGCCTTCCAATTAGGTGAACTGGGTTCGTATCCCAGCGATTGCATGACTGGTCAATACGAATCCGCATCCGGCTTGGACCCACCACTGTAAATTACTATAAAAATAATTCTTTCGCTGCGATGGCTCAGGGGACAGAGCGTTCGCCTTCCAATGAGGTGAACCGGGTTCGTATCCCAGCGATTGCATGACTGGTCAATACGAATCCGCATCCGGCTTGGACCCACCACAGTAAATTACTATAAAAATAATTCTTTCGCTGCGATGGCTCTGGGGACAGAGCGTTCGCCTTCCAATGAGGTGAACCGGGTTCGTATCCCAGCGATTGCATGACTGGTCAATACGAATCCGCATCCGGCTTGGACCCACCACAGTAAATTACTATAAAAATAATTCTTTCGCTGCGATGGCTCTGGGGATAGAGCGTTCGCCTTCCAATTAGGTGAACTGGGTTCGTATCCCAGCGATTGCTTGACTGGTCAATACGAATCCGCATCCGGCTTGGACCCACCACAGTAAATTACTATAAAAATAATTCTTTCGCTGCTATGGCTCAGGGGACAGAGCGTTCGCCTTCCAATGAGGTGAACCGGGTTCGTATCCCAGCGATTGCATGACTGGTCAATACGAATCCGCATCCGGCTTGGACCCACCACAGTAAATTACTATAAAAATAATTCTTTCGCTGCGATGGCTCAGGGGATAGAGCGTTCGCCTTCCAATGAGGTGAACCGGGTTCGTATCCCAGCGATTGCATGACTGGTCAATACGAATCCGCATCCGGCTTGGACCCACCACTGTAAATTACTATAAAAATAATTCTTTCGCTGCGATGGCTCAGGGGATAGAGCGTTCGCCTTCCAATGAGGTGAACCGGGTTCGTATCCCAGCGATTGCATGACTGGTCAATACGAATCCGCATCCGGCTTGGACCCACCACTGTAAATTACTATAAAAATAATTCTTTCGCTGCGATGGCTCAGGGGATAGAGCGTTCGCCTTCCAATGAGGTGAACCGGGTTCGTATCCCAGCGATTGCTTGACTGGTCAATACGAATCCGCATCCGGCTTGGACCCACCACAGTAAATTACTATAAAAATAAATCTTGCGCTGCGATGGCCCAGATGTTAGAGCGTTCGCTTTCCAATGAGGTGAATTGGGCTCGTATCCCAGCGATGGCATGGATGGTCAATACGAATCCGCATCAGGCTTATACCGAGCAAAGTGAATTACTAAAAATATAAATCTAATCAAATAAGGAATCTAATCAAAATACTACTATGGAACCAGGATTTGCATTTAGATTCTATTAATTGGTTTTTAAATTTTGCAGTATTTTTTTTATAGCTGCCAAATTTATTTATTAAAAAGAGAATGTAATTTTTGATCGATGAATTTCAAGCATAATTATGTGCGACTTTAGTTATTAAAATTTAAATTTACTAATTTGTTTCAATTTGTGATGAATAAGAAATATAAGTTTTGAAATATTTATTCTTGAATCAAACTTCATTCGTTTATCTAAAGTGTTTTCAAATTGTTTCAGTTATATGTGTGTGTCAATAAATGCACAAAAATTAGTGAAAAGTTATAAGCATGAAACTAATATTTTTGCTCTAGTTTTATTTATATTAACGTAAAATTTATACTTTATGCGAACCTTTTTTATGATTTTAATGACAAAGAATATAATGAATATAAAAAGAAATCCACACTATGCTTAAAGAATACATTACAAAAATGAAGCTTGCACAAAACCGTTTAAGAGTTTTATAATAATCCCTAAAGCTTTTCAATCAGAGAACAGGGATTTTTCAAACAAAATATTTTTCTGATTATCTATTTGCGAACTAATCAGGTACTGTTATATTAGTCATATTTGCTGTTATTTTTAGAATTTAATTAGTAAGTTATTGTGAGTAAATATTTAAGTTAACTTTAGCAATTAACGTTAATATATAGTTTGATTTTTTTGGAAATTTATTTTGAAAATGTTCTTTTTTTTAAAACATGTTAATTATCTTACCATGAAAAATATTTTTATACCTTTTTAAAAAATTAAATTTTTAAAAAACAATTTTTTGAGATTTTTAATTCCAAAAATGTTTTTGTTCAATCACAGGTTTTAAAGCAATTCTTTATAATTCAAATATAAGAAAAAATAAATTTAGTTATTTAGGTCATTTTTTCATCACTAAAAATATTTTCTCTCAGATATTATTTTAAAAAGCTATTTTATTTGTATGGATTATGGATATATGGATTTTTTGTATATATTTTTTGAAGGGAAAATAGTGCATGAAAAATTATTATTGTATTTTAATGATCATAATTATAAATAGTCCTGTTGATTGTTGTTATAAATATATATATATATTTCTTTTCGATTAACTCTTTTTTGAAAAACGAAATTGTTTGAACTTGACGATCACCCCTTTTTAAATATGTCATGTTTTAAAATTATTAGCAGTTGAGTCGGGTCATGAAGTTCAGGATAGTAAATAAAAAATATTACTTTGTGAAGAAGATATATACCTACTATCCATATGACGAAGAATTTACTCAAATTCTACACACAGATCGCTGTGCAAAATCGAAAATTTAAAATGTTATGAACAGTGTGACTTAAAAATGTTAAAAAAATTTGAGAAGTGCGAACGAAACTTAGCTCATGGACAAACATGTATTAACTAGAAATTATGAAATAAAAACAAAAGAAGCTTGAAAAAAATTCTAAATGTCAGGGAACAGAAACAATGTGAAAGAAGCTTGGTTGAACAAGATTCAACGAAATTATTTGAGAGCTTTAAAGGTATTATTCATAATTTTGAAGCGAAAGTGGTCGTAATTTAATTTGGTAATCGAACAAAGTTAAATCACTGAGGAATAGTGCATAGAATTTTGATTAGCTCTCGTCTGATGTCCTCTGGGATATTTGAATTGTTGATTAAACGCTGGAATTTCTAATTATAAGTTCAATGTTTATGTTTAAAAAAAAGTAGTTCACTCAAATGATCCAGTAAAATTCTCCAAAATGTTAATTTGTTTTTTAAATGAAAAAACTTTCAAGTTACAAAAGACTTCGATGATGCCGATTACAAATTACCTGAAAATAGACGAAGACTGAAGAATTGAACTGATCTGTTTTAGAAGACAAGTTTTTGAGAACTTTATAGACAATTTCACTGTAAGTAACACAGATTTAGACAAGTTTTTATAACTAAAATAATAGTATTTCCCCTGTTTCATTTTGAATGTCAGGTGCAATTGATGATGAAATGATGGAAAAGACTATGGTAAAAACTTTCTTCAAACAACTCGACCACTACATTGTACAAGCAAACTACTCAGACACTTAATTTCAGTTCTGCAAGTAGAAGTAGAAGATTTTGATTCCACAAAAAGCGGAACAATTAGTTATAGTATTTTGCGTACGTAAACTACTTGCAACAGTACTATACCATCCTTTAGTGTGCTATGAATAAGAAACTAGCCGGAGACTTTTTGAATTGTTTCGTTTTACTAGCTTTTGAACTTAAACCTAACGATGTCTGATCCTGTCTTTAAAAATGATGCAAATAAGAGTTAGCTAAGAAAAAAATTCAGTCTTCAATAATTGGGGAGATAGAAATGTTCATAATAGATAAGTGAAGTATATACATACTGCCTAACAAAGAAATGTACAACATAATTTTAGCGGAAGAAAATTAATATCAAGAATTAAATCCACCTTTGATTAATAGTTAAGATTGCAACAGATACATCACGTGAAAGTTGAAAAGAATACAAAATAAAGTGAACTGATAGACATAAACATTTCATGCCGGTTTAGTGAACTATTAAGTCATTCATATTTGATTTATGCATCTTAGTGAAGTGCTATGTAGTTCTACACACATTACACCATACCAACATGTATATTGACTGTTAATTACTATAGTATATATAAGTAAACTCACACCAACAATTCATTCTTCCTTTGATCAATAAAAAAAATTAAAACAGACACCTCTTCTTAAAGTTGCATCTAAACTCTGCATCATCTATATTTGATTTTCACAAATTGTGAAATCCCGCCTTGTTTTACAGCTATATTACCAATAACTATATAGACTATTACTTAAAGTTCAGATAAAAAAATTTCTCATTTTTGCAACAAAAAAAAAATCATTCCTATTTTGTGAAATACTTTCCACCTTACACCTCTGATTAAAAAGAACCTAATCGATTACGTGTATGAAACAGAAGATGACAATTATTACTACCGAGTCCGATCATTCAGATATCTCACTTCAAAAGGATTCCCCGAGTGACTTTTTGAGCCATGATCTAAAGTGACATCTGTATTCCCCCAGTTCATGTATCTGATCATTCAGATCAAAAGGATTCTCCGAGTGACTTTTTGAACCATGATCTAAAGTGACATTTGTATACCCCCAGTGCATGTATCTGATCATTCAGATATCTCACTTCACTTTTTGAGCCATGATCTAAAGTGACATCTGTATTCCCCCAGTTCATGTATCTGATCATTCAGATCAAAAGGATTCTCCGAGTGACTTTTTGAACCATGATCTAAAGTGACATTTGTATACCCCCAGTGCATGTATCTGATCATTCAGATATCTCACTTCAAAAGGATTCCCCGAGTGACTTTTTGAGTCATGCTCTAAAGTGACCTTTGTATACCCCCAGTGCATGTATCAAATCATTCAGATATCTCACTTCAAAAGGATTCTCCGAGTGACTTTTTGAGCATGATCTAAAGTGACATTTGTATACCCCCAGTTCATGTATCAAATCATTCAGATCAAAAGGACTCTCCGAGTGACTTTTTGAGCCATGATCTAAAATGACATTTGTATACCCCCAGTGCATGTATCTGATCAATCAGATATCTCACTTCAAAAGGATTCCCAGAGTGACTTTTTGAGTCATGCTCTAAAGTGACATTTGCATACCCCCAGTGCATGTGTCCCTCTCCCAGTGACATTTGTACAGCTCATGCACAGAAGTTCTGTTCTAGGCTTAACTTGCAAGAGGTATTAACCCCATCGATCGATATTGAAACACTCAATATTACTTGAGTTCTATCAAGTTTTCTATCCTGCAGAGTCAATGTCAGCATCACATTTTGGTGAAAATTTTTACAACATACACGTGTTTAGTGGCTTGCTCTACTACATGATAAAAACAGCTTTGACCCGACTTCTACACAACCTTGTCAAATCTCTTTCCTATTCATGCTAAATAACATTGTAGCACCAATTATTCAAAAAAGTGTTTATTTCAATAACATTTGCGACAATAAACAGAGACTACAAACTAAATAAAATGGGGGTGATTGAACAAAATTAAGTTTATTTATAGTCCTCATAAATAAATATAAATATCTTAGTTAAGTTATATGTGCTTTTTTTATTCAAATGTTTTTTCCCAATTTTCTTGAAGTTGTTCGTTATGTATATATAATTAATATCTTGTAAAATTGCTGTTTTCATGGAGGTATATCGCGAGAGGATCTTTCAGTTCATTGTTAATCATTTACAAAAAAAAAAAAAAAAAAAAAAAAAAAATCACATTTTAATTTTGATATTTTGTTTTATTAAGTTTCTGTAATCTAAAAGCATAATTATTTTTGTTAACAAATTAGCTTGTTAATTTTAACAGAATGGATTTTTTCAAAATATTTTTATACTCTTTAAAATCATTTTCCGTCATATTCAACGAAAATTAAGTAAGTGGCAGTAATTTCTATTTTGTATCGAAATAATTTTATTCCCTCCTTTCGAAAGTATATATATTTGAAATGTTTGAAGCAAAGTCTCTTACTCCAGATATATTTTATTTCAATGCGATTTTTTTTCTAATAAAATAGTAATTCAATTATTTATAGATATTTCTTTGCCATTAAAAAATCCATTTCCCCCATCGTAACAAAAAAAAAGGGTGCATATAGTTTTTATTCCAAATTAGTATTTTTTAAATTTTTTTAAGTTTTTTTTTTTTTTTTTTTTTGGTCTGGGTTTTTTTCTTTAGTGTTTTGAAAGTTTTTATACTTAATTAATTTCTTTATAGTTAATTCTGGTAATTAAGAAAATCCATTTCCCCCATCGTACCAAAAAAAAAGATGGGGTATAAAAAATTTTTTCCGAATTATTTTTTTTTCATTTCTTTAAATGCTATTTTTTTTTTAAAGTAATTTCAGACTGAATGGATTTTCTTTAGCAATTCAAAAGTTTATATACTTATTTAAGTCACTTATTTATATTCTTCCAATACTATTTTTAACTTTATTTTATTGCTAGAGAAAGACAATTGTTTTCTAATCATAATAGCCATTTTTATTGCATTATTTCTATGAACCATTTTTGCTTCCTATTTAGAACGATTTTTCTTTTCATGTTTAAAAATTTTCTATAGTTAAAAGATACTCATTGTTTCCATGATTTATTTTATAATCATTTGAAAATTTCGTTTATAGTATTAAATACAGCTAGTGTTAAGTACTAACTATTCAACCTCCATGGAAAACTCACAAATTTATTTATACTTTAATGTTTACCAGATTGTAATTTATTGTAACCTAAATATAATGTAAACAATCTCACTGTTTGCTTTAGAAAAAAAAAAAAAAAAAAAAAAAAAAAAAAAAAAAAAACATGAAAAAAGAAAAAAATATATAAAAAATATTTAAAAAAAATAAATACATAAAATTAAAAAAATATAAAAAATAAGAAAAAATATATGAGAAAAGTATAAAAAAAGAGAAATATATAAAAAAGGAAAAATATATAAAAAAAGAAAAAAATATATATATATAAAATATAAAAAAGAAAAAATATTTTTAAAAAAAAGCAAACTGTGGTGATATTTTATGTATTTTTCGATTATCTCTTAATTTGTGTGGCAAAAATGTTTTTTATTATTCAACTAAAAAAGTGAACAAGTAATATTTTGTATGCCTTTTTTTGTTTTAGTGTTCTGTGTATTAAATAATTGTTTTTATTTTATATTTATAAGCATTGACTATTTTCCCATCATTATAGTAATTTCATATATTATTTCAAGAATTTATCATTCAGTTACATTAAAATTTTAAAAGTTTGGAAACCTTTTTAATTTTTTTTATATCTAATAATAGGTTAATGGTGAAATAAATCAATTACTTTGAACTCTTTGAACTAAAAAAAAATTAAATCTAATGCATTAAAAATTCTTTGCATCAGTGTTTCATATTTTTTCCAATACTTTTTATAAAATGAGTGAGATACATTGTTTTTTATTTCCAAAAATTCTGAAAACCTTCAGTATGCTATTATAATTTTTCGAATTCAATTTTAAATGAAGAACGACTTAAAGTGATTCGAACCAAAATTTTTTTTTTTCATCTTTTGAATTTAAACTAATAGATTTGAATCGATTAATGGAATCCTTAAAAAAATTGAATCAAATGGACGATTCGTGACGATTCTATTGATACATAATATTACATAATATTTAACTATAATCAACAGTAAAATGATATTAAGAGGACGTTTTTCAAAAGTTGAAACTGTTATTTTAAATATTTACTTTGAAATTAATAAAATTCTTTTTAAATCTGGGCGAAGCGATACCTCTCGTTTTACTAATTGTTCCAATTACTGGAAGCCAGAAATTATGAACGCAGAGTATTTTTAAAAGCAGAGAGAAGCGAAATCTTTCGTTTTGAAATGAAAACTTCGTTCCATACGCAGGAAATAAATAATAATATTTTTGCGCTGATTTTCTTAACTTGTATCATTGAAATACAATTCTAAAGCTGAAACTTTCACTCAAGTTCAATTTTGAAACTTTTGTTTGACTAAAACCTAATCTGTTTCTTTTTTTCCCTGTGGCGATATTCACGCTCATGCTTAAATTATTGTACTTAAGTGAGGGCAAAGCTTTATCACGATATTCTCTTGCATGAATTCCAGATGGTCTCAGAGTAAATAAATATTTAAATACTCTTTTCAGTTCAATTAACTAGATTATATTTTCTTTGTAACTTTTCATCAAAAACACCAATTGGCAAAAAATGTCCAGAATTTTTTTTTTTTAAATTATGCTTGACAAAAACCTGAAATTTGTAAAAATACCTTAATTAAAATCATAATTTTTCTGTCGTAAAAGTTAAAATATAACAGAAATCAATAGTTAAAAATGAAAATGAGTTGATTAAAAACCACATTAATTCCTCTGATGTTTAGGCATAAGTAAAAATGCAAACTTATTTTTTTCTGATTTAGCTAAATTCTGTCTGACCTCTAATCATATTAATAATATTAAAAAGTAAACTTTTATGAAAATTTTTAATAGTTTTGAGCTTTTTATCTTTTTCTGTCTTCGCAAAAAATTTCTATTTTTCATCGACGCAATTCGTACTAGACATAGGCAGAAAATGTTTTTTCTTTGAGTTCATCAGACTACCTGATTAAAAGAAAAGTGTTTTTGTAACTAAATGCAGTGAATTAATATCAAAAATTAAATGTTTTAAATTTTTTTAAAACAAAATAACGTCGTGAAAGTTAATATGTGTTAATAATTATTATATACGTAGATAATTTATTTTTTGAAATAATTTTCTTCCATAACTGATGTTTATCAATTTCAGTGAAGATGCAATAGACTTGTTCATTTTTAACATTTAATCATCCACCTTATTTTTAAGGAGCGCATTAAATAGCATTTACATCTGCCATTGACGGAGATTTTTTTAGAAACACATCTCGCTAATAATGTGAAAGTAATGAACCTTTAAAATAATGATTCATCTATTCCTGGGATAATTTTATACCTGACCTGTATTCCACGTGAGTCAGGATAATCAAAACCTACTGTGGAACCAGGATTCGGTTCTGTTAATAGATTGAGATAGTTGGAAAAAATTTTTATCAACACTAAATTATAAATTAATAAAAGGATGTAATTTTGATCCATTTATTTAAAGTATGATGAAATTATTAGCAAATTTCACGTTTGAAAGTTTTTTATTTCAATGTGTGATGAGCAGGAAGTATTAATAGTTTCTCAAATATTCTTTAAATTGTTTCAGTTATAGGTGTCTCTATGGGTAAAAGTAAAAAAATTGAGTGAAACGTTTATATTCTAAATCTAAGCTTTTTATTTTAGCTTTATTTACAAATTATTATGTCTTTTGTATTATTGAGGAACACATTTTTATGATTTTAGTGCGGAAAAATATATTCAGTAAAATATTTAAAAAAAGCATAAAAACACTTCAAATATAAAATTTTCACAAAACTATTTTAAGCGTTTTGAAATTTTTAAAGCTCTTTAGTCATTCATGAGATTTCAGCAACAAAATAACTTTTAATTAAAGAACTAATCATGTACTGTTATTTTTAAAATTTTATTGCTAAATAATTGTTGGTGAATGTTTAATTAATCTGCAGTAGTTAATGCTAATTATTCACTGTTTGATTTCTTTTTCACTTTTTTGAAGAACTCATATGGTTTTTAAGTACTCTTTCAAAACTTGTGAATGAGAGTAACTCCATACTAAAGATATTTTTGCGTTTTTTATTTTTTGTTCAAACTTTATAACTCAGTTTCTCAGATATTTATTTCGAAAATGTTTTCGTTAAAGACATATATTTACTTTAAATTATTAGATTAAAATATTACAATATACACTACTGACTATGCATAGAAGGTGTTCACTTCAAACGAATGTTTTAGTGCGAAGTGTAAAAAATCGAATAAAAAAAGCTGTTTATTCTCAGTTTGGCAATGGTTATCTATTTAATATTGTGGGTTATAATTAATGGGTTTACTTAAGATTTTTTAACTATTTTTATATGTGTGATTTTTTTTTAAATAGAGCAACATTTCTTAAAAAGAATTGGTATTCTAAATATAACGTTTTTCTTGCTTAAATGTGCTTCCCCTCTTTGATCTAATATTTTACCAATGATTAAAGAAACTGAATTTGTGACTAATTAAAATTTTTTCGCTTGTTCCATTATTAATTTTTTTTAACTATTTGCAAGTTAGAAAAACTACCAGTAAGAAAAAAGTACCCTGAATTTTAAAATGTAAATGAGCTCAATGCTTGCTTTTAATTATTAAACCAATAATTATAACAGTAATTGACGGTCTGTGTAAAAAAGGCATTATTACCACTTAAAAATGAAATTATCTAGAGTATAATTATATTTTTAATTTAAATCGTCGTCCTCCCTATGGTTTAGCATTTGATCAGTATATAAACTACAGAGGTACTTCACCTCTGCACACCTGAGAGTCATTTTTTTTTCTTAAACTACTGCACATTTTTTAGAGTTTTAAGTCGTTGGTTGATTAATCATTGTCAAAAAGAAACCAATATATTATAAATATATCATTTTTAAAACTTATTGTGTAAATAGTGTACTAATCAATATTTGTGGAGCTTGAATGCAATGAAAATTCATTGCAATTAAAAACACTTCTATTTCAACAAGGAACTGTCAATTCTCTCTTAACTTTAGTCTTGTGAATCAAAAATAAATTTTTTTTTCAAAGGAGTTAAAATATTTAACAAATCCCAGGTTTTTTTTATAGAATATTTCGAAACGCTTTAGTTTGCTGATGACCAATAGTTAAAATTTAAGTGGTTAACGCTCAATTTAATTTTATTGGTCGTTCCTAAACCATCAAATTTTAGTATTTTTCAGCTGTTACTAAATCTATCCACACACATCGCGAAAACGAAACCAATATGCATGTTTTTTTTTTTTTTTTATGCTTTACTGTGTTTATGAAACCATTTCACTAAGTATTGAAATAAAATTAAATTAATGAAACTTCGTTAAGAGAAAATACTTTTTTATGCGATGATATAAAATATATAAAAGAAATTAAATATCGATTCATAAATTGAATTAATAAAAAACTGTTCGAAGAATGTTGTTTACTATAGTGAATGTATTATCAATTGATTGATGAGTTAAAGATTTCCCTAAACAGATCAAACATAAGCGCAACTACTTAAAACTTATCACTATTTTTATATTTCTATTTTCCTTTATTTCAAATAATTTTAATACACTTAATAAAAGAAATTTGTAAAATCTCATTTCTTTGTGATTGACGCTTTACCTGCAAACTGTCATTTCAACATTATATAAAAAGTCAAATTTTGCATTTAAACATTCTTTAAGAAAGTCTTTTTGCTGTTTTTTTTTTTACCCAAATTTTTTGAAATTCACGGAAATAATCCACACTTATAGTTTTTCTGTTTTTTTCTCCCTTTATAAGTCCTTTTTTTTTTCAATGTAAGAAATCTGAAAACTAAAAATGTAATTTCAAAATGAAGCATTATTTATTGGTAAATGCATAAAGCATTTTAATTAATATTACTCTCTGCGTAGTTGCAAATATCTGGGAGAAGTTCATTCTAGTAAACGTATTTTGCTTTTTTTTTGGAGCGATAAAGAAAATGCAAAATCCGTAGAACTGCCAATGAGGTGTTATTTTCTGAATTTGTGACCATTAAACTTAATAAAATTGATTTGGTGATAAATCTATACAAATTATCGATACTTTGCCGATATACAAAATTGTGTAAAAGTAATAGGGCATTTTTTAAAGTAATAAAAATACAAAATCCAAGAAATTGCCAATACGTTTTTATGAGTTTTTTACCATTTAGAGTAATGCAGAACCTGTGCATTATTACTCTTAATGTGCAACAGAGAATTTCAATTCTCTGACCGACTTTTTGAAGTTGCGAAGCGAATTTAATGAATTGTTTAATAACTAAAGAGATTTAATGAAATGAAATTTGCCAAATTAAATTTGAAAAGGCTTATAAGAGGTGAAATGTTTAAGAAAGAAAATTCTAGAAAAAAATTTTTTGAACTATTTATTCATATTTTTGATAAAACAATGTAGTTTTATCAAATATGGTTGCGCATTTTCAAATTATCCACTCTAGTATGAAGTCTAATTTGGTGCGTATTCTAATATCCAATCTAGGAAAAAATAATAAATACATAAAAGAATTTAAAATTTGAATGCATACATAAAAAAATTAATGATTAAGTTTTTCTTAAAAAGAATCAGTAGTGTACCCTATTGATTAACAAACACAGCAACTCATAAGACTTGCACATTTCATCGTTTTAGAAAACTACTTGAAATGTCTCAACTAGTAATAATGATTGTGTAAACTATTTTTTCACTTTTAAAAAAAAGTTTCGTAGTAATTAATGGTGTTACGTTATAGCATGTGCTCAGCCATACTTACATGATTAATAATATTTTTCTACCACTGATTAATTAATTGTAGTTTATTAGTATTTTTTATCGTTGTCGTTGAATGTAGGGTTTAATAGCTCAAGTGTTGCAGACACTCTTACTGCCCTAAGCCCAAACATCGCTGTGTGCTCAATGCAATAAAATCAAACGGTATATAAAACAAGTTTGAAAAATTACTAGGGACAAAATAATTTTTAATTTCTCACGGTTATTTTAAGTGCAAAATATGAATTTTAATGGATTATTTATTTCAATGCGTATTTTATTATTTTTTTTTTTTTTGACACAAAAGTTAATTCTTTCAAATAAAATACTCTTGGTCCTGCATTCGCCACTTTTTTTTTAATTCATAGCTACTGTAATGTTATTCGCAGTTTAATAACTTATAAATAGCATAAAACTGAATTATTTCTTTTACGCTAATATTTATTTAAGAGAAAGAAATTTTTCAGAGCTTTAAAAGGAGAATAACGTCATTCCTTAGATAAATAACAAGTGTTCAACCTAATACTTAATTACAAACAAAAGCATGGATTATACTTTTTAATAAAAAAAAACTTAAGCATTAAAATAATTTTTTTTATTAATATGAAACGCATGCAAAGTGAAAATATTTTCGAAATCAATTTTTAAAAAATTCCCCAAATATTGATATTAAAAAAAAATATTTGTCCTGTGAAACATTCCCATTAGATAATTGCACTATCCGCAAAATACCTATTCAGATTGAGTGCTTATAAACTTACCATTTCTTTTAAATATTTTTTCGAAAGTATTATTAAACTCAATAGTTTCATTTTTCTTTAAAAAAGAATATAACTTAAACACATAAAAATTCTTATAAAATTTCTGATACAAACTCAAATTAGTTATGACAATATTTTACAAAAAAATTCGAAATGATCGGGAAAAAATTGCACTATTTTTAATATTTTAAATTCATTTTGTCTAATTCACTTAATTACTTTCCTTTATGTATGAGATTCCCTTATGAATTTGATTGCCGCCTCTCACAATAGGTGAGAAAACTTCTGATTGCAAAAGGGTAGAAAGTGAGAAACTTGGAATATGCAGATCACTAACCGCATCGTTCATCGGAACGGAAAATATTTTAAAAGTCACAGAAACTAAATATTTTGAGTCTTTTTATCAGTTTTTATATTTCATTATTAAAAGGAGAAAAAAATACACGCTTTATTTCTGGGCACCTAGTTAGTAAAAAAAACTTTCTTTTGAGATTCATTTTTTCAAAAGATTAATATTTTTTAAAAGAAATATATTCCGAATTTTTTGATTAATAAAAAAGAGTTTTAGACCGGTAATATTTATATCTCTGGTGCAAAACATTCTGGTGCATTTGTTTTTTAAAAAGCAACGTTTCTTAATGAATAAAACTGCCATTTTTTCATTCAAATTTTCTTAAGCTTTTTTTAATTTTATTATTATTATTTTTTTAAACAATCCGTTTTCAGAAAGGTTGTCATATAACATAAGATTGTCAAGAGAATAAAACAACGATAACTAACCTGCAGATTTTGCTAACCATTTCGATATTTTATAAATAAAAATAACAATAAAATAAGTTAAAAAAATTAATTAAAATTGTTTTTCTTTTCTCAAAAGGAGAAAACGTTACTTTAATTTTTTATTCTACGCTTATTGATGAAATAAAAATAAGCATACAAGTTAAAAGCTTTGAATGGTTGCTTATCTATTTTTGTAAAGTAGATATTTTCTGATTTACAGTGATTTTGAAGCAATAAGATAATTGATTTTTACTGTTTTTATGAAAATGGCCTTAAAAATATTTTAAAAAATCAAATGATAACGGCAAATAAAATTTTATTGTTCACAAGTATGATTCTTACTATAAACGTAAAACTTATTATTTTGATATTCATCTTCAAAGTCATAAAAAATCATATTGAACATTATTATCAATTTGACAGAATTTCAAAATCATTGATTTAAATGACATCATGTAAAATAACTAGAAGGATTAAAATGGGCTATTTAGTTACCGACTTAAATGGAACATTATTTTAAAATCTCTACTAATTTTATCGTAGAAGCCTGTCCTCTTTAAGGATGAATCCCCCTGATTAGTAGGAAAATAATGCAGCTAATAATGCAGAAATGGATCCAGTCAATCAAACTAATTATTTCTATTACTAGGTTTTTAATTGATATATGAACAGAACTTAATCTAATGTTTGCAGAGTGCCTTTCCTTTAAATACCTTTTACTGAAGAGAGTTAAATATTTCATAAATATAAATTGCAGTTGATGTGATAACTTTTTTAAGCTGTTGGCGACTTCTGCACAATGGCCGACGAGAAACTAATAAATAACTAGCAGATTAGAACCAGAAAAAGAGGAGAATTGGACTTATGCCATATATCTACCGATTCTTTTGTTTTTATAACTTCAAGTTGCTTGATTTTTGGCTTACCTTAGTTTGAAATGAAGCACTTACTAAATGGCCCTGCAAGTAATCTAGCTTGGATAAACTTTCAGTATTTAACAGCCACGTAAGATACATTTTAATTTCTTTCCAGGGTTCATGATTACATTGTAGATAAAACTAGATTTTAAGTCTCGAAACAAGCTTAATTGAAGTTCTAAGAAACCATCTGTTTCAAATTATTCAAAATAAATGTGCAAATATACTTTGGAAAAAAAAAATCAGCAACCATCACAGATGAAAAAAATGTTTAAAAAGCTATTTTTATTTATTTATTTTGCAAACATGATGAGCAGAAAACGTGCAGCATGGTCCCGGGCACTTCAATTTTTTTTTCTTTTTCTTCTTAGGTGAAATTGAAAAATTGTCTTAAAAGTTCAATTGTCTTAAAGATAAAAAGTTTCAACATTAAACTATCAAGTTTAAAATTCGTTTTTTACAAATATATATTTTAGTGCTAATTCTTTTCATTAGGCTCAGCGTAAGGATCTACTAGACCAAAGCTATTCATTTTCAACCAGGCAATTTTTTAAAAATGTATTTAAACTAATTTTCAATCAAAAATATATAGCTGAATTGACGGAAAAGCAAAATTAAATTGTTCGTTATGTACTAAAGTTAAACTAAAGAAAAAATATTAATCAGATCATTTTGCATGTCTTGCAATTGTTGAAAACTTCAATTTTTATATGTTAGAAATAAAGAAAAAAAGAAAATTTTGGAAAAAAGGTAACTATTAAGTACATTGGGGGGGGGGGGATTACTACCACTGTAGATGCAAAAATTTTTGATTCATCTAAAATTTGAATCTTATTTGCAGATATATAAACTACCTAAAATTCATTTTTAAACAGTCCTCTCTTTTTTTTTATTTATCTAAAAGTTTTAAAAATAAAGAAAATTGAGAAGAAAAAAATATAATAAATTCCTTTTATTGTTTTCAAAAAATTTTGAATATTTAAATTTGGTTAAATTTCTCTGAGTTTTGTCTAATTTGGGCTGATCGCGCGAACTTCACCTATAATAAATGTCGAACAACTTTAAATGCACTAATTTTGTTAGTTCATATTTTTATTTTTTTAGTTTTGTTAAGGTCAAAAATAAAGTTTTAATTTTTTTATTTATTTTACTAGTGAAATACTTTAATAAACTCAAAAGTATGAATATTTTTCTTATAATTTTAGATAAATTGAGATTTTGAAATTCTTGGACAATTTTAGACATTCGTCCAAAACATATCTCTGAAAGGCTGTTTGTGAAAATAGATATCTTATTATTATTAATTGTTCAGTAAATCCTTTTACCATCCATGGTTTGCATCCGTTAACATTCTCCAACCTCTTTCTTATTGTTGAGTGTGTTAATCTGAATATCATAAACACCATTTTCATTTTTCTTCAGTTCACGAGTTAACTGTAGAGAAATCAATATGAAATTTTTTTCAACAATTATTGTTATTAAACATGACATTTCTACTAAGATTGGTATTGGATATTTGCCTTCTTGCAAGCATCAAAAAAGCATCGCTAACGCACCGTGAATGTTAAGATTGCTTACGTTACCTAAGAGAAAGAATTTGAAAGTTTGATATTATTCCAGATTTAATATTCGATATGTAATCAATTGTTTAAACGTATAATATTTTTGGTAGAAATATTTCTTATGTTTTAGAATATAATGAGATTTCTAGATTGAAAAAAAAAAATATTGTAGTAAGGGAGCTAGATCTAGAAGAGTTAACCTTTTCTCACCAAATTGTTTCTTAACAAGCCAGTAAAATACAGCGAAGCCGGGAAAATTTAGGGAAATTCCATAAATTTGAGGGGGAAATATTTTCGCCTTCAATATTCATAATCGCTTGGATAAAATTTCCTCTCTTATTAATCCCCTTCTCTATCATACATGGTAGTTTCTGACTACTAAATATGTATCATACATGGATAGGTTGTTTCTGACAATGAATTATTTGAACTTATTGACTGCTCAAATGGTGTGCACTATACATGAAAGATAGGTTGTAGTATGCTGAATGCTTTCTTGGGGCTCTGGTCTGGACTTGAGTCCGTTTGACAATCAAATTAGTACAAGGAAAATATTTTCTAGATTTGTGATGCAGTACTGAAATTGTGTCCAATTAGTATTTACAAGAAATGTCAGGTTAATTTTCACCAAAGAAGAAAGCTTTTAGATTGCTTAAAAATTGATTGAAAAGAATAACTAGACTTAATTTAATTATGCTTAATTTTAATACGCAAGGTTAATATATTCTTAACACTTATTAAATGAATGAAATGTCATACTGTATTAAAGAAGCAAGTCTGGGTGTACGCCAACGATCTATTTTGAAAAGAAAATTCCCTCCCCTCCCTCATTTTCTTATCAGTGAAAAGGTTAGGAATAGCAATGAAATGAGCGGTTAGCATAAAAACAGTGGGTCAATGATAGAGAGAAAGAAAGAAAGAAAAATGCAAGATGCAACAACGGTGGATAATAAAAATGACAGAATTCAATGAAAGTGAGATAGTGTAAGGGAGAATCAAAATAAGTGTTCGATTGCTTGTTTCGATTGCTAGAAAAAATAAAAGGGTTTCTAACACGAATATTAAGAATGTGCCCCTGAAAAATTCCATTCTTTCCCAATCATGAATGAAATTATGGAGTTCCTTGGTCAACTCAATGAACTGAAAAAAAATATCTAGACTTTGAATACAATGTAAATTCCCTTTTTTGTTTTCTTTTTCGGGCAATTAAATTTAAAGTTCATGGTTGTTGTTTGCAAAAGGAGGTTAAAAATAAAGTTAGTCAAAAATTAAATCCAATTTTGTATTTTTGCAGAAGTAACGTGGGCGTATCTGATGTGATGCTCCCAGTTGTGCATGCCCCGAGTAACGTGTGGAATATCCATCATTGCCTCAGTCAATGGTGTGTCGGGGAGGCAAATGTATGGACGCACTTCTCCATGAGTGCATCATTGAGGAACCCTGAAATTTATAGGGTGTCACACTCTACCACAGTTTCCTCGATGGTGTTTTCATGAAGTAGTGCTTTCATATGTATGACCTGTGACATTCCATTGATGAGAGGCTATGATAGATATACCAACCACACTCATAGAGAATATACGTGAAGACAATAGGCCGTACTCAATTTTTTCTTCTTCCTTTTCGTGCGAAAATATTAAATTTAACTTACTTCTTGAGTTACTTTCAAATTAATGCATAACATCCAAAATGGGAAGGGGGAGTCATTTTTTAAATATATATTTTATAATTTTTTCCAACATATTTACTTCCTTTTGCATGTTTTCTTCCCTTTGTTTGTTTTCCTTTTGTATATTTTTTATACTCATTTTCCTAAAATCTCTCAATTTATTTTTTCTGGTTATTTTTTTCTTGCTATTCCGATTGATTTTATTAAATATTTTTAATTCTGATTGTTTTTTTTAAATAAATTTCCCCCCTTTAGTTTTAGATCATAATTGCTTTTTACCTATCTTTCCATAGATTTTGCTTATTTCTAATAACTAGATTTTAAGTGCGTGTTATATACCTACCTTACTTTTTATTCATATTTTATGCATGCTATTTTACAGTTTATAATTTCTACTTATTAATCGAGAGCTTGAAGTTTTCTTGAAAATGCATAATCAATTACATGTCCATTTTAAAGTTTGATATTAAAGAAATATTTTTAAATTATAATTTGATTGGAAATTTTCTTTTAACTTTAATGTACTCATTTTTTATTTTAATAAATTCCTAATGTCTAAAGGTTTTTTTTTTTTTTAGTTTAAAGCTTGCATCTTTAGTGAGTATAATAGCGTCACAATTAAAATTAGAGCTTTGTACTATATGTTTGATCAGAGATGCGAACATTTGACAAATTCCATGAATTGCGCTCACTACATTTTGAACGACGTGCAGAATCTCACATAGCAATTTTTATAGATTTAATGTATTGTCTATAAATCCTCGTAATTTTGAACGGAACTCAGAAGGCAAAAAGCAACTATATAGGACTATGTAGTAACTATAATCAATGAAGGAATATGTAAGAAATAATAAAAAAAAATTTCCCGTTTGATGAGACTGTTATGACCTGCTTGTTTATAAAAAATATTTATTTAAAGTATACGCGGAACAATAAACTCCCAAAGCTGGAATCCGAACCTCAAAAGGTTATTAAGTTTTTTTACTAGAAGGTGTACTTGACGTGGCAAATAGATTTTTTTTTCTCTCTCAAACTAAATCAAAATGTTTCCCCAGGGGGTTTGCTTAACCCTACAATGTGGATTTTTTTTTACTACATTCTGAATTTTTACTTTTTCCTTAATACTCATGTTTTGTAAAGCTTTTGTTCATGTGTACGTGTCTTGGAAAAAATTCTCATTTAAGCGTGAAAAAAAAAATTTAAAATTAGAAAATCAATAAAATGTTCTTTTTCTTAAATTTAACAGTTTCAAAATTTCTATATTTTAAATTTTAGGAAGTCTTTGCAAATGTTTTGGGAAATTTTTAAATTTTAACAGCCAACTATTTGACGTTCCAAATTTAAAAAAAAAAAAAAACTATGGAAAAAAGGAAATCAAAGATCAAAAAGAGAATAACGGCATATGTCCATTTTTACAAGAATTTCTATTGGATCGTCATGTTGTGCATTTTGAGGGTTACTAATTTTTATAAATCATTAACATGAAAAATTTTCACGAGAGTTTTTACTCAGTGAAGATATGCCGTGATTGGAAAAAATGTTCATGTCCATGTATAAACAAGAAGAACTAAGAAAAGTATCGTGAATACGACAAAACTTAGTGAGGAAATATTTATGGCAAAGAAGTTTGAGGAAAAAGCGATTCTTGTCCACCAGATTTTATAATTTTTTTTTCTCAACATCAAAAATTGTACATTTTGTTTTATTTTTTTAATTTCAATCATATAGCTCCTGAATAATTCACAAACCTTGACATTCGTTTTTCTCAGAATCAGCTTTCATGTACATAAACCGTCCCTTCCTTGGATCTTCAATTGTTACTTTATCGGCTTAAATTGTAGTGTTAAGCAAATACGGGCTCCACGCACCCGGGTGCCCCAGTGACGTCCATCTTCGTTTATATCAGTAATTATTGGCGTAAATCATGCTTAATGAATTTTTATAATATTTACTTCTAATGACTAGAATTTTAATTTCGATTCTTTTTAAGAGAATAATTGATAAATATGTAAATGACAAAACAAATTTTAAGGCTCAATTATGGTTTATATTATGCTTTTTTAAATAGCTCAAAAATGTTTTAGGAATAAATTCCATCATGTCTGATGACTCTACAATAAATTCGGATTTCTCCCACAAAAATGAAGATGGACGGTTTCTTATCGTGACAAAGTATTTTCGTAATAACTAATTTTTCAACTCTATTCTCGGCGTTCTTTTAGATAATAGTTAAGATTCTATTGAATTACAAAAAATGGTCCCCAAAACTAAAAAGTATTACTCCGTTAAACAAATATGACTTGTTCAAAAAAAATTTTAATATCTGGTTTTTTAAAGGAAATAAAAATATTCATTTTGTATAAGTGGAAAATAAAATTAATTAGAAAAATTGTTCCGTTATTCATTTTTACTTATCATATTAGATTTGTATTGTTTAAAACATATTATTAGACTTCTTATTAAAAACATATTCAATTTGTATTGTATAAAATACTTTTTTGAGAAAGGAAAGTTTAAACTGATTTGAAAGAAAAATTCAGTAATATTTTTTTTCATGGGTTTAAAATTCTAGAGCTTTCTATTCACTTTTATTATATAGTTAGGTTTTTGATATTTTTAATGTAAGGAAAAACAAATGCTCTCAGAAGGAAATATTTTCAAAAAAGCTTCATTAATATTTTGTGTTATTTTAATGGATTTTTATGGTAATTGATTTTTAAGTCAAACCAACCTACCTGAGAGAAATCCTTCCAAAACAATTGCCCCACAATTTATTTCTGTTATTATAGTCATTTGATTAAAGAGTGAAAATAGAATGTTCTCCTAGCTTAAAATTCCAATGCATTTGTTTTTCCAAATTGAAAATTTCTGCTCTAAATTTAAAGAAGTTTCGCAACTATTTTAAACACAACATATAAAACTATTTGTTCTCAAAATTGTATTTACCTTTAAACCGAGCACAAAAAATGCGTATGGCTAAAAGTTATGAACCTCACATTTATTTTACAAACTATGCATATCTCACGGTATTAATCAACGAAATTTTTTTTTTAATAAAAAGAGAGAAGAAGCTGTCTTTCTATTTTTATTTCGAAACAGATGCAATAAAAACAGCTTTTTTAAGTGCAGAAACTTTCTTATAATAAATTTTTGTATATGTATTTATGTTCTATGCTTTAAAAAATTGCAAAGTTTTCAACAAATCCTTTCTTCACTGTTAAATTTTTAAGGAAAACAAAATAAAGCCTTAAATGGAATAAAATTTCTTTAAAAACTTAACTGCAAGTTTGTTTTTATAAATCAAAACAACAAAAAGAACCTAGATTATCTATTTTGATTAATTTCTATATTAAAATACTCTTCACAGTATTCATTGTTTTCCTATTTGGGGGAAAGACAATTTTCCTCATAAGTTTTTTAATACATGAGTATGGAAAGTTTTCATTTTATAAATATTAATTTTGATAGTTGAATAAGTATTCAATAATCACAGTTGATTGCTTCAGAATTGCTTAATTCCAATAACTATTTCAAAATACTTTTTTGAAAATAATGATTTGTTCAAGAGATTTGTTTTACATTACAATATAAAAATTATAATTATATTTAAAAAAAATAAATGTTTGTGTAGATGTAAAAAGAATGATTGCAGAGGACTCGCTATTATTCTAAATGGTTTGTGTTTTTTGGTAATAAGAATCATGGCTTTTATCTCCCATGAGATGGTCTTAAATTGAATGTCTTAAAAAGGAAGCCAAAATGTCTTATCTGTTATTTTTGAAATTTAATTTTACGCATACAGAATATTATGCGTCAAAAATGTATCGTTGAAATGGAAAAACATAAAATTTACTTTCTTTTATTTAATGTTTTAACTAAATTAAATATCAAAATTTTCTCAATTAAAAAATATATAGAAGCTGCTGCTTCCTTCGATTGAAATTTATAACATAAAAATTTCATCATTAAATGCTAAAGGTTTTTTATATTTACTATTGTTACTTTTTTGTATTTACATTGTTACAATAAATGGTTAGCTATTTTATCTCATGTATTGTGTGTGCTTTATCAATTTAAGACGTTTCAATAGGAAAATTTTAGTAATTGATTCAACCGAATGTTTGTTTCCTTCCTGGATTTAAAAAACGTTAAACTGTGGTTATTTTAATTTTGAATCTTTTTTATAATTCTGAAATTCGTGTATTTACAATAATGTGTAATGTAAATACATAAATTTTAGCTCATTATTTGTTTTTGATTGGAGGATAATATTTGTCCAAATTGTTTTGAATTGTTATTTTTAAATAGAAAGTTTCATAATCAACCCCGTACAGCACAATCAATCACAAATTTTCGAAAAGAGTAAAATATGTTGGTTGAATGTAGTAATTTGTTTACATAAATGAATTCTTTTTTTAGTAAATATTTAAATTTTTAAAAAAAATCTTTTCGATATTTTTCAGTTCTAAACACAAGTTTTTAAGATGTCATTTTGTTATTGGCCTATTTACGGAGTTCATTGAAAAGCTACTTTTAGACATTTTCATCATTTACGAGTTAGAACTTGAATGCGTGTTGAGGAAGCTCATTATTACCTATTTTCCAATTTTATTTTCATTTCAATTAGAGTGGAATAAAACATGCTGAAATCTTTCCAAGAATTAAGAATGTAAAAATTTTGCCTTCGGAAAATTAAAAAAATAATCTTTGATACAATTATGATGTAAACTAGCTCTATATTTTGAAACTTTCTATTTCTATTTTCTATTTAAAGAGGTTCCAACAATTACTATTTATCCATAATGAAAGTTTTTTTATATTCTAGATAATGATATTACATTTGAATAATAGAAATTATGGCTTTTGAGAATTTTAATAACAATTTACTAAAAATAAGTTGGTTTTTTTTTTCGTTTGCAGCAAAAATTTAAAAAAAAGGTATCACTTAAGTATTTCTCTACACTAAATTCATACATAATATCATTAATATTAACTACTTATTTTATATATATAGCTATATAGAATTAAGTAGTTAATTTGAAATTTCCTTAGGTTCCACATATTATTGCACAGGTTATATGTTTAGGTTATATATATTATTGCATAGGTTATATATATTTAGGCTATATATATTATTATATATTGTATATATTGTGTATATTACTGATATCTAGTGTGGAAAGTTGGCACTTCCGTATTTATCTATTTTTTGTTTAATTTCTTAATCTTAAGACCTTGCATTATCTAATTTTTTCAATTTTCAATACTTTTGTGCCAATATAAAAAATTCTAATGGTATAATTTCGGATTTGTTGTTTTAAAGATACTATGGCTCTTGTTCTCTAAAGAGGTTCTAAAGTGCTCTTCAGAGACCAAAGTTATGCAAATTAAGAATTTATAAATTGTAAATCTATTACTATTGAGTTATTATTATATGCCTTCAGTGTTAATAATTTATATTAGTCCTCTCAAATATTTTTTGCAATATGTGTTTTCCTAAATAGAAAGCTTCTAGAAAAAGTGATTGTTGGCTTAACATTCAAATCAAGAGTTTAAAATTACTCATAGACAAATAAAATCGGATTAGACTGCAACCCCAATCGTCCTCTTGAAACAAACTTACCCTAAAAAATTATCTTTCCCCCTTATCACATTAAATTAATGAAACACTCCTCATGGAAGAATTAATTTTTTAGAAAGATTAAAGTGTTTAAAGGTTTAACAAAAAAAAAATTTAGAAAACGTATTTTTTGGTTGGTTTCATTAAAATATTTTTATGTGGGTTGAAAAGCAAAAAAAAAAATTAATAAATAAATAAATAAAATAAAAGAGAGGAAAAAAGATTGACAGTTAATTTTCAATATTTAAAGACTTTATTAATTTTTTTTCTGTGCAACTTGTCAACTTATGTCGTTTTAAATTGAGTTATAAAAGAGTTAAACGTCATGTGTAACAAATTTACTTAACTGGTAAGTTTCATCTATATTAAAATTCTAAGATTTTCTTTCAGAAAAATGAAAGAAAAGAAAATTTAATAAAATGAGTAAAATTAAAGTGAGTAAAATTAAAAGAAGTAAAATTAAAATAAGTAAAATTAAAGTAAGGAGAACTAAAATATGTAAAATTAAAATTAAAACATTAAAACAAAGAAAGAGTGAAATTTACTTATGCAGAGCAAAATATAATGTACGTAATTGAAAAGAATTTGTAACTTCCGAAGAGTTTGGACAAAGTATAATTTTTCTTTCTAATAAATATTTCCTAAATTTAATTTCAAACTTATTGTTTTCAATCGAATTTCGAATTTACGAAAGAAATATTTAATTATTAAATTGCTATTTTTTTTTTATACAGTTTCGTTTTAAAAAGTAAAATATAAATCAAAATTTGATGCTGGAGACTATTGAACGTTTGTTAAAATTCCTCTAACATTTCTTATTAAAATTTTAATTTCAAAAGCTCCTAACTAAATAAAGTAAAGCAAATTATAATATAAATTTGAATAGTTTTGGTTATGTCATAAATTTTAATCTAAATAAAGGCAAAACATTAAACAAAAAGTTACAAGTTTTAAGAATAATTTCGTACAAATTTTTATAATTTTTTTAATAACGAGATTATTAAAAATGCAGCTTTAAAGTCTTTAAATTGTTTTTAAAGAAACGGGTTAAAGGTTTGAAAGATCAAAAAATTTCATTTTGATTTATCTAGTGATTACCTCAGACAATACATCTTGACATTGTAATTTTTTGTTCGAAAATATTGATTTTTTCTATCTTGCTTTCGCGTTGAGTTCTATTAGCAATAATATATCCACAATGGATGCAAAAACAGACCATCGCACGAATTTCACCTAGCTTTAACATTAAGAAAAATATTTATCGCCTATGAAATTTTTTTATGGTAATTACCAGGAAACAGTACAGAGTTGAAAAGAAAAGAAGCACGTGGGAAGGGTAAAAAATATTTTTAAAGAAATCAAAGATGAATTTTCTGTCCATTTTATTTGGCGCTTCCTTGTGATAGCCTAGGTTCACCAATTGGTAAGTCCACCCCTACCCAAACACTTGAAGGTTTGATGATTTTGTCCTAAGAAACTTCCTGGTTGCCAATTGGCAATCATAATGAGCAGTCTACCTATATTATTAGTCTATGAAGGAACTCTTCTGTATGTGTAGCTAACTTTATGCATTCTGTTTTGTGCCTTTCATAAAACAGAAATTAATATTTTAAGTAAACGTGGATAATGGAATGTTTTGAATGCCTTCTGAGTTCAAAGTTTAAAAAAAAAATACAACACAGTAAATACGCAAATAAGTTTATTATCAAAGGTTATAAAAGTATTAACATTTTCTCACATAAGTCAGGCAAAAACGAATCAAAGAATTGCAATGCGTCTATAAAATTTGAATATCATTTTACAAATTAGTGATATGAACGTGCAGAACCACAAACGGTTACGCTTAGTGGAAGAAAATGCGCTGAAGGAATTTTTTAATCACCAAATTTAAGCGAGAATAATTGTTGTTGACTGACTATCAAATTTACTACGTCGTTAGTCATACGTCTACTTTTTACTCTTTAAAAACTGTTGTGCAATGTTTACTGTTTATGTATTTCATTTTTGATTTTTAATATTATATTTTTTTACAGGTGAAACTAATGAATATTTTAGATTCTTTTAGCTTATCGAAATCGTTGTTTAGTGTTCTCTGATCTTATTCGTATGGATGAATGACTTTTTGTATGCATAGATGAAGAGAGCAAGACATTTTTGAAAAATTCTCCAAACTCGTCTTTTGTATGTTAGGTAAGTTGAACAATTGTATAATGATGAATTCTTCATAATTTAAGACGAATTTCCATAAAAGTTTATAAAAACTAAATTAAGTAAAAGGATATTTTATTTACTATTGAGTGAAATCAGCTAGAATTCAGGAAAATGCAGTATTTTCGGAGTGGTACAATACGCAAAAAGAAAAAAAAACTGAACTAGTGAACACATTTTTACGGAGTATGACTCAATCTTAATGGTTTAAGGGTCAATTTTTAAATATGTTAATTAATTAGTGCAGATGATATTTCTAGTTACGAAATCTGATTCAAAAACGCACTTTCTCTGAATAAACATTTTGTCCTCTACTGATTTTTTATAACAATAGCTAATGCATAACCGATAAGGAATATTCTTTTTTTAAACGTCTTTTCCCAAAAATAAATGGAATTTCTTTAATCATTTTTAGGATGGGAGGTGTCAAAATTTCTCCTAGAAGCAGCTATCCAAATTTTAGAAACCCCCTTCTACGAATGATTCTGGAATTATAAGAGGACACAAACTCTTCCTTTTATTATTAATGTAATGTTTAAACTCGTTCACATTAATTAGTACAATTAAAGAAAAAAAATTATAATGTCATTTATTTATTTTTAGAATCATGTCAATAAATAAATAGCCAACAAATTATTTGATAGAACGAAAGAAACAAACTTTTGAAGTTTAACGACATGAAGCCGTTTATGTGCTCATTACCTCGGGGAAAATGAGGGAAAAAACATGATTCTGCACTTTAACGGAGTAATTCAGTTAATCTGCAAATTATCTTGATAAAGATTCTCGATTCCGGCATCATACTTTTCATTATGTTAAAAAAATGAAGAAGGGGAAGACAAAAGTATTCCACTGAGTTACAATAATTCTATTGCTTTTGCGACATTGATGTAATGATTGTATTATAATGATCTTGAATTTTCCCTCAGGATATCAAGAAAAATGACCGAGAAACCTTATAAAGACCTATCTGACACTCAGTAATGATGAGGTAAGGTAACTAAAAGTAAGTTTTACTAGCTTAAAAAATGTGAAGTTCTATTTATTCAAGAAATGGTATGATGCTGTTCTTTATAAAGGTAAGCTTGCTAATATTATTAAATTTTAAGGTAAGTTTAGCTATTTATCCTGAATTTCATTTTGGTGCGATATTCAAAGTAATCGAAGAAGGTAGATTAGCTAATCTTATATTGCGTTTTTTGTTCGGGAAAAAAAGGCAAAATTGTGTCCGCGTTCTTTTTTTCTCCGGTTGGTACATTTTCGTTCGAGGGATCCCGTCACACATCTCCGCCTGCTAAGTAGCAAAATGTATCATTCCTACGTCCACGTTAGATTACATGCAACGAAATTCGGTCGTTCCGTCATATCATTGCGTTTTCATATTTTCGCTACTTTGTTTAGTCTTTTTCATTTCTTTTTAATATTTCATTTCGTTCTAAGACCTTTTCCCCTTTTTATCTCCACTTTTTCAAATTTTGTTCCCCATTGTGCTCTTTTCACGTTTTTTTTTCCTCCATTGTTTCTTATCCATTTTTTGAGGTGCTTATTTTCTAAATATTTTTCCATTGATGCAGTTTAATTTTTTTTTCATAGTTTTATTTCTTATTTCTGCAATATGTTTTTCCTATAGTTTTTTTTTCCATTCAGTGATTCGTATATTTTACCCTTCGTATTATTTTCATTGCTTTCTAATTTTTTCCATTTTCTAATCTATTTTTCCATTGTGTTATTTCATTTTTCTAGCGTGTTTTTAAATTTCTCCAGTGTCTTTTTTCTTCCATTGTTTTGTTTCATTTTTCTAGCATGTTGTTACAATTTTCAAGTGTTTTTTTTTTTCTTTTGTCCATTGTGTTTTTTTCTTTTTTTTTTCTTTTTTTTTTTTTCCTTTTTAATTTCTTCCTTTATTTTTCCTATTTTATACATTGTTTTTTTCTGATTTTTTTCCATTGTTTTTTTCTTTCTTTTCCATCGTGCTTTTTATATTTTTCTCATTCTTTTTTCCAGTTTTTTCATCTTTTTTTTCCAATGTGTTTCTATTTTGTTTTCCATTTTTTTCCATTGTGTTTTTCCGATTTTTTCCATGTGTTTTATTCCAATGTGTTTTGTTTTTCATTCTGTTTCTTCGATTTTTTTTCATTGTGTTTTTTCATTGTTTTTTACGTTTTTCCATTGTTTTTTTTTCTCTTCTTTTTCCGAAGTATTTTTCCAATTCTTTCCAGTGTGTTTCCTATTTTCCGTTGAGTCTTTTCCATTTTTTTTCCATTGTTTTTTCCATTGTGTTTTTTCATTTTTTCCTTTTTTTTCCATTGTGTTTTCCATTTTTTCTTTGTTTCTTTCATTTTTTCCATTGTGTTTTCCATTTTTTCTTTGTTTCTTTCATTTTTTCCATGTTTTTTTTTTCCATTGTGTTTTTTTTTCGATTTTTTCCAGTGAGTTTTGTTTATTGTTTTTTACATTTTTCCATTGCATTTTGTTTCGGCTTTCTTGTCTTTTTTTTTTTCTTTTCCATTGTGTTTTTTCCGTGTTTTTCAGATTTTTCCATTGTTTTCTTTTTTTCAGTCTATTCTTTAGCTATTTTTTTTCATCGCAATTCTCCAGCTTGTTCCATATGTTTCTTTTTATCTGTGGATTTTTTCCATTCTGTTTTTTTTTTTTTTTTTTTTGGTCATTGTTTTTGTTTCCTTTTTCCAGTCTATTTTTTCCATGATGTTTTTCCGATTCTTTCAAGTTAGGTTTTTTCTATTTTTCATTGAGTTTTTTCATTGTGTTTTTTCAATTTTTCCATTGTTTTCTTGGGGGGGGGGTCTTTTTTTCTTTCCGTTTTTTCCATTTTTCCAGTGTTTTTTTCTTTTTTCCACAATGATCCATTTTTACTTTGTTTCTTACATTTTTTACCCTTGTTTTCTTTCTATTTTTTCCATTCTGTTTTATCTATTTTTTTCCTCGATTTTTTCTCAATGTGTTTTTTTCTATTGTGTTTTTTATTTTTCTCCAGTGTGTTCTTTTAAATGTTTTTCCGATTTTTTGATGTGTTTTTTCCATTCTGTTTTTTCGATTTGTCCCAGTGTGGTTTTTTCATTGTTTTTTAAATTTTTCCACTGTATTTATTTTATTTTTTCCATTTTATTTTTTTGCTATTTTTCTCATTGTTTTTTCATTTTTTCCGTTAATTTATTTTTCTATTTTTTCCATTATGTTTTTCCAATTCTATCCAGTATGTTTTTCTATTTTCAATTTTTTTTTCCATTTTTCTCAACGGTCTTCACATCACTTCATACAATTTCTTTCAAATTTTTTTCTTCAATGTGATTTTTAGGATCATCCCGTCCTTCGGTCCTTGCTATATTCAAATATTCACTTCACATTTTCCCTTCAATTTAATTTCATGTTTCCTGTGATAAAAAAAAAAACAGTTGTATTATGTTTCAGCTTTTAAGGATTTGCT
Source organism: Parasteatoda lunata (assembly GCA_949128135.1). NCBI lineage: Eukaryota > Metazoa > Arthropoda > Arachnida > Araneae > Theridiidae > Parasteatoda > Parasteatoda lunata. The sequence goes on from OX421970.1 coordinate 111,483,034, forward strand.
CAATTACCCCACATAAATGAAAAAGTCTGACTCATTGGAATCAGCCAGATTAATTCCAGCATTGCCTCACTCCTTTTCTTGAAGCAGAATAAGGGCTTTTGAAAGATAAAAACTGTAAGTAGAAAGTTCCATCCTTATTATTCTTTTTTTAACTGTTTTATACATTGTATTTTTTTAATTTTACACACCAGTCATGCAACAGTTTTTTTAATAACTTGTTGGAGATTCTAACTCTCTTAAGATCTCCAAAAATATTGCTAAACGCACTCCTTAAAAGCATCATGTGCAACATTTCTTGTTTGGTTAACTCGCAAAATACTCTTAAATGATTCTAACGATCGATATACGTGTGAGTGTGTGTGTATATATATATATACATCAGAATTTTTGAACTCTATATAAATTCTATTAGTAATGAATAGAGCCCGGATTTTGATGACCTAAAAAATCTCAATTAATGCCCTTAAAAAGTGCAAAAAATGCCCTTAAAAATGCTAAAAATGCCCTTAAAATGCAAAAATTGCGCTAAAAACGCCTTATGACATGACTTAAATAAAGTAAAAAAATTGAACTAAAACAATTTTTTACTCTTTAAAATTATTATGAGTCATTTCAAAAAATATAAAGTAATGCAATACTTGTTCTACGTTCATTAAAGTTTGAAAAATATGTTTTATATCCTAAAATAACAAAAAAAAGGAAAATATATTGACTCCAAAACATTTTCATTTTGTATAGAAACTTTAATGAATATAACAACTTCCATCTCATAATATTACTAAATATCGGAATTACATTGGGTTATTAATTTTTTTTTAATATTTTGAAATGTAAACGAGCGTTTCTTGTCTGAAAGTTAATTTTTATACCTGAAGAAGCTTCTTTCAACGTCTACTGATGTTATTGGTGCGTACTTGAAAAAGACGGTCTCACTTACTGACAATTCTTCAATTTGAAAAGATGTTGCTTCACTTGTTAATATCTTAGAGATTTTCTTCATTGTTTGGAAGCCAGTGTAATAATGAAAAATGATGAAAAAAATAATAAAAATTAGAAAAAATTAGCAAAAAATTTAAAAAATGCTTTAAAATGCAAAATATGCCCCAAAATTTAAAGAAAAATGCCCTATAAATCTAAAAAAATGCTCTAAAGGACAAAAAATGTCCAAAAATGCAAAAAATGCAAAAAAATGCAAATGTCATCAAAATCCGGGCCTTAGTAATGAAGTTTTCATATTTCAAATGAATAGGTTTTCTAGTAAAAAAAAATTTAGTTTTCTCTATTTTATTACCTTAATTTTATTTATTCATGCCAGTGTAAAATGAACGTATTACTTATGAATTTATTATTTATTCAAACAAGGTTGGTTGCTTATAATAAGCTATAATGAAATAATTTTCGTTTTTCTATTTACTGGTTAACTTTGCTCAAAACTAAATTAAAATAAAATAAACAAAGAGTTATTCCTTAACCTCTATTAGTGTGAAAATGGGATATGTTTGCATAAATAAATAAATGGCTTTACAATGTCTCTTTTTATAAAAATTTTAGGGAGCCTTGTAACTGATTTTTGTCTAATTTCTAATGATTATTACAATATAAAAAATTATATTATTTTTTTTAACAATTTACTTTGTCGCTCTTGATGAAAATATTTAATTAATATAAAAGATATAAGTTTAAGATATTTATCGATAAGGCCGAGTCTTTTCTGTAAAAAAGACTCGGCCCAATGACTCGGTCGTGCATTAGTCCACACCACACATTAACCTTTGGGGAATCCTTCTGTGCCTCACGGTATTCATGAGGGTTTTCAGATCCCCATATGCGCACATTATGGCGATTAACAATATTCGTTCGTAGCTCTTTGAATGACCATTTTCCAGGAAGATGGATTGGGCGAGGAGGTTCAATTCCTTGGCCACCCAGATCACCTGATATAACGCTGCTGGACTTTATTCTTTGGGCATTTATAAAGGACAACGTTTACAGGAGGATCGTGTCGAACATTGATGACCTAAAAGTCAGAATTACAACCGCAATAGCCTCTGTGGATGCTTGCCGCTACCTGGCGTGAAATTTATTATCGACTTGATATTCTCCGTGCAGCGAAGGGATTCATTGACAAGGGTAATGAAACTTTTTGAGACTATCTAACCATTTATGTTCTTAATTTCAATCTATCCTTTTTATTTTATGAGATATAACATCAAAATGGGTCCGGGACTTTATAAACACCCTGTATTTACTTTTCAAGGCCGAATTTTTTTAAAAGTTGTAAGAATAATCTAGCGTGCACAAATAATAACGTTAAAAAATTTTACTCCTCGGTTTTTTTTTTTTTTTTTTTTTTTTTTTGAATTTTCATCAATTCTTCGATGCATAGTTTTTTGAATCCGACATATTCTTAAATTTGGTTTTAAATCTGACCGTTTTAATTTCTGATCTGGTTAATGTTTTTTAAGATATTCATTAATGAGTGATGCACAGTTTTTCCTTTTATCAATGTTTATTACGAATTAGCAATAGTAAGGTGACACATAAACTGAAATTACTAAGAAAGAATTTACAATAAATGTTAAATTTTTCTCCGTTTCTTAAGCGTTGTCCAATGTAGTACTGCTAATGGGTTCGTCTATTCCTCTAAATTCCTTCGAATGCCATTTGCGGCTCGAGTTATCTACCTCTGTGTCCCGAACACTAAATAATTTTATAGCCAAAACAAGGTCAGCTAACTTTTGACCATGGTATTAAATTAGAAATTGGGTAATTTTTGAAAGAAAAGTACAATGTTGGAAATATTTTGTCAACCAAAACTTTTTGTTACCTATCCCACCTATAAAAAGTTATTAAAAAAACATTACCCTAATGGCGTTAAATAAAACGGTGAAGATAACTGCGTTTCTTGTTAACTTTTTGGCTAACTATAGTTCCTAGATTTTTCGAGTAAAATTTCAAATTTAACAACTCTAAGTTAGTCCAAAGTATATCGTAAGCTTATGTTTGGCATCAAAAACTTTCATTAGCCAACCAACTTTTAAAAAAATTTCTCTTAAAAACAAAAAGATTTTTTTAAAAAAAGTCATGGTGCCTAGTGGCTAAGTCACTGCGATAATGTTGGGAACGCGTACTACGTGCTAGAAATTACTATTGTATGCCACCATGCCAAAATTTTCGTTACGGCACCCATCAGAAATAAGAGGGGGAAAAACGAGTAAACAGAAGTTTGAACTGATTTTTGGTTTAAAATTTTTTTATTTTTTTGAATTTTGCATTTTAATATTACTTTTTTGTAGCTAATTGTAAGTCACGCGCCAAAAACAGTTATGATCAACGTAAGACATAGTTTTATTTTTAATTTTATATCAGTCGTTGAACAGCTGATCCAATTTCGAGTTTACGACTACCAATGTTCGATTCCGTAGCCTTGTAATTTTGAACTTAACCCAGAAGACAAGAGTTACTTCTGGATTAAGTATTGGGAGAAATTTGCCTTCGTGGAGGACATTTTTATGAAACTAACGCGCATTTGCGTTACATGGAGCAGAAAACCACGAAAACTTCCCACTGTAATCCTGATATCAAGGGGAGTCTAACCCATTATACGTCTACCACTGAGGATCTTTTACTTCAGCACTGTAATTGGTGCAAGCCGGGTGCGAAATTCGAATTGACCAGGGATTCAAACCCGGGTCGTATGTAAACTACCTTTATATCTACAGTATCTCAAAGAGATTTTGAGTTCTGTAATTGGATTTCTCGGCATTGCTTTCTGTTACGTCTGTTTGTAGCTTCTCCCCAATATCATTACTCCGTAGTTTGTTCACAAAATGTAAATCAAACATAAACCATTTCCAGTATATATTTTTCATTGTACTAATTTTAAGTCAAATGTTAAAGTTTAACATAAGGCAGAATGCAGATCTTTAATTTTATTTTATAAAAATAGATAGCGCCACTAATAAAAAAAATTTTAATTTTAGTAATCCACAAGCAGTAAATAAAATATTAATTTAATTCAATAAATATCAATTTAAAACTATTGAGTTTTCATTTCATAGTGGATATAAGAATTAAGCAAGGCAATTAAACTCAGATTTCAACGTTATTCAATAAATTTGAGTGATATTAGCTTTATAAGAATTCGTGCATGAGATAATCATAAATTTAAGGAAAAAAGTATTTCCCCTAAAAATTAAATACAAAACTTTTCTTAAAGTAACTAAACTATTACTTACCAACAAACAAGCGGTCTCCTTGAGGTTTTAGATTTCTAGAATTCCATTTCGTATTTGTAAGTTCCTCAAATTCTTTTACCCACTTGTTGCAATATTCTCAATTTAGAACATTGTTTCTAAGGGTAATAATATTTGATGAAATAGTTTTTATTTCATTTTTGAATGAAGAAGACAGTTTCTCAGGTGAAAAAACAGACATTTCAAGTTTGAAAATCAAAAGTTTGAGAAATCGCTGAATGCTGAAAATAACAAGCAAGACAAAATGAAATACCCATACGTCACAGAAGACGTTGCAAGAAACAAAAAAATCACCGCGCTCAAAATCTTTTGGGTATATTATATGTAAAGAGAGTTCCCATGCACCCGTGTCACCTGATTAGGAGGCGAGCTCTCTATCCCCTGAGCCACCATGACTCAAAATTAAGATAAATTTTTATCTAAAACACCACAAGCCATTTCACCACCAGTATCGTCTGATGTTTAAGTTTATCGAAGGAAATCGTTAACCATCCAAACAAGTTTTGGCAAAAACGAATTTTGGGTAAACTGTAAAGTAAGGAAATATAAAATTGAATTTTGTCTTAAAACTTACCCATTGTAGGACACTTTTTGAGCACGTCCGCCCACCAAACATTTTTGTTAGCTCATTGCTTAATCAAAAGTAATGATCAAAATAGGTTTCAGGTAATTTTGAAATGGACATAAAAACCAAGCGACCTAGAAACCACAAATTTTAACCTTTAACTTCAAAAGTTAGTCCTCTGTACAAAATTACAATCCCATCTGTCTCAATAAAGGTTTTAGATATAACAAATTTTAGGTAGTGTTTGTTCAAAAGTTTTAAGTTTGTTTAGTTTAAGTTTTTTTTAAAGTTTTAAGTAAGTTTGATCAAAAGTTTTAAGTTATTTTATAATGAATATGTAAAGTTTTTGAAAATTTCTTTGTTTTTTATTTATTTTATGTTCATAAATTAATAACTTTAAGCGATAGAAAAATATAAGTGAAATTAAAGTGACTGTTTAAAGTGAGATCTTTAAGTGACCGATATCTATTAAAATTATATACCTATGTTAAAATAATAAATCATATTTATTTTTTAATGATTTCGTCACAAGTAAATATTTTCCTTGTTTAATAAGTAAACCTTTTTCAAAGCCATGTAAGTCTGTAAAGAACAAAAGCAGACATGTTTTGAGTCACTTTTCATTAGCTGTTTACATGAATGGGGAGGGGAGAGACAAGTAAAAAGTTGTTTGTTGGGGGCGGAGGGGAATTGGGTTGCTTACGGGGTAAGGCAACACCACCGAGATAGATCCCCTATCTCGGTGGTGTTGGGGTAAGGACGGAGGGACCCTCTGTTAGTTAGGTTGTTTTCCTAGCAATACTTCCACACCTTGATGGAGGTAACCGTTGCCTCCGGAAAAGGTTAACATGGGGGCCTATGAGAGGACAGGTTTTTAGCTCGGGCGGTCTTTTACTCCAGTATATTGTGTGAGTCCTAGAGTGAAGAGAAGCTATCTTGTTCCAGATGTGCTTCCATAGCAGCAGATGGCCTCAGATTTTATGGCGGGGGGAGTTCTTACCACAGTCAAACAATACTTGCTACCTATTTTGTTCTTGGGTGACTATGGTGACTCTTTTAATCAAAATAAATGCCTCAAAACTTATTTTTTTAAAAAGTGGTGACTTTTTGAATACTTATTTCCTCATATATTGTTTCATATAAATATAATAAGCGAATTTTTTTGGGGCACTTTTCCTTTTTTTATTAATTTGTAAAAAAAAACAATCTAGTTTTTTGCACTATCAAAAAAGTGAATATTCCTATTCGTATTCACGCGTTTGAGAAATCAAATATCGTGATACTTATATTCATTCAATTTCAAAATATTGCTGAGCGAAAAGAATAAGTTTCGTCTCTAGTTTCCTCATAATTCAAAACATAACTTGTCACATAAATTCAATATTCATACAGACAATAACAAAATGATAATTTTAAAATTTCTTACATTGTTTTCCCGAAGTCACAGATTTTCATTTTTTTTATTTTATTACTCAATTATCCAAATCTGTGTAAAGAATCTAGACCTATATTAACAATATTGTTATAAAATTATATTACTAATATAGATACAGCATTATAATTTCTGGTTAAATTTCTAGTTGTGATTAATTTACTCTGTTACAGCATCTTTTATTTCTGCTCTTATTTTTATTCGATGTTTATGTATTCTGTTACTGTCTATACAATCTGCTATTGGAAATAAATAAAAAATAAAAATATTTCTGGTAATGATATAGTTTATAATTTTGATTTTTTTTCATTTATGATTTAATATGTAAGTATCAAAATTTCATAAAATAAGACAATAAAGACGTTTATACATTTTTTTTTATCATGAAACTGGAGTTTATAATTTCATAAATGCAAAAAACGATAGCAATCAATAAATATGCTCCTACACACACATTTTTCTTATCATAGTGAAACTATAATGAATTTTGTGTTTTCCTTTTAAAGGTTCGGATGCAGCTCTCCAGCCCTACGTGAACTTTGTTCTGTATGTCCCTTCTAGACATCAGTCTCTACACAGGATATCAGACAGTGCGGGTGAGTCTCTAGATTTTTTTTTTTTTTTTAAATCAAGAAAATAAAATTTTTTTACTTACGCTTTTACTACTTACTAACCAAAACTGAAATAAAATGTATCAATTATACCTCCGTGGCAGGGACATGACGACATTGTGACAGTACATTACAGAGTTTTGTGCAGTAGAGCAGAATGTAACTTGAACCAAGAAAAAAGAAGATAAAAAAACAATTAAAATTGCAATAACTTTCAACAAATTGAAATTTCAAAAAAAGAGGGAAAAAAGCATTGTTCATAAAGAAGTATGGCCTTTTCAGCATACCTAGTTTCAACTCTGAAGTTGGAATTCCTGCTGTCTGGAGAGCTGCCCACATAGTATTTTTTCCTACAAGTTAAAACATTTTAAATTCAAAAACTGATTTTCGAATGCTAATCTTTCTTTTCTCACACTCCTTGTACATTTACCTGTGTAATTTCAAGTTTCAAATTTTTTTAGTTTTTGCACAACAGAGCAAAATTTAACGCTGAGTTGTGCGCCCAAAACAGTAACCCTTCTGATTTTTTAATAGTGAGAGAATTGAGTGAAGTCCTGTTCAAATGCTGAGCTGGTCTCCTAAATGGTAAATAATAAATATTTCAATATTTGTAATAATATTTTTTAATAATTCTGCATATCATTATCCGTATTCCTCTTAGCTACTAAAAACAGGTTTATGATATCAAGGTTCCCACGGGTTTGGGAAATTTATTTTAACTTTAAGAAGCAAGGAATAGTCGGGAAAGATTGCAATTTTTTACAAAAACCTGGAAAATTCTTGTATCATGCCTAAAAAATAACCACTCTTAGAATTGTCAATAACAGTAATCAGTTATTGAGATTCAAGTTCAATAATGCCAATGTCTATTACAATTATTTGTTGTAAAAAATTCTTATTTTAGTGAAACTGGCTCATTCAAAGATTTTTTCCCCTCAAAAAATCTAAAACTTACATGGGTATAGATAAAAAATGGTCTGGATTTCATTGAAATTTACTTTAAATGTTTGGACAAGTCAGGGAAGTTTTTTTTCTGATTTTAAGTGGGAACCCTTTATATTTATATTTTGGAGGAATGTGTTTTTAGGTCATTATTTATATATTTAAATCATTATTTATATGCATACTTGTCCAGTCTCTTATTTTTAAACGAAGACTTCAGTATTTTACGACTATTTCCTGTTTTCCCCTATATTCTCAAATTTCCCCATATATGTCGAAGATATTTAAAAAATAAAATTTGGGCGATCAACTATCCACTGAAGGCAAAAATAACTCTCTTATCCCTCAACACATTGCCAGTGCTGCAGTATGCTGAGTGTTAATAGTTTAAGTAATTATGCATAATGGTTTAAAGAAATTATCTTAAGATTAAGATTTATATGCATATTTTTACTTCGCTAAATGTAAGTGCTTTTATTATTCCAATTTTCAATTTCTCTCTTTGGCTTACTTCATTATGCATGATGTATCAAAACTTTACTCATGGCCTAAGAAAATGTCGCTAGTAAAATCTCTGTTTTGTTTTTCCAATCTTGGCAGGTATATGTATAGAATTATAAGAATTTTTTTTTTACAATAACAACTTGATTTTTATAATACGATTTTTTTTATTTTGATAAAGACTTTGAAATTTTTTTTTTCTGTGCAGAGTTATGTGTTTTTTTTTTTTTTTAAATGGGTATAATTTAAAACCCCAAATCAGCTCATCCTAGATGGGTGCAGCCAGCCATGGTTATTTATCATATTAACGGAAATATTATGGTCCTTAAATAAAATCTTATAACAGGGTCTTTGAAATAATAGGACACCGTTTCTAAATATTTAAGCATTGTACTATTAGACGTAGACTCAACTGTACTTTCTGTTGTCACCTGAACCTGCCTTGTCTTAAATAAAAACATGCTCCTTTCTAATTTTTGCATTATATTTTCCTAACTGCCTACTCTTCTGGAGTTATCAGTAGATTACTGGATTTTGCCAGTTTCTCCTGTTTTAATAAAAATTCTTCTGGTTTTCGTATATTTAAGAAAATTCCTTAAAATTGAGTAAGCTCCTAAAAAAATCCCTATTGAAATATTATTTTTACACTCTTCATTGAAAATATTCAAATAAATATTTCTAATGCATGATGAAGCTAGCTTCAGTTGTTATAATCAGTTTAATGCTTTTTTTTTTTTAATTTTTGGTTTATTTCTATTCAGAACTCCCTTTTTAAATGATTAAAAAAGTCTTTTTAACTATTAATTAGAAATTACTTCTATATTACTGTTCAATTTTATTGCTTGCTTAATATACAAAAAACGAGCCTCAATTATAGTAAACAGTTTAATTTTTTATTTATTTATTTATTTATTTATTTATTTTTTTTGTTCTACAATTTTTAGTTCACTTCTATTCAGAACTCCCTTTTTAAATTAATAAAAGTCTTTTTAACTATGAATAAGAAATTACTTCTCTATTACTGTTTAATTTAATGAATTAACATAATAAAATATTCCAAATTCAAGTTCATTTATTGGCAGTCGTAAAAAGAAAGTATTACAGATCATTTATAGTTTATAAGTGTATGATTTATTAGTGTATTTCGATCACAATGAAAATCTCTATAGTTCCCTATATTTAAAATATTTAGTATTATGTTATACAACAGTTGACATGAAATTTATATTATTTCGTAAAGTCTACTGGTTTTTTTCCTATCCATGTTGGCTGCTATGTATTTTGTTTAAAGTATCTAATGTATATGAATTAAATGTGTTTTTCGTGTGATGGCTAGTGATTACTTTCATACCTTAAAGGTATACTACTTAAATAGCTGCCAACTCTACTGGATTTTGTACTTTTTAGCAAATTCTCTGAAATTGACTAAATTTCCGTTGAAATAGAATTTTTGTACAGGTATTACTAATACAGAATGAAGCAAACCTCATTTATAGAAATCAGTTCAAAATCTTCTTTTCTTCTAAAATATTCAGTTTATTTTTATTTGGAACTCTCTTTTTAAATTAAGTTATAAAAAAAATCTTCTAACTATGTTTGAATTAAATGACTATTGATATTTGAAATTAATACATAACATTTCAAAAAATCAATCATAACTGGGAAATATTGCAGTTTTTGTATTTTGATAATAAAAATCTCTATAATTTCCTATATGTAAAATATTTAGTATATTTTGCTACAGTTATCATGAAATTTATATTATTTCGTAAGGTCTACTGGATTTTTTCCTATCCATGTTGTCTGCTATGTATTTTGTTAAAGGTATCTGATGTAGATGAAGTTATTGCATATTATGTATATTTCAGGAAAGGCTCTTCCTTCCAATGCTTTTCTTTTGCCCCAGTGGGGAGATTTCATGACCCGTATTTGACTGAGAATTCGTTACCCTACGCCCAGAACCATATGTCAAGTGTCATGAAGCAAGTTTCGTCTCTTACTCGGCTTGCTGAATGTTGTCTAAATAGATTTTGCAATTTCTTTTTAAACCTAATCTGAAGAAATCTAAGGAAGACAGTTTTAAAATAGGGTGTGTGTCAGGAAAATTTGAAATTGCCTAAAAACGTTGGAATTTGAATTGCGTAGCTACCAACTGTACTGGATTTTGCCAGTGTCTAATGGTACAATGAAAATTCTTCTGGTTTTTGTACAGTTTAAAAAATTACCAAAAATTTAGTAAGTTTCCTGAAAAAATCCCTATTAAATAGACTTTTTGAGCAGATTAATGCTTGCTGGAATATTTAAATACATAATGAAGCGAGCAATTTCTAAAAATCAGCTCAAAACTTTTTTTGTTTTGGAATTTTGAATTTATTATAATTCAGAACCCCCCTTCCAAATTAATTGAAAAATCTTTTAACTTTCTTTGATTTAAATGCCTTTTACTATTCCAATTTTGGATTTTTATAAAATTAGAAAAAAAATTAAAATTCCTTTAAGAAGATTTAAATTTTCAAAAAAGAAGTCAGAGAAATTAGAAATTTCATAAAAAAAAAACAAGGATTATTGAAGTTCCATAATCTTAAGAGGAACATTTCCATAATCTCAAATAAAAATCATTTTTATTTTTCGTAAAATGTCAAACAAGAAGGGAAAAACTTTCCTCTTTTCATTAATTCCTTCCTTTTGTTTCTTCATTCACAGTGAGTTAACAAGAATTGCGTATTTAGAGTCACGTATAACTAATATTTAAGCTAGTCGTTATGAATAATGGATAGTTTATCATTTTTGTCACAATTTCACATGCGAATGTACACTCGTAAATCGGCGATTCCAAAGGAAGTAAACTTATTCTCGACGTACTTAATTTCTTAGAGGAAATAGAAGAGCATTAAAGAATTAAAAAATTTCAAGTATTTAAGTTTCTTATTTCTTAAATATTTGTTGTCGAGAAAGGCATAAAAAGTTGAAAATCAAATGAACAAATTCAAACAACAACAAAAATGATTTAGAATAACAAACTGGCTCATGTAAATATGAATTTGCTTTTTTTGGTAATTAAATTATTTTACCATTAATGACACTGTAGTTTATGTAAACCATGGTTTAGTTGCACAATTGTTTTACCTCTAAATTTTGGACGAATACAGTTACATGATAATGTTCAATAATTGTTTTTATTATTTATCTTATTTATTTTTGACGTTACTTTTTAAAGTTTGAGTAAAAATACCTATAAAATCAAGCCCATTAGAAAAGAAAAAAATCATCACTCCCAAGCTAATTAAACGAGGACACTTAAATGTTGCTGAGGTGGCTGATTAAGAGTTGGTATAAAAAGTTAAGCATTTAAAAATCATAAAAATAAAATCTTTTGTTCTTGAAATTTAATGGTTTTTCAATTCCTGCTATTAGTTTCACACTCTCCCTATATCTTGTTCAAATTTTCAATCGTTAATAAAATACTTTTTATTCATCCATTCAAGTTCAACTATATTTTTTTAAACTTTTAGTGGATGACACTTGATGTTAATGCAGTTTTTTTTCTTCCAAATATTAATTCATTCATTAAATAGGGATGAGTGAAAAACGAAATGGAATTTTTTGGTTTAAGCGTTAGTCATTGTTTTAAATTTTACTATAAGCTATTCAGTTTTTTCACATATTTTAAAAATAACATCAGTGATAATTTCAGTGATTTGAACAAAAAAAAAAATATTTCGGGCATTTAAATATTTAATTATTTTTATTCGCTGTGTCAGATAAATTCAATAAAGAACATAACGTGGTTGCATGTGTGGTCCGCGTCACAAATTTATACTTTTATAGTTGTTTGATACCATGTGCCTGTTTTATTTATTAAATTCCTACTATTAGTTCACTCTCTCCCTATATCTTTTTTCAAATTTTCAATTGTTAATAAAATACTTTTTATTCATCCACTCAAGCTCAAATACTTCTTTTTAGCTTGTACCGGGTGACAATACAGTTTCAGTTTCTTAATACAGTTCATGTTAATACAGTTTGTTCAAATATTAATTCATTAATTAAATTAAGTTTTAGTTTCATATGGGCGAAAAAATTGCAATTATTTAATAAAAAGTAACTAAAACGAAATTTTTCATCGTTGACCTAAGTGGGAATTGACTTTTAAAAAAAAAAATTATATTACTTGTTTTCTTAATTTGTTGTGTTATTTCATTAGCAGAGTCTTGTGGAAGGGGTTACAATGATCTAATATTTAAATTCTATTGAAATAAGTTAATTCAATTTCTATAAAAAATAAATACGTGGTACAAAGAATACACTTTCTTATTATAGATTAAAAGTTAAGGTCAAACTTGCAGGTCATAAAATAACTAAAATTTGATTCAGACATAACTGTTTAGGTGGGTGGGCTAACAAAAACATTTCTCGATTTCTCACAATGCGTTCTCATTTGGATTAAAAAAGAATTTTTCAAAATGAAAAGTAAGCTAAAAATTTATTTGGCATAACTGTTCTTTTGTGAATGATCTAACAAAATTTTTTATTGAGCTACTGATTTTCTAAAATGGCCTTGAAATTGGTACTTTTGAACAAAAATATTTTGATGGGTTAACATAGTACTAACGTTTTTGTGCAATGTGTGAACTTTTAAAAGAAATATCAAACTTGTGGCTTTTAGATCATAAATTAGCTATTGGCATTAAAGTAACGAAAATGCATCCTGAACTAACGCTTGGCTGAACAATTTGAATTTTTGCTTTCTTGTTCGAAAATTTTGGACCGACTATTTTCTACTATACACTACGTGTGTTAAAAAATTTCGTCGGTTTCTAGGTCAAACTGTGTTCAAAACTTTATTTAGCTATAGTTTTATTTAGTTTGATGGGTTATCACTATTTTTTTTAATTAAGTTTTATTTAAATAACTCCTCATGCTCCACAATGTATAACATGAGGCTTACAGAAGTAAGTGAGCAAAGTACAAAAGAAAAAGATGAAAGAAAAAAAAAACATTTTTACATAAAAACAAAACAAGAATTTAAACTGTACACAATACTTTAACTGTACACAATAGTTTAAACTGTACACAAAATTTCGCAAAATAGTAAGGTATTCAGTGCACATGACTAAAGAAGATAAAACAGGTGGCCAACAAATTCCAGAAAGTCTCAACTTCTTTTTTAAACTCTCTCTTGGTTTGAGTAAAGCTTACAGTGAAAAATAATATGTTCAACAGTTTCAGAGTCCTGTTCACATGTGCAACGATTATCATTAATCAAATTAAATATAAACAAATAACTTTTAAAATTACCGTGACCAGTAAGAATCTGGGAGAGCTTAAAATCAGTAGAAAATGTTTTACATCTCATGCGATGAATAATAGTTGGGAAGAACTTCTTAGTCCACATAGCTTTTGGTGAAGCCAAATTTTCCTTGTTCCAGTCCAAAATAGTATTTTCTGAAGCAACATGTTATCACTGTTTGACCTTTATTTGGTGGGCAGGCAAGCTAACAGAAATATTTCTTTAAGTTAACTATTTCCTACTATGGAATAACCACTGAAGAGAAAACTTTTATAATTTTATGCCATAAATTAACTAAAACTTGTTTTTCTTAGTGGGCTGAATTTGTTTGTCAGAGTTTAAAGGCTTCATATAATACATTTACAAATACTTCCATTATGTAAATTGACAGTGATCCTTTCTATTTAAATGTCCCTTTCGAAGTGTTGATAATTTCATTTGAAATCATACTCTTTCTTTGCAGGGCATGTTATAAAGGTCTTCATGAAGAGTCATGGCATAGATTTTGTGATGCACCATTAGTTCAAGTAAGAATTTTAATTATGCTTCAGAAATTGTAGTGTTTTCAAATATATAACAAAAGCATCTAAGGAAGGAAAATAATTTTTTATTCATTTATCTTTTTTCTGACAAAAGGGAGAAAGAATATGAGTGAGTAGTGCTCAAGACACACAAAAAAAAAAAAATCTCTTTATTTTCGAACGATTTCTTACTGTGAGCTAGAGTTTGAAAGCAGAATCGAGAGTTTTGGTTTGTAAGTCAGGAGTTAGCAAAAATCTTTTTTGACCTTTCCTTAAACTTTGTTGACTGGTTAACGATTAACTAACGTTTGTAGGCAGTATTCAAACTTCCTAAAGTTAAAGTTATCCAAAACTTGTTTTGGCCATTTGGCTTTGTTTTAATTATAAAATAATAAATTTTTTGGTTGATGGGCTAAAGAAAACTACAAACTTTATCTACAAAGAGCTAATGGAAGCTATTGGAAGTAAAATTTATTCTTGTTTCTCTGTCAAAGGTTAGGTAGAACTTGCTTTATCTATTTCTTTGTGTTTAACGAAGCACAAAGTAATGGTAAGCTAAAAAATATATTTATGGTGCTCTAATGATATAATGCAATGGGCATAACATTTAGCGACAATATTCAATATTTCTAAGACAATAGGTAAAATTTGCTTATGGCATTACCTTTTTTGAAGGGTCTGAATTACATAGGCCAATAATTTTCAATAACGGTCTAAAGTTTAACTCAAACTTGTGGTTTTTTCAAAAATAAGCTCAAATATCTTTGGAGCTAAAACTTGTTTCGGACGTAAAAATTTTTTTGGTGAGTTTGCTAACAGAAATTTGCTATAAGTTAGTTTGCTATACGTTTCTTTTTTTTTTTTTTTTTACAATGCGCTTACGTTTAGATACGGAATTCAAATTTTCTTCGTCAGAAGTATGCAAAAATTATCATCTTTTTTTGATAGGATAACTAACAAACTTTTTTTGTTTCGTTGACGATATCTTACAATTCTAACTTGCTGAACCTGTTTTGACCATATCTTTTTTTTAAGTATATTTTTTTAACAAAACTTTTAATTTGGCTAACATGTGCTAACAATTTTATTAAAATGGGTTAACGTTTGAAGTTAAGATTTAAACTTTTGTGGCTACTAGCTTATAAAGTTGCTGGGTTGACGATTCATGAGCTTAAGTTTTGACTCTATCATAAAAATTTAGGATAAAAATTTCTAGGATACAAGAGATGCCTAAAACTTGTTATGACGAACTGTCTTTGACGGCTATCTAAATATTTTTTCAGGCTTACGTGGACATAAAATTTCTTATAATGAACTGTTAATTGGAAAAAATAAATTTTTTTGTGTTGTCTAATTTTGTCAGGAAAACTTAAGCTAAATCTATTTTATAATGATTTAGAAGCAAATTCAAAATAGTAGTTATAATGGCAAAAATGAGTTAAGCCTGTTCTGGTGGTTTTGATCGCGAATATAATTTTTAGGAGGTCATTGACTGATTTCTAACAACGGGCTAACGTTTGAGGCAAACTTCAACGTTGCGATTTCTATGTTAAAAATCAGGTGAAACTTGTTTTGGCTATATCTTTTGATTGGTAGAGTAGGGCTTATATTTTAAGACAAATCCCAATTTTGTGATTTCTAGATAAAAATAACCATTATTTGATCGTATCTTTACTTACGGAGTTAGCTAACGAAAACTTTTGTTGAATTCACGTAGCATAATGTCATTTTGTACAATGAACTAACGTTTGATTTCAAAATTCTAATGTGTGGCTACTAGATCGAAAGTTAGCTAAAACCTGTTTTGGCCTAACGAAAACGTTGTTTGGCTAACACCTGCTAACGTTTTCTTACAATGGGTTGGCTAACATTTGAAGGCTAAAGTGCTTGCTAGATCCTTAAGTTGATAGGATGACGAATTGTTAAAATGAACAACGAGTTCGTTAGCGAAACTAAGAGTTTTCGGGTGAAAAGTTAGTTAAAAGTTGCTTCGCAATAATCTTTGCTTAGCGGGCTAATTTTGATCGACAGAAGAATGGGGAGTATGAGTTCATATACTCAAAGTTGTTCAGCATTTATTTTTTTTTCCTTCAAATAAATAAAACTGATACATTATTCACATATACTTTGTGTTGTAAACTACACAGTACTATTTTTAATTGTTCTTTCTAAAATGCTTTTAACTTACTACTTTGTTTGTATTTCTCAGGACATGTCTTTATGAAGAGGAAGATTTATGAAAAATTATTTTGTGGTGCATCAATCATAGTTTTGGTAAGAATTTTAATTATGTGCTTCAGAAATTATTAGGCGATTCAAATATAACGAGAGGGGCTTTGAGATTTGCTTATTCTTTTCTGACGAGGGGGTATGAAGGTTATAAGCAGTGCTAACGTAAGACACTAGAACTTTGTCTATTATTTGTTGGGGTGAGATTTACTACAATGGACTAACTAACGTTTGCAAGTAGAATTCTGAATTGTGTTTCCTAAGTAATAATTTGCGTAAAACGTTTTAGTTATAACTTTTTTTGTATTGATGGGAGAATTAATGCAAATTTTTATTGAGCTAACAACGCTAAATATTTTTTTTTTTTAAATTAATGTTTGTAGACAAATTTCAAATTCGTAGTTTTCAGCACGTGCTACAGAGAGTTTGAATAAACTCCGTGAACTTGAAACACAAAAAGAAAAATTCTGAACAGTCCTCGTCTATAACTATTCAAATGCCGTTGCAAAAACAAATGTTCAAAATTTGAAAGATAAAAAATTCAGACTATAAATTTTGTCGAGCCAACGTGATATTACGATTTCCTAAAGTGCACTAACGTTAGGAGGAAACATTGCACTTTCTAAGTAAACTAAAAATCTCTTTCTTGGTTATTTTTTGCCATACTTCACATTTGTGGTTTATAAGGAAGACGGCTGAGCGCTTTGCACTCTCTTGCCACAGGTCTTGGGGTCAATCCCCGGACCGGGCATGGTTGACTCATCCCTTGAGTGGGTCAATAAAATGAGTACCAAGCATGCTTGGGGACTAAAGTAGGTTCCGTGCCACCAAACCGGAACACCTACGTTCACCCCAGAGCCCAAGGTCAAGAAAACTGAGATGGGAACAGTGGGCCTTCACCCTCTATAGGCTGTCGCGCCACGGAGTTTAGGTTTATTGGGAAAAGTTGACTAAAACTTGTTTTAATGACTTTAATGGATTAGTGGTCTAAATGAAATTTTTTTGCCGATTATGACGTTCGGAGACAAAGCGAAAACTTAAGGTTTGACAAAAGTTAGTTTCGGCCGTTTCTTTTAATGAGTGAAGGTAGAGCCGAAATTATTTGTTCGTCTAACAAATTTCTACAGTGGACTAGCGTTTGAAATTCAAACTTGTAATTACGTTAGAATATCGTTGAATATTCTTAACGGTAAGGCTAAAAAAAGTGCTAACGTTTTCTTAGAACGAGTTAACGTTTGAAGACTTGCGTTTTCTCGAGAATAAAGGAGTAAACATTTATGCTGTCCTTAATTTATTTTGTACTTTGGTTAACGAAAACTTTTGTAGAAGTAATGATTAATTAAACTGAGTTTAATGTTCAGTGGAAAAATTCAAACCTGCCATTTCTAGGTCCAAATTAAGCTCAAACTTGATTTTGCTGTACCCTTTTTTTTAAGTTAGAGTGCTAACGATGATTTTTCTTGGGCCAATGTATTATAATAATAACCTAAAGTTTAAAGGAAGTTCAAACTTGTCGTTTTCAAGTCATAAATTAGCTGAAACTTTTTGGGCGTAAAATATTTTTGGCTGGTGTACTATCGAAACAAATTGGTAACGATGTGATTCCAAAATTAGTGGTAGCATTTGGAGTAAAAATTTAACTTTCATGGTTATAAAAAGGCAAAAATTCTATAAATTGAACTTCAGCCCTATAAAGTCGGATATTTGGTATGAAATTGATCTGTGATGTTTTAGTGTCGAATGGCGACGGTATATAAATATGAATTGTTAAAAGTACGGAATTTGTTTTTTCAATTTGTTCTATCCAGCAAACAATGAAAGATTTGAAGGAATTTTTTTCACTGCTTTCTTTCTAATGTTTTAATTTCCGACGTTTCAGTTTTCAGGTTGCTGTACCAATGCTTAAAGCAAAAGCTTTACTCTACGAGTGTCTGTTTCTATAGGTTCAATTTATATTAATAAATAAATTTCAGATTTTAAAACAAAAATTTATAGGATAAATTTATTCATAAAAAGAGGCGTAAAAAATAAATTTTATATGTGGTTGACCAGCTAATGTTTATTTTAGTTTCCAAATAAACATGTGAGATAGATTTAACATTAATTGATTGTGTAGTCTCAAGTCATGTAATTCTTATGTTTGTGGTTATCTTAAGTCTTAGTTGTCTCAGGTCGTGGTATTCTGAAGAATTAGAAGTCTCAGGCTGTGGTAGTCTCTAGTCTTGTTACTCTCACTATGTCTCTAGTCTCATATCGAGATAGTCTCAAATAGATATGTAGTTTGGATCAAATATTCAAACCCCTTTTTTATGGTCAATGTCCTTTCAGTAAGTCAAGCCACCATTTTTGACAGCAAGTACACAAATGCATTCTAAGGATTTTTGCTGTTCTAGAGAAAGTTAAAAAAAATTTTTTTAGTATTTCTTAGTAGTAATTAATTCCTTTTTCTTACTCAGTTAAACAGTAAAAAAATGTATTTCTCTAAAAAAAAAAAACTATTTTGTCGTAATACCGGTAACATAGTAATTTTTAAATTGTTATATAAATATTTTTGGGATCTTCAATGACAGAATTTTGTCAGTAACTTGGAAATTTATCGTAATAGCGAATTTCTTGTTACATGCCGCACTTTTTGCATCGAACTTTTCATGTACTTAACACTTTGTTTACCAAATTATTAAAAAATTATGAAAAGTGTGGGAATTTTATTTTTGTTCCATTAAATATAGTCTATTTTACTCTTTAACAACAAAAAATTTTTTAGTTAAATAATATTTTCAAATGTTTCCAAGTCGAATACTTTGTTTCATAACTAGTTGAAAATATTAATGAATCAATATAAAATATGAAAGACTTGCTTGCAAAATTGATCGAAATAGAAAGCTGAGAATTGAGGAATCATGAAACGGCGTCCTAGAACGAATTATCAACATCTAAATGATTACTTTAGTAATGTTCAACTTCAAATAGTGGTATGTTCTCAACTAGTAATGATCAACGAAAAGTCCAATTAAACGGACAGACAATTGTTATGGGATATTTTGCTCCGTTTTCATGCTTTATGGAAATAATATTATTCGTCTATGTTGATATCACGTTGGCTTTCCCAATTTCAAATAATAAATCAGTCTGATTTTCCATAGGAAAGTCGTGGGTATTATCACTGCATTTAGAGATCGAAAGTCAATACATAGACGAAGAGCTCCGTCCTTTTTCATGACACACACTGTAGGATGAGAGATTTCAGCGTCGCTTTCTTCAATTAAACCTAGGTCTAACAATTCTTCAATCTGCTTCTCAACTTGGGGTTTCAATGCTTCTGGAATTCTATATATGTAAGGCTTTTTCCTATCAGCTTCATTTATTCTAATCTTGTGTTCTCCGACTTTAGAAATTTGGACTTTATTCGAGAAAACAGTTTCATATTTCTTTAAGAAGTCTAATATATTTCTTCTTTGACTATTCTCTAAATGGTTTAAATCAATCTTATCGGTATGTCATTAATACTGGGTGTGGGCTGAACCTCCCCTAAATCCTCCTCATTCTCAAATATTACTCCCACTCTCGGAATAAATCTCCTAAAATTGTTTACATGCACGTTTTTTATATTTCCATCTACCAACTTTACTTTGTAAGAATCAGGATTGTAACGTTCAATTATCTCCTGTTCACCTAGAATATAGTTTATTTGTTGAATCGGGAATAAGTAAATAAACTTGATCTCCCGGACGAAATTCTTTGCTCTCCGGTTAGCATGCTTTGCATAAGCACTTTGTTTTACATCAGCTATTAGGGATGCCTACTCCACAGCCTTTTCTAAATTAAATTTTATTTCCTGAAGGTATTCAATTGCGCTTTTCCCTACATTTATAGGTAGTGGAATTTCCCCTGACCATGATGATACCGCAAGCGGACCCCTAGCCTCTTTCCTATACATTAATTTAAATGGCGACACCCCGGTGGTGCAATTCGGAATCTCTCGATATGCAAACAAATATGGAATATATTTATCCCAGTTTTTCGGATTTTATATTTTATTTTATAACCGTCGTTGAACAGCCGACCCAATTTCATGGGTTTACGACTACTAATGTTCAACTCCGTAGCCTTGTAATTTTAAACCAATCCAGAAGACAAGGAAACTCCTGGATCAGTACCCCCAGAGGTATTGATTTGTTATGGGAACATGGAGGACTTTGAGACTCGACAGATTTAACGTGCATCAGTCACCATTTACTACACGGGGAGTCTTCGGCCGGCAAGGATCGAACCCATGACCTCTTGTGTATAACAGCTGGCAGACTTAAGTTGTCGTAGACTAGTCATAAAGTTGCTCATGTAATCTAATTCTTACAGTATTTGTTTTCAAACAAAAAAATTATACCGACAGACGAATATTCATTATGAAAATCAACGATACTAAATTGATTAGTATTTATTTAAATTAAAAAAAACCTTTTGAAATAATAAATTTATATGAAATCTAATTGTTTCCCGTGCATTTTACAAAATAGGTTGTTTTTATTATGAGATTAAGATACGTCATAGAATTTATCGGTATTTTGTAATATAATACATCATAGTTTTAGTAAAAATTTCAACTTCATACTTCATCAATTTTCAAGTTTTTGCAAATATAATGAAAGCTTCTAAATTTATTTTTTTCAAAGGAGAGGAAGGTAATGAGCAATGCTTATAAAATATACTAAATTTCCTTTAATTTTTATCGACTAACAACTTACTACAATAAGCTAATGTTATACCCTTGCCGTCGTGGTAACCTTGGGAGGTTTTTGAGGTTTTCTTCTCCGTGTAACACAAATGCGGGGTGGGGTATTTTCATCAAAAAATCCTTCACGAAAATCCTTGTCCAAATGCTTGACCGGATATTAGAGCTGACATCGGCTACAGATTTAATGTTCAAGACCGACATTAATATAAAATGAGCTAATGTTTAAAGGTAAAATATTAACTTATGTTCAAAATACTAATTATAGGTCAAAAGTTATCTAAAACTTAAATTGACAAGAATCATTTTGGAACTTATGACGGGCTAACGTTTGACGGTAAAATACAAATTTGTTGTTTTAGGTGTAATACATTCTTGTCTAGTTTATAGCGCTAATATCTTCTTGAATATTTTATAAGCATTTTAATTTATCAAAAATAATTTATTGACAAATTTAAAATACATTGATATTATTTTAAAAGTTAAATAAAATAATTTTAAATCCATAATATTAGTATACATTACGAATGAGAAAAATGCACTTCATACATTAAATATTTGTTTCTGCTAACAGAATGTCATTATATTCTCAATCACAAACTTTATAAATTTATTAAATTACCAGTATTTTTATGTTTAACATTTTATTAAGAAAAGATTTGGGACAGTATAATAAATTTTTTTATCAAATGTGATATTTTTGCATCAAACTGTTCCTGTTAATTGTGTTGAAAGATGCTTTCAACATGTATCCCGAAGATCTATTAAATGGCAACAAATGGGGAATATATCGTTTTACCTACAAAGAAAACTGCAAACGTTACATCGAGAGAAAAACCATGAAGTCCTTACATGATTAGCCCAATGCTAAAAGGATTTCAACCCATGAGCCATTTACAGGGATTTTTTAATTCTACTTTCTGATCGGTGCAAGCAGGGAGTTGAACCCATATAGACAAGTCATCGAACCCAGGAAACCTCGTCGGGAAGGGAATTCTTATCTCGCTAAGCCAACGTTATTCCTACTTAACAATTTTAATTTATTTTTATAACCATAGTTTTTTTTATTATTCATTTACGGCTACCACTGTTCCTCCACGTAGCCTTGTAATTTTCAACCCAATCCAGTAAACAAGAGATCAAGTATTGCGAGAAATTTGAATTCATGGAGGACTTTTTTTGATAAAACTAACCTGTATTTGCGTTACATGGAGAGGAAAAACCACGAAAACCTCCAAAAGTTAACCTGTTGGCAAGGGGAATCTAACCCATAATTCATCTGTCACTGAGGATGTTTTACGCCAGCATTGTGGTCAATGCGAGCCGGGTGCGGAATTCGAATCAGCCAGCCATAGCTGGGATTCGAACCTGGCTCACCTCATTGGCAGGCGAATGCTTTATCCCCTGAACCATCATCAAAACTATGTCTTACATATTTCCTTTAAATATACCAATTGTGCAACTTCTTTTTAATTTTTTTTCTAGAAACATATTAAAACAATCCGTGAATAACTGGAACCGTGAGTGACTATTAAGTATAAAACTACACTTTGCGGGAGCATGAAGTTTGTAATGTGGAAAAGCCGACATGACAGAAAAAAATACTTAATTGATCAGATCTCAGAAATTCAAATCTTAAGTTAATTACCAGTCGCTTAGCAAAGCAAAAAATTTCAACGCCCTTTAAATGCATTTAAATTCTTTTTTGCAAATTGTTACCATCCTTGAAGTAATTTTATCTATTGTTAAGTGTTATTAACTAATAACCTAAACATTACAAAATATGACAAATTAATTTCGTGGCTATAAATTTTTAACAAAAAAGTGCGTCAAAAGAAAAGGAAAAAAAAAAGGTAGTCAGATTAAGAAATAGATCTTAATTGGTTCCGAAAAAAAAAAAAAAAAAAAAAAAAAACGTATTCAAAAATATTTACAGAAACTGAATTTTAGTCGTTTTTTTTTATATTTTCCTTTTACTCCACATTGAGAAAATAAATAAATTTTAGCTCAAACGTTTAATAAATTAAATAAAAATGGCACTTTATAATTTTTTTCAAAATAACGTATGATTTAAGAAAATTAACTACTTTAAATAATTAGGTACAATGTGATGCCAAAGTTATAAACTTAGCAAATAAAGTAAAATGTATTCATTTTAAACTTTTTAATTTTTTTTTTAAATAATTCCTTATTTGAAATGTTAGACACCTTCTTTTCAGATATTAGAATAAAATTAGTACAGAGGCAACTAAAAAATTATCAAGAAGAAAACCATTTTTAATAAAATGTTTAATACAATATTAACTTGTTAAATCTAATATTTTTGAATAGGTATTTTGCATTGTTAGTTATCTATTAAGATTCAACACTATCTTCATGTATGAATGAGTCCAGTAGTGGACTGATCATAATTACACGGTTCCCTATAGAACACCGAAGTCAAGCATCACTGGCTGCGATCAGTAAGCGGGAGGAGGATCACTTTGATCAGCCTGTGGAGGGACCGAGGGTGCACGGTATTGGTCCTCGTTAAACTGTTCCATCCTAAAATGCTCGACTTCACGCACAGGTTGTCCGGCTACCAAAGCAGGGAAGCCATCCCCTCTGCAGAGGATCAAAATTGTGATGGCATGTTTTCGGATCATCCTCAGGGATGTTACCCTGACCGTCGCCAATAGCCCATTGTGTTGCTCTAAAACGACATAAATAGAGTATACTTACCTACCTATCATTTACGAATGAACTGAAATCAATTATGAATTTCTAATTTCTTAGGATTTTGAAAATTTTGTATAAAATGCGTGTCATCTCCAGAAATTTCTAGAATGAACCATCTTTAGGAAGGAATAAAATCGATTTATATAGAGACGCATAAATTAAGTGTTGTTTTTTTTTAATAAATAAATTTTTTTTAAATAAATAAAAAACTATGTGCTGTTATTTTATTATTATTTTTAAGTGATAAAATGTTCGCGACTTTACAACCATTTCATGCAGTTTTATTCCATCAATGCAAGTTATTGTTTGCAATTATTATTACAAGTATTGAAATTATTGTTATAAGTTTATGCTATAGTTATTGTTACAAGTATTGTTAAGGCACGTTATTTTTATATTTCCAAACGATAATCTAAGGAATCTTTAAATAATTTTTTGAAAGATTTCATAAAATGATCAGCAACAGTGAATATTGGGAAAAATAGTTTGTGAAATTTTTATAATCAATGAATTATAAATAACAATGTTAAGTTTTACTTGTTGATAGGGAATGATGTTTTCTGATAGTAATAATAAAAGCATTTCGAGATTAATCGACTGTAATATTAAAAAAATAAAATAGGTACCTGAAATTTATCTATAAAGAAGGGTACATTTTCCCATTAAAATAAAACAGTTTCTAATTAAATCTCAATGTAGCGAAGAATTAAATTTATTGAGCTGCGGGTAAACCTTGTTCATTTTGACATAGTCCTAAAATGCTCCAAAAAATAAAATTAACTAACGTAAAATAAACGAAATGTTTCTGTTTGTTTATAAATAGTTAAGTGGGTTTTTTGCCGTATCTTCGAATATGGTTTTGGTTTGATTTTTTTCGTGAAAAATGATTGAGTTAATGAATTTTAGAGGCAAATGTCTTACTGAAGCGTTCAAATAATAAATGATTCGTAATCAAAATAAAAAGTTAAACATAAAATAAAGCATAATATTTTCAAAAAAGTAAAGTATGAAGTAAAATAGAATGTGCAGTATAAATAAAATCATAAACAGCTATTAATGTAAAGTAAAAAGTGGAAAGCATAATGTAAAAATTGTGTAAACTAAAAATTAAGCTTAGAGTTAAATGTAAAGTAAAATGTGTTTCATGTAGAAAGTGCAGTTAACCATATAATATAAATTAAAGTGTATATTAAAGTATAATGTAAGACTAAATTTTGTCAAGTTCAGTTTTGACTAAAACTTATGTAAGACCAAGAGTAAACTAGGTTTAAAACAATGTGTAAAATATATTTAAAGTAAAGAGTAAAATATAAAGAGATAAACAAAGTAAAAGAAATTAGAAGGTTAAATAAAACATAAAGTATAATTTTCAACGTAAGATATGAAGTAAAGCGTAAACCATAAAGTGAAGTGTAATGCATGAATTTTAGAGTAAAGTGTAAAATGGCCAGAGATGACGCCACTAAAAAACAAGAAACGCACCCTCTTTAAAATCCGCTTACTTTCACCCTGCTGGTATATCCAAGTTGCATGGGAAACAACAACAACAAGAATGCGTGGAATAAAAGTTTCGGTGAAACTAACATCTTTCTTACATTACACAAGCCTAGTCGGTAGGGCGCGGGACTATGTCCCAGAGTTCGTGGGTTCGAACCCCGACGGCTGAAGACTCCCCGTGTAGTAAATGGTGACTGATGCACGTTAAATCTGTCGAATCGCAAAGTCCTCCATGTTCCCATGACAAATCAATACCTCTAGGGGTACTAAATTGGATATTGATCGTTCTCTGATACAGATCAAAATTACGATCTGTGGATGAATGAAAGGATGTATGAATGGGTACGCCCTATAAACGGGTGTGACGTATGTGTGTGGCAGAAGTCGAACTCTTGGCAATAGATGGCGTCACTGAAAAACAAGAACCCCTCTGCTTTAGCAGGCATACGTCAGCAACAACAAGAAGTCGAAACCACTGATTTTAGAGAACATGGCTCAACTTTGCTGGAAAAAATAGCGTCAGGTGGTGAATGGCAAGCATTTGTTTAATCGCCATTTTTTTATATATTTAGTTTCCCGAAGGAGACAGATAATTCATCCCTATATTTAAAGGGCAAACTTTGGTTGACAAATTGGACGCATATAACAATTTTGTAATAAACGTTTTCTTCGAACAAATAACTAATAGTGACCACATATTCATATGTGTCGTAAATTTAGTGTTATTGTAAAAGGCTGATATTTTATTCATATCTTATTGAATACTTTGCATTTTATAGGACATGATGTTGTCCTAATGATGGAGAATAGTAATTCATCATAAGTCAAAAAGTGATTTGGGATTTGCTCACTTTTTTTGGTCAAAGTGGGAGGAAGGTTATGAGCGATGAATGATAACAAAAATTGAAGTTATTTCAAGCTCAAATTTACTAATATATCATAATTTACTTATTTATGTTATGAATAGTTCAAACGCATCTTGTATATAAATAACGCGTAAGTTTGGTTTAAAGTTACAAGAAGTAAGCAATTCACAGTTCCTAACAGTCTTCAGATTTCCAACTCAGTCCCTAGTTATGAGCATTGCCAACATGTGAAACTAAAATTCCATTATTTTTAGTTAGAATCACGAGAGATTACAGAGGACTTAGTTTAGAGATCAAATTCTAATGTGTCTTTTCTGGGTCACAATTTAGCAGAAACTTTTTAGTCGAAATTCTTTGGTGTAAATATTTATGAAACTTTTTGACGGATTGCGAACGCTAAATACTTCCTTCAACTTTTGAATTCAAATTTCAACCTTATAGTTTCTAGGACGAACGCTACATAAAACTTGTTTAGCAAATCTTTTTTCTTTTAGGATGGCTAACGTTTACCTAAAATGAGTTAAGCGTTTGGTCGCGAAATTCAAACTTGTGATTTTGTATATGTATTGAGTCGTAGAACCGCGATGGCTCGGAAGATAGAGCGTTCGTCTTCCAACGAAGTGAACCGGTTTCGAATCTCAGCTATGGTTGGTCGAAACGCATCCAGGTTGCACCCACCACAGTGCTGACCTAAAATATCCTCAGCTGTAAACGGATCATGGGTTAGAGTCCCCTTGCCTTCAGGTAACAGTGGCAAGTTTTGTGGTTTCCCTCTCCATGTAACTCAAATGCGGGTTAGATCCATCAAAAAGTTTTCCACGAAGGTAAATTTCTCCCAATACTTGATCCAGGAGTTCCCTTGTCTTCTGGACTGGATTCAAAATTACAAGGCTATGGAGTTGAACATTTGTAGTCATAAATCCAAACGTTGAGTCCGCTGTTCAACAATGGTTATATTAAGTCGTACATTTTGAGAAACTTTTATTTGCCATGACTTTTCCTGGTGGGAGACTTAACGATGCGTTTTGTAAAAGCAGTCTATGCTCTAATAATTTTGTGAAGTGATCTTATGTTTTGAGACATAATTTCTTTCTAGATTAAAAGTTTGCATAAACTTGTCGTAGCTGAATTTTTTTCTAGGTGGGATAAAAAAATCTTTGTTGCACCAACAGTTTCCTACAATTTTTAGCAAAATTTCACAGTTTTTATGTAATAAATTAGCTAAAACTTGTTATGACCATACTTTTTTATTATTGATCGGTGTGATAACAAAACTTTTTGTTACGATAACAATTTCCTGCAATGGATGAATATTTGAAAGAATTATTCAAAATTTCTAAAGCATAAGTTATCGTACGCTTATTTTTTCTAAAACCAAATTTTTGTTGGCGGGATAATGAAAATTTTCGCTAAAATGACAATTTTGTTCAATTGGGTAATTTCTGGGAGAGAAATTGAAACTTGCTGATTCTAGGTAAAAATTAAGGGAAACTTTGCGTTGAATGTTTTCTTATAATCTGCTATAATGGCCAAATATTTGAATGTGAAATTCAAGATTGAAGTTTCTAAATAATAAATTGGCGGAAACTTCTTTTAGTCAAAATTAATTTTGTGGGTGGGTTAACAAAAATTGACGTTTTTCTAAGGATTTCCATGAAGTGACAAATGTTTGTAGGTGAAATTTAAACTTGTGGTTTATCGATCAGAAATCGGCTAAAGCATGTTTTGACCATACCTTTTCTGTTTTGACAATTTTGCCAAATTCTAAGTTTAGTTTTTTTGCTATAAAGTTGCTAAAGTTTTCCATAATCATGTTGGTTGAGATTAAGTAACTTTTGGGGGCTAACATGCGTTAAAAAATTTGTACAATATGCTGACATTTGGAGACAAAATTCTAGCTTGTGATTTTTGAAACATAAATTAGTTATAACTTGTTTTGCTTAGCTGGCAAAACATAGGTTGTCGTAGACCTGTCATAAAGTTGCCCTTGTAATCTTACAGTGTTTGTTTTCAAACATATAAATTATACCGGCAAGAGAATATTCATTATGCAGTACTAAATTTATTAATAATATTTTTATTTAAAAAACCTTTTGAAATAATAATTTCATATGAAGTCTAATTATTTCCCATGCATTTTACAAAATAGGTTGTTTTAAGGTTGAATAGGTTGTTAAATGTCAAGGTTTGCGAATTTTTTAGGAGCTATATGATTGAAATTAAAAAAATAAAACAAAATGTACAATTTTTGATGTTGACAAAAATAAAATTATAAAATCTGGTTGAACAAGAATCGCTTTTTTCTCAAACTTCATTACCATAAATATTTCCGGACTAAGTCTTGTCGTATTCACGATACTTTTCTTAGTTCTTCTTGTTTATGCATGGACATGAACATTTTTTCCAATCATGGCCTATATTCACCGAGTAAAAACTCTCGTGAATATTTTTCATGTTAATGATTTGTCAAAATTAGTAACTCTCAAAATGCACAACATGACAATCCAATAGAAATTCATGCAAAAAAATGGACATATGCCGTTCTTCTCTTTTTGATCTTGTCCCGCAGTGGACTGATCGTTAAGACACGGTTCCCAGCAGATCACCGAAGTCAAGCATCACTGGCTGCGGTCAGTGTGCGGGTGGGTCACCACTTGGATCAGTCTGCGTAGGGACCGAGGGTGTGCGGTATTGGTCCTCGTTAAACTGTGCTACCGTAAAGTGCTCGACTTCGCGTGCAGGTCGTTGGGCTACCGAAGCAGGGGTGCCATCCCCTCTGCAGAGGATCAAAATTGTGATGGCATGTCTTCGGATCATCCTCAGGGATGTTTCCCAGACCGTCGCCAATAGCCCATTGTGCAGCTCTAGTGCGACATAAATGAACTACTACTACTACTACTCTTTTTGATCTTTGATTTCCCTTTTTCTATAGTTTTTTTTATTTATGATGAGATTAAGTTACGTCATAGAATTGATCGGTATTTTGTAATACATTACATTGTTTTAGTAAAAATTTCAACTTCATGCAACATTAAGTTTCAGGTTTTTGTAAATATAACGAAAGCTTTTTAGCTTCTTTCTTCAAGGGAGAGGAAGGTAATGAGAAATGCTTATGAAATAGACTGAATTTACCCTCATTTTTATCGACTTACAACTTACTAAAATGAGCTAATGCTAACTACACTTGCTGCCGGGGTGAATGCGAGAGATTTTCGTGGGTTAGTTCCATTAAAAATTCCTTCACGAAGGCTAGTTTCTCACAATGCTTGACCGGATATTGAAGCTGACATTGGCTACAGATTTAATGTTCAAACCCGGCTTTAAAATAAAATGAGCTAATGTTTAAAGGTAAAATATTAAGTTATGTCTAATAGGTCAAAAGTTATCTAAAACTTATTCTGACAAGAACCATTTTGGCACTTATCGCGGGCTAACTTTTGACGGTAAAATACAAATTTGTTGTTTTTTGGTTTAAGTATAACTAAGTATAACTAATATAAATGCTAAGTATAACTAATTCAGTATAACTAGTTAAGTTTGGTTATAGGTTGTGATCCAGTTTATAGGTTTTGATTTAATAACTTCTTGTAAATTTCATAAGCAATTTAATTTGTAATACAATAATTTATTAACGTATTTAAAATAAATTCATACTATTTCATAAGTAAAAAAATGGATAAATTAATGTTCCCTATTATATGTAATAGGGCTCAACCAAATATTCGATTTGTACTTTGAATACCGAAAACTATCCTTATAATTTTTTTTATCTCTCTTAGAAAAAAAATATATTTGATACAGTATGTTGCATGATTGCCATTAGTTAAAAATTGAAATATGAAATGTAATATTGAAATTGTATATAAAAATTGTAAAAAATTGAGAATTTTATCTAAAAATAAAAATATTTTTAAACTCCATAACATAAGTATATATTACGAATGAGAAAAATGCACTTCATATATTAAATATTTGTTTACTAAAGAAATAGATTTATAGATATGTTAATAGAATGATACAATATTTTCAAACACAAGCTTGATAAATTTATTTAATTACCAGTATTTATATGTTAATCATTTTATTAAGAAAAGGTTTGAAACAATAAAGTAATAAATTACACATTTTTTTTTCTGAAGTGATATTTTTGCATCAAACTGTTACTGTTAATTGTTTCGAGAGAAACTTTCAACATGTTTCCCAAAGTTCTGTTAAATGAGAACAAATATCGAATATATATATATTTTCACCTACACGGAAAACCGCAAACGTTACAGCGAAAGAGAAACAACGAAAACCTTAAATAATTAGCCCAACGGTAAAGGGATTTTAACTCGTGACCCATTTACAGTGATGATTTTTTATTTTAACTTTCTGATGGTGCCTTCCGGGAGTAGAACTCATATACCACAGTCATCGAACACAGGAAACTTCATCGGAATGCGAATTTTTTTTTTTTCGCCGAGCCAACGTGACCCCTCCTCAACAATTTTATTTTAATTTATAATCTTCGTTGAACAGTCGACCTAATTTTTGATTTATGACTACGATTGTGCAACTACGTAACCTTGTAATTTTGAACCCCATCCAGAAGACAACGGATCAAGTATTGCGAGAAATTTGCCTTCGTGGAGGACTTTTTTTTGATGGAATATAATAGCATTTGCGCTGCATGGAGAGGAAAACCTCCCACAGTTTAGCTGATTGCAAGGGGACTCTAACCCATGATCCGTCTGACACTGATGATATTTTACGCCAGTACTGTGGTCTATCCGAGCTTGGTGCTGAATATGAATAGACCTGCCATTGCCAGGATTCGAACCTGGTTCACCTCATCGGAAGGAGAGTTCACTATTCCCTGAACCATCACGTCATTAAAACTATGTCTTACGAATTGCCTTTAAATATACCAATTGAGCAATTTCATTTTAATTTATTTACTAGTAACATATTAAAACAATCCATAAATAATTGGAACTGTGAGTGAGAATTAATGTGGAAAAGCCAAGACGAGAGAAAAAAAAAAATTCTTAATTGATCAGATCTTAGAAGTTCATATCTTAGGTTTCGTACCAGCCACTTAGTAAAGCAAAAAATTTTAACGCCCTTTAAAAAAAAAAAAAGTGTTTAAATTTTTTTTTTCTTTTGAAAATTGTTACTAGTTTTAATAAGGTAATTTTTTTACTGTTAAGTGTTATAAGTTAATTTTCCCTCATAAACGTTACTAGTTAATTTCGTGGATAATTGTTCCTTAATATAAGGTCATAATTTTTTAACAAAAAAGAGCACAAGAGTTTGTTCTTAAAATAATGTCTAGTAAAATAAATAAAGGTGTTCAAAATAGAACGAGATCTTCATTCGTTTCGAAAAAGAAAAAAAAACATATTGCAAAATATTTACAAAAATCAAAAACGTTTTTGTTTTTTATATTTTCCTTTTAGGCCATATTGAGAAAATAAACAAATTTTAGCTTGAACTTTAAATAAATAAAATTTACATTTTGTAATTCTTTTCAAAATAACATGGTTCAAAAAAATAAAACTACTTTAAACAATAATTAGGTTCAATGTGATGCCAAAGGCATAAATTCAACAAATAAGGTAAAATGTACGAGGGCTATTTTTTAAATAAGGGCTGTTTGAAAATAAAAACCAAATGAAACAAAATTTTCACGAAGTAAATTTATTTTTTGATTCTACATACAATTTTTTTTTTTTTTTTTCCAAATCGTTGTCAAGTTTGCTTAAATACTTATCATACGACCTTAGAACTAGATTTAGAATACCCTCTTCATAGTAACTTGCGGCCTGTTCCGATAACCAAGAGGTCAAGGCCGTTTTCGTTGTACTAGCTGCTGCCCAAATGAAGTTTGGAACATCGGAAAAGATGAAAATCACTTAGCGCATGGTCTGGGCTGATGAGGGGTGATCCAAAACTTCCCAGCCGGAAGAGCCAATAAAGCTCGGGACTCAGCTGTGAAGAGAGTCGTTGTCATGGAGTAGCCAAAATTTCTTGTCAGCATGCCAGTAGGAAACATCGTAAACTTCACAAATCTGCCGGTGAATGCATGCCGACTAAAAGGGCATTACTGACTGTACCTCATACGTAGCGGGTGATTTGTTAAGTGTGAACATTTTAAAGACAGAACTGACCGCACAGGATACATACACAGCTGTAACAGCACCGTTGTTCCCAAGGAATGCCTTGACACGCCGCAAGTACTCGTTGCGACGCAAGCGTTATCTATTACATACACAACAAATACATGCACATAAAACGAACCTTAATTAAAAAAACAGCCCACCTATTAATTTGAAACTTTTAAAAAATTTTCAAGTAATGCCTTCCTGGAAATATTTGACACCTTTTTTTTTAGATATAAGTTGTTAGGATAAAATTAGTACAGAAGCAACTAAAAAATTGTCAAGGAGAAAAATATTTTTAAAAAATGTTTAATATAATATTAACTTGTTAGTTAAATATAATATATTTTAAAATTACAAATTTTGAATAGGTATTTAGCATTGTTAGTGTTATCCATCCATTAAGATTCAACTCTCTTCATTAACGAATGAACTGCTGAAATTGATTATGAATTTTTAATTTTATAGGATTTTAAAATTCTGAATAAAATGGGCGTCAGCTTCACAAATCTCTATAATGAACCATCTTTAGCGAAAAGAGGAAGAAAATACATCGACTATATGGAGACTAACAAATAAAGTATGTTTTTTTTTTTTCAATTTTGTCTTCCTTGTCACCAAAAATATAATAAATATATATATATATTAACAACAAACATAATTTCGTGTACTAAACAGAAATTGCATTCAAGACTTACAACATATTCTACAAGAAGACAACATATTCGTCAAAATCTGATAAATAAACGGTAGTTTTCGTCCAAAAAATGTTTGAGGCCTTTTAAACATGTTAAAGCTTTTTTCAAAAAAAATTAGGACTTTCGTTATGGAAAACAATCCTCGATATAAATAAATTAAAATAAAAAAAATTTCTGCTGAAGGCATTTAAAATCTTGACGTTGACTTACGAAAAATAGGTTAAAAATTTTTAATCAATGAATTATAAATAACAATGTTAACTTTAACGTCCTGATGGGGAATTATGTTTTCTAATAATAATAGCAAAAGCATTTCGAGATTAATCGACTATAATATTAATTAAATAAACGGTTGATTCAAATGTCTCGATTAAGAAAGTTGCATTATTCAATTAAAATAAAACAGTTTCTAAATAAATCTTAATGTAGCGAAGAAATATATGTATTGAACTGCGGGTAAGCCTTGTTCATTTTGACATAATCCTAAAATGCGAGAAAAAAAATTAAATATCATAAACTAAACTAAATGCTTCTGTTTTGTTTATAAATAGTTAAGTAGAATTTTTTTTGCGGTATCTTCGAATATGGTTGGATTTTTTCGTGAAAAATGATTAAATTAATGAATTTCAGATGCGTCTTACTGAATAATAAATGATGCGTAATCAAAATAAAAAGTTAAATACATATAAAAATGAATGTGTCCTCTATAGACTCCTATACCATCGGACAGAAAATGATGAAATTTGCCATACAGAAGCACGAGGAAGGTCACTGTCAACATTAGAACATACTGCGACAAATCGTTCTTGTATGATGAGCAAAAAACGAAATGGAATTTTCTGATTGGTTAAGCGTTAGCCATTGTTTTAAATTTAACGATTCAATTTTCACATATTTTAAAGATAACATCAGTGATAATTGCTCTCTTATAGCTCTGTTTAGTCAAAAAATAGTTTATTGCACGTATTTAAATATTTAATAATTTTATATTTGCTATGTCAGATGAATTCGATGAACATTACGTGGTAGCACGCGTGGTTTACGTCATCAGATTTATACTTTGTCTGATGCTATACGATTTTATTTTATTTATATTAATTCTTTTAAACGTGTTTCTAAAAAATACATATTTGAAATCAACGGTAAAGAAATAGAAAAAAATATTTATGTATTCAAAAGCGAAAATGAATGGGAAAGTGGTACGAATTCGTTTAGGAGAAACATAAGAACTCGACGCCAATGAGGCTTAATTACGCCAATGATGTTTAATTAATTAAGGTAATATATGCATATTGAAATAAAAGAAATAAGCTATGTACTAGAAAGAAAAAGAAATGGAGTAAAGATATTTATTTTCTATAAGAACCGTACGAAGTCGTCTTACTATCATTTATGACAATGATGCTTAATTAATGCTGGTAATGTGTATTAATTGAAATTTTAAAAAAAGTAACTTCTGTTCTAAAAAGCGAAAATAAAGAGAAAAGCGCTTTGGGTAACCGTAAAAAATCTGCATATTATTTTGACACTAATGCTCAATTTATATTGATAATATTGATTTTACCCCGGATCACATTCTCGAGTGCCCAGCCCTTACCCCATATATTTTACAACTGGGTATGGTGCCACTGACTTCAGAACTTCGTGAGATCCTCTACAGTAATGATGCATTAAAGCTTGCGGATGCAGTTTTGAAGGCGCACGAGGCCATTTAATTGTCCATGGACACGATAAGAAAAATAATTTTAAAAAAATGTATATTGATTGAAATAATATAAAATAAGCTACACGCTAAAAAGCCATGGAAGAAAGATTAATGGGAAATTCGCTTAAGAAAACATTAAAATATCACCATTCGCAGATGACGCTTAATTCATATGTATCCCGGACGGTAATATGTACTACTGGTACTATGGTAATTGGCGATTTATTTTTGATAAGAATTCTACAACAAGTTTTCCGAACTTTCAGAATATATTTTTTTCCAGTGTAGCCAAGATAGTGTATTAATATTTTAATGAATTAGAATTAAAATAAATTTATTCCTTCACTACTTTTAATTATTTTAACAGTAAATTAAAGGTCAGATAGACAAATGGTCATGCTCTAAAATCCTTATAAAGTTCTGTTTTTTCTTCTATCATTTTTCAATTAATGCGGCCTTAGTTGGGGGCCACTGACTAATACGTATAAACTTAAATGTTGAAGTATTATGTGCTAAGTACCAAATATACTTATGTAGGTATAAAATATATTTATATATTTGGTGATTATTAAAACTGCAACAATCTGTTTTAATACCTATAGTTAGGAATTAAGTGTTTTAAGCCCTTCGAAAGGGCCATAAAACAGGACCATTGACCTGAGAAAATCACTTAATAGTGATAAATTTCAACTATCATGAATCGGTCGCGAGCAATATCATTATGCCAAGAGATGCTAAATACATTTTATATTTATTCCATTGGTATGAATTATAAACTAAGAGCTCTTCTTATTTCAATAATGTAAAGACACCGAAGATTACAACATATAACATTAAGTAGAATGAAAAAATTATTTTAGCTATACTTAGTGGAAGAACCAGGTAAGTGCAATTTTCAGAAAGAAAAAAGAACACACGCATCCGAATTATTTTATTATCAATTTATAAGAAGGTGGGACTAATAATTCTTTGCTTTATTTTATTTACCAATGTCTAATCTAAGCGAATCTGTCTTATCTATAAAAAATAAATGTCTCTCTGTGTGTGTCCTTTATAGACTCCTAAATCATTCAAATGAAATCGACGGAACTTAGCATACAGATAATTTGAACCACGAGGAAGGTCACTGTCGATATTAGATCATTCTACGACGAACCGTTCGAACGGAATGGAATTTTCTGATTGGTTAAACGTTAGTCATTGCCTTAAATTTAACTATAGACAATTCAGTTTTGTCACATATTTTAAGTATAACATCAGTCACAATATCTGGCTTATAGATCCATTTGATAAAAAAACTTATTTCGCGAATTTAAATATGGAATTATTTTTATGTCAGATAAATTCAATGAGCAACATGATGTGGTAACACGTGAGAGCTCCGTCACCAAATTTATACCTTTAACGTTGTCTGATACCACACATTTTTTTTATTTACATTCATTTTAAAAGATTTTTCCAAAAAAAAATTATTTAAAAGTCAAAGGTAATTGAATAGAAAAAATATGTATGTATTTAAAGGCGAAATTAATGAGAATATTGTATTTATTTGTTTAGGTGAAACGTAAAAAATCGCCACTTTATTATTGGTGCCAATAATGCTTAATTAATTTAAATAATATACGCATATTGAAATGAAAGAAATAAGCTTTGTACTAGAAAGCAGAAGTAATGGAGTTAATCTATTTATTTGTCTAAAAGAAGCGTAAGGAATCGTCATATTATCAATGACGACAATGATGCTTAATTAATGTTGGTAATTTGTTAATTGACATAAGAAACTGATCAAAATTATAGCAAAAATATAGGAGAAAAGATACTTATTCATTTTTAATCTATATCTTATTACTGACACTAATGCTTTATTAATATTGATAATATGTATTGATTGAAATAAAAAAAAATATATAAGCTATGCTCTAAAAAGCAAAGTTAAAGGGGAAAAAAAGTTAATAAAAAAATTGCTAAGATTACCGTAGAAAATCACCATTCACAGATGATGCTTAATTTATGTGTATCCCTGACGGTAATATGTACTACTGGTATTATACTAATTGGTGCAGTTTTGATAAAAATTCTACAACGGGTTTTCCGCGATTTCAGAAAATATTTTTCCTGCGGTAGAAAAGATAATTTATTAATATTTTAATGAATGAGGCAAAAGAACTTTGTTCTTTCACTACTAAATATTTTAATAATAAATATTTTAATAAGCTTTAGTTGGTGTCGGCCTAAAACCAACACGCTTGATATTTTAGTAAATAACAACGGACCACCAGCTGCACCTTTTGTTTTTTATTGATAACAAAAACATAATGTATAAAAATAACAACAGCTGGAGATATTGTGGATTTCGAAAGGGTTAAAGCAGTTATCCACATCTAAAGTTTTTCGAGTCTCAGAGGAGAATGATCTTTTTCCTCTTTCCTCGTTACACTAGGGAATGGTGCGCATGCGCCAACACATCGCCCAGCCTTGCACTGTTCACATGCAAGAACTTGACATTTTTTTTTTTTCAGTTATACATTTAACATATAATTTTACAAAAACTTTAACATTGTTGAGTATTATAACTTTAACATAACTAATACTCAATCAGAATCTTTGAGATAAATTTCAAAATTTTTACATGAAATTCTAATAAAAATACAAGTGTTACATAAAATTATATACAAATATTTAGATGAATATACAACTATTTTCAATTTTCTATCGGCAGTACACTCAATCTGGAAACAGACCTTTTATATACTCCCTTACAAGTTTTTACTTCAACTACCCTTATTTGATTATCTTGCCCAGGATACAGTTTTACTACCCGACCCAAGACCCATTTGCATGAGAGAAGGTTTTCTTCTTTTATCAAAACTATATCCCCTATTTTTAAATTTTTCTGATTTTTTACCCATTTATTTTCTTTGTTGTAAGCTGTTCAAGTAAGAAAGGCTCCATTGTTTCCATATTGTTTGTATACTGACTTGGTAATTCTCTGCCAAGAGTTTAAACGACTTGTCTCGATATCAGTTAGGGATGGTTCAACTATGGCCGTTATCGGCCTCCCTATTAAGAAATGTGCCGTTGTTAGCACTTCTAAATCTTCAATTTCAGAACTAAGAGGAACAAGAGGTCGAGAGTTCAATATTGCCTCCATTTGAGTTACGAGTGTTAAAAATTCTTCGTAATTAAATTTAGAGTTACCTGCTACACGCTTAAAATGAAATTTAAATGATTTAATGTTTGCTTCCCAAAGCCCTCCCCAATTTGGGCTCCTGGGGGGAATAAAGCTCCATTCGATTTTTTCTTCGCCAAAAAATGCAAATAATGATTCCTCTCGATCCCTTACCATCTTAAACAAACAATTAAGTTCTTTATTAGCCCCTACCATGTTAGTTCCGTTGTCTGAAAAGATTTTACGACATTTACCCCTTCGGGCAATGAATCGTTTAAGTGTCGCTATGAGAGCTTGCGAAGTCAAGTCACTGATTGGCTCAAGATGTATAGCCTTTGTTACTAAACAGATGAATATACAAACGTAGATTTTTATTTCAGGACCTTTCCTCTGATATTTATTTTTTATAAAGAATGGTCCGCATAAATCTATTCCAGTAGAACTGAAAACTTTATCTGGTGTTATTCTTTCTTTTGGCAAATTATCCATTTTTTACATATACTCTTTAGGATTTGCTTTAAAGCAAACTACGCAACTGTGCACAATTTTTTTGCACAAATTCCTACCATGAATGGGCCAATATTTTTGTCTAACCTGAAAAAGTAGGTGTTGCGCACCAACGTGAAGATACTTAACCTGATAGTATTTAACGATTATTTCAGTTAACTTGCATTTAGAAGGCACTAAAATGGGATGTTTACTCTAGTACGATAATTGAGAATTTTCTAGTCTGCCACCCACTCTCAATAACCCTTCTTCATCTAGAATAGGTGATAGGTTAAAGATCTTACTTTTATTGGAAACGCTACCTCCCGACTTAAGAGCAGCTAATTCTCTAGGAAACTCTTGTTCCTGCACGCAGCAAATTAGATACCTTTCAGCATTAGACAATTCGTCCAGTTTCAGAGGACCAAGAATCCTTTTCGCTGGATTTCTCAAGTTATGAATGTACCTGAAAAGATAACTACAAATTCGAATTAAAGTTAAAAATCTATTACTACGATTAATTAAATCATCAAAAAAAGTTTTGTCATGATTTAAAGTCAGGACTATAGTATCTACTGAGTTTTTGGATTTTAGTTCATGTAAATATTCTTCTTCATTTGGCACTGGACAGTCAAATTCACTCACAAGTTCATCAGACAACAAAAATGAAGGACCATGCCACCACTTTTTGCTGTGTAGAAGCGACTCAGCACTGAGACCTCTTGTCAACAAGTCTGCGGGATTTTCCTTACCGGCGCAGTGAAACCAAGTATTAGGATAAGTCAGCTTAGTGATTTCTCGAACACGATTAGCGACAAATTGTTTCCATTTTTTCTGAGATCCTCTAATCCAAAACAAAACTACTTTTGAATCGGTCCAATAGAACACTGTGCACTGTCTTTTCTGATTGATGATTTTCAGCACTTTGGAACCCAGACGTGCAGCTACTAAGGCTCCCAGAAGCTCAAGTCGAGGCAACGTAACTCCTTTTAGTGGTGCAACTCTGCTTTTCGAAGAAACGAAATTCACATAAATGGTAGCTCCGTATGCAAGTTTCGAGGAATCACAGAAAACATGCATTTCTACGACGTCACTATTTTCTTTACTGTTAGAATCTAGCACAAGTCTTGGAATTCTAAGTTCTCCCAGGAGCGGTAACTCTTTACACCAATTTTTCCAACTTTCCATAATGCTGGGAGGGAGATGTTGAGAAAAGTAGATGTAAATTTGATTAATTCGAAATTCCCCACTAGAGGGCTGACAGTCAGTCTACATTGAACCACCAAGCAGTAAGCATTGGCTTGAATTAATTGTCTTCTAATGTAACACTTTATATAATCTGAAGGGTTCCACCCTTATAATATGGAACTCCTTGTTTTGTTATATTAAATATTTGTTTGTTGTTTTCGATAATGATTGCCCTTTCCTTTTTGCACATGGTGCATCGGCCGGGAAGTATTTTACGAACTAGAATTTAAAGCAAGAAAAAATAAAGTATTATTTTTAAGTTCAAGGGCAAAATCGAAAATGACAGTGAAGGATACATGATCACTTCAAGGAGACAGCTAGTCTAATTCTTTGTATGTGCAAAGTAAGCGTTTTTATATCTTTCTTTGTTGTAGAATTCGTTTTCGTTTTGAGGTTTTGATTATTGAAAATTTATTGTTTTTATTTTGCTAAGGGTGTGACTTTGTATTAAACGTTCATTATGGCTGAAAAAGATTATTTAGAGAGAATTAAAAGAAAAAGGTCTAGTGAACGAAGTAGTTTTACTAAATTAATAAATAAAATTGATAAATTATTAACTGAGCAGAATGTTGAAATAAATGTATTAGATGAGAATCTTACTGTGTTAATTGAAAGGAATCAAAATTTAATAGCTTTGAATAAGGAAATTGAAAATATAATTGATATTAATTTGTTGGATGAAGATTTAGCTTCTAGTGAAGAATATCAGGATAAATATTTGACGTATGTAGCTAAATTAAAGCAATTGATAAAATGTAAAGGAATAAAGGTTTCGGTTAATGAACAAACAGTTGAAACTGTAAAAAATGATTCGGTTATAACTGAGCAGAAAAGAGTTGTTAATAACAATTCCAGTATTAAATTACCGAAAATTCAAATTGTTCCCTTTTCGGGAGATCCGAAATATTTTAATTCCTTTTGGGATTCTTTTGAAAATACAATCCATAAAAATGAATCACTTTCTAAAATTGAAAAATTCATTTATTTGAAATCTTATCTTACTGGCCAGGCAGGTAATGTTGTATCAGGTTTTGATTTAACGAATGATAATTATGATAATTGTATTAAATTATTACATGAGAAATATGGTCGTAGAGATTTAATTTTGAATTCATTTGTTAATAAAATACTT
The DNA here is from genome assembly GCA_949128135.1 of Parasteatoda lunata. Classification (NCBI taxonomy): domain Eukaryota; kingdom Metazoa; phylum Arthropoda; class Arachnida; order Araneae; family Theridiidae; genus Parasteatoda; species Parasteatoda lunata. The sequence goes on from OX421970.1 coordinate 111,523,772, forward strand.
AGTTTTCCGAGTGTTAAACATACTTCTAATATTACAGCATTACGCAAATTGTACGATGATTTAGATATCGCAGTTAGAAATTTAGATTCAATGAAAGTTCAGTCTGAATCTTATGGTATACTTTTGATACCAATAATTTTACAATTATTGCCTGAAGATTTGGTTTTGGATTTTCAACGAAAACGGAAATCTAAAGATGAAACTGATGTTAATGAATTATTGCTGTTTTTAAAGAATGAGATAAAATGTCGTGAATCGGTTGCGTTTTTAAATGATAAAAAGACTAACTATAACCATCGAGGTAGCTATAATTTGCGTAACGAGCAAAATAGGTATATAAACAAAAATTTTAATAAAGGCACACCCTCAGCTACTGCGCTTAATGCACAGATGACTCAGTCAATATGCATTTTTTGCTCTGAACCCCATGACAGTTTCAAATGTAATATGTCTTCCCAAAACAAGGTAAAATTATTGAAAAATTCTAATCGTTGTTTCAAGTGTTTCAAATTGTTTCATGTAAGCAAGAATTGTCGTGTAAATAAATTACCTTGTTATAAATGTAAGGGATTAAGTCATCATGGGTCTATTTGTTTAGGAGGTAATAAGGGGATAAATAATGCTAAAATTAGTAAAATTCAAAACGCTGAGGAAAAGTTAAATGAATCTTCTGATTTGGTTGCAATTTCTAATGAAACTCCACCATCGATTATTTCCAATGAAGAAGTTATTAGTTCTGTTTCCCAATGTAATAATAAAAAAGTTGAATGTTCTAAAAGGGTTTATTTGCAGACTTGTACTGCTGAAGTTAAATCAGATTCTTCGTCTCAATTGACAAGAATTCTTTTAGATAATGGCAGCCAGCGTTCGTTTTTGTCTGAACGAGTTGCAAATAATTTAAATTTAGAACCGGTTGCTTACGAAGTTTTATCAGTTTATTCATTTGGAATGCAAAGAGCAACAGAAAAGGCTTACCCTGTTGTTGAATTCGAAATTTTCAAAAGAAATACGAACTTTAGAACTAAAATTAGAACTCTTGTCATACCATGCATTACTGGAGTTAAAGTGGAACCTCCCGACCCCAAAGTAATTGAATTTATGAATAAAAATAAAATTGATATGGCTGATTCTTATTTGGAAGATAATGATAATTTGCTGAGTATAGAACTCTTAATTGGTTCAGATTTATTCTGGGAATTTCTTTTATATGAAAAGTTAACTATAAATAATCGCCTGTGTGCTATAAAAACTGTTCTTGGATGGGTGATTAGTGGAAGTAGTTATAAACGGGAGCATACATTGTCGCAAAACATAGCGGTTATGAAAAGTGTAATTGAATCAGGTGATATGTTTGATTTAAGAAAATTCTGGTCACTCGATTCCTTAGGTATCACCAAGGAGTGTGAAATTTTATCTCTAAAAGATAAAGAAACAATTGATAATTTTGAAAACAATTTAAAATATGAAAACAATCGTTACAAAACCGGATTACTTTGGAATTCAAACCCCGATGATCTCGATAGTAATTTCCCTACTGCCGAAAATCGCTTTGATAATTTAATGATAAGATAAAGTAAAAATGAAAATATTTTTGACATGTATGCAAAAATTATTGAGGATCAGATAAAAGATGGAATCGTTGAGGAATGTAAGGATAAATCCATTAATTCTGGTTATTTCATGCCGCATACAGCTGTTTTAAGACCCGATAAAGAAACATCTCGTGTTCGGATCGTTTTCGATGCTAGTTCGAAGGATATTGGTTTAAAATCCCTTAATGATATGTTATTGTCAGGTCCAAATTTGAACCCGAATATTTTGGATGTCATACTTAATTTTCGAAGGCATGAAATAGCATTTTCTGGTGATATTGAGAAGGCGTTTCTAATGATAGAGATAGATGAAAATGAGCGCAAATATTTAAAATTTCTTTGGATTGATTATGATAATTGCGAAGGTTTTAAAATTATGAATATGAAAAGGTTACCGTTCGGAGTTACCACTTCCCCTTTCATTTTGAAGGCAATAATTAAGTACCACATTAAAAAATATGCTAATGAAAAAACCCGATTGTGTTAAAATGTTAAGTTCTTCGTTATACGTGGACGATCTGTACTGGGGAACTGATACAGTTAATGATGCATATCGACTGTCATCTGATGCTGTAAATATATTACAATCCGCGAGTATGAATTTACGAAAATTTAATTCTAATTCAAACGAATTAAAGAAATTATGGATTCAAAATGGTATTGCCATTAATGAATCAATTGCACATGCAAAGGTATTAGGTCTTCGATGGGATACAGAAAGTGATGTACTATTGATTGAATATAAAAATTTAGAGCAGTCGTCATCTAGGTCAAGTCAGTGCACAAAGCGTACTGTTTTAAAGTTTGCAGCTCAAATCTATGATCCTATTGGTTTAATTTCTCCCTTTGTTATTAAGATGAAAATTTTGCTGCAAAAAATTTGGAAGGCTGGACTCGATTGGGATGACCCTCTGCCTTTAGATATTGAAACAGACTTTAACAATTGGATTTCTGAAGTTTCCTATTTAAGTAACTTTTTTACAGAACGGAAATATTTTGATAACTGTGATTATAAGAAAGAAATTGCCATTCATATTTTCACTGATGCTAGCACAAAGGCCTATGGTGCTGTAGCGTATTTCAGATATGCAAATATTTCGAACGAAATTAAGACCTCATTCATTATGTCCAAAAGTAGGGTAACACCAATAAAGACTTTAACATTGCCCCGCTTAGAGCTTATGTCAGCGGTAATTGGTGCTAGAATCTATGATTATTTACACAAATTGTTTAGTGACATTTGCCAACAATTTTATTTGTGGACGGACTCACAAATTACATATTTTTGGATAAAGAATAACAACTCTTTGAAACCTTTCGTGCAAAACAGAGTGTCTGAAATTCAAACTCTGACAGATCCTAAACTTTGGCAACATTGTCCTGGAAGTTCAAATCCTGCCGATAAATTAACTCGAGGAGAGTCACTAAAAAGCCTTGTTGATGATAACTTATGGAAATTCGGACCATCTTGGCTCATGGAGGATGAAAGTAAGTGGCCTCAAGAAAATACTGAAATTAATAATCAGCAACATTCAGTTGATTTAGAACTTAGAAACAGCGTTATTTCTCAACACAGTTGCCTCGCAAATTCTAAAGAGACTTTACTGATTTTAGAAAATTACAGTTCTTTATTAAAGGTGAAAAGAATTGTGGCTTGGTCAAAGCGGTTTATCCAAAACTGTCGAAGTTACGACAAACTGAAAGGTCCATTAACTACTGAAGAATTAAAAGAAGCTGAAATTATTTTAATAAAGGAGGCGCAAAATGACTATTATCAAGAAGAAATTAAAATTTTGATGAAGAAGGAAGGTATAAAAAATAACTCCAGCATATTTTGTCTTCGTCCATACCTAGATGAGAAACAGATATTAAGAATTTGCAGTAGACTGTTTCAATCTGAAGTGGATCCTGAAGCAATTAATCCTATACTGCTACCCAAGAATTCGAAATTTTCCGAGCTTTTGATCACTGAAAAACATAAAAAGTTGCTTCATAGCGGAGTTAATGTCACTCTTTCGCAGATTAGGAAAAGTTATTGGATTCCACAAGCCAGACAACTTGTGAAAAGAATTATTGGAAGATGCGTGGTTTGCAAAAAACACTTTGCGAAACCAGCCAATCAGCGTACTGGAGAGCTGCCTAAAGATAGAATTTCAGAATCTCCGCCTTTCTCAGTGGTTGGAATTGATTTTACTGGGCCTATTTACGTAAAACATAAAGATGAACTTTTGAAATCTTATATTACTGTGTTTACTTGTGCAGTCACACGTGCTGTACATTTAGAACTAATTTCCGATTTGTCTACGAATAAATTTATCTTAGCTTTACGACGTTTCATGTCAAGAAGAAATAACTGTAAAACTATTTTTTCTGATAACGCAGCAACTTTTAAGGCTGCTTCAAGAGATATAACGTACTTCTTTTCTATTATTAGAGGAGAAGAATTTCAAAATTTCATTTCCTCTGAAGGCATTGTGTGGAAGTTTATTGTTGAGCTTGCCCCATGGTGGGGAGGGTTTTATGAAAGGTTGATGAGAAGCATTAAAGAACCTCTCAAAAAGATACTTGGAAAAGCTCAACTTTCCTTCGAAGAAGTCATGACTATCTTAGTTGAAATTGAAAACGTCCTTAATCGTCGACCACTCACATATGTGAGTGATGATAAGTCAGAACTACAGCCCCTGACACCTGCTCATTTTTTGTTTTCTGGACTGGTCAACGAATATCCATATAATTTCTCTGAGCTTATCAATGTGACTGCAACACGAGAAAGTCTGATAAAAAGAAGGCAATATCAAACTTGTCTTCTGAAGCAAGTGTGGTTGCGTTGGGAAAATGAATACTTGTTGACTTTGAGGCAACATCACTTTTCCAACAAACCTAACTGTGAGGAAAACATAAAAACAGGTGATGTAGTGCTTGTTCAAGGCAAAGGTAAATCCAAATTTTTATGGAACTTAGGCCGTGTCCTTGAAGCCTATAAGGGTCGTGACGGACTAGTTAGATCCTGTCTTATAAAAACTAAAACTGGGGTGCATAGGAGACCAGTACAACTGCTCTATCCCTTAGAGCTGAACTAAAAACTGATAATTAACACTCTGATGATAATTTAATAATTTAATATTCCTTTAATTTTGATGCTTCAAATTATATTTACTGTCTTAAAAATAATTGATTAGTGTTTATTTTTATATTTTAGTTTTAATATGTAATGTGTTTGAAAAAATGTGAAATGTAGAAACTTGCTATTGTTTTATGATAATTTCTTTAATTTAAAATTATCAGGTGGGGAGTGTTGAGAAAAGTAGATGTAAATTTGATTAATTCGAAATTCCCCACTAGAGGGCTGACAGTCAGTCTACATTGAACCACCAAGCAGTAAGCATTGGCTTGAATTAATTGTCTTCTAATGTAACACTTTATATAATCTGAAGGGTTCCACCCTTATAATATGGAACTCCTTGTTTTGTTATATTAAATATTTGTTTGTTGTTTTCGATAATGATTGCCCTTTCCTTTTTGCACAGGAGATTCTCATCCCACGAAACTTTCTTTTCCCAAAGTTTTTGAATGAGGCATTTCATCCGTATTGTGAAGGGAGTAAGTAATCCCATTGGATCAAAAATCTTCCCGATGGTTTGCAGAAGAATTCTTTTGGTATTTCGGCAGTTTGAAACGAATTCTAAAATACCTTTTGTTTCTAATATCAAGCAATCATCTTCAGTTTGCCACGTTATGCCTAATACCTTAGCATCATTAGTTCCTAAGTTTATAGGAATATCGACTGGATAAGTGTCAAAGGTTTCTTCTGACCACTGACTCATCAAGGCGGAGTCGTTGCTAATCCATTTTCTCATTTCCATTCCAGCTTCCTTCATGATTTTCTTCGCACTTCGGGAAATTATAAGTGCCTCTTCTCGGGTATCTTGACCAGTGATCCAGTCGTCTACGTACATGTAAGAGTCTAGATGATGTACAGTCGTGGGATATTCCTCTCTGTATTTTTCAATGTGATGTTTGATGGTGGCTGCTAGTTGGAAAGGCCTAGTGTTCAGTCCGAAAAGTAATCTCTTGAAACGATAAATTCGAAGTTTTGGCTTTGAGTCTAAACGAGGATCACTGTCTGTCCACAGAAATCGTACTGCATCCTTGTGTTTATCCACAATGCAAATTTGCAAAAAGGCCTGACGAATATCCGATGAAATAGCCACTCGGCTTAGTCTAAAGTTGATAAGTATTTCGAAAAGGTTAGGGTAAAGGTTTGGACCTGGCCATACACAGTCATTCAATGAAAGTTCGTCTACCTGGTGAGATGCTGCGTCAAACACTATTCGAGTTGAAGTTCTAACGCGACCTTCCTTTTTAATGGCCTGATGTGGTAAATAGAACAAGGGTCTATCAAAGTTTGATTCCGAACTCTCTACTTCTTCGATTATTCCTTGATCTAAATAGTCCCGAATGATATTTTGGTACTGAGAATATAGTTCGTTATCGAACCGCAATCTTCTCCATAAATTAAGAAATCGTTGTTTAGCAACGCAAACGTTATTCGATAATTCTTTCCAGTGTTTACGGAATGGTAGTTCAACTATGTATCGACCATCTTTATATTGTACAGTTTGTTCAAAAATGTTCATGGCTTGATCTTCTTCTCGAAGACAAGGGTAGTCTTTTATGCCGAGAGATTCAAGTTCAAAAAAGCGTTTTAAGGTATTGTCTATAGAATCATCGTTTTTAAGAAGAAGACACGAATTTTCATTATTAAATTTTATCTCATGGAGTCGACCACTCGCGATCCATCCAAACTCCGTTTCTCTTAACAACAACTCTTCATTTACTTTATAAACGTTATCCTTAATTATTCTAAAGAAAATATCAGCATTTAATAAAGCATGAACTTCTTTCGCTTCAAAAAAATGAAGGATCCGCTAATTCAAAAAACTCGGGTATTTTTGTTTTCGATATATCTAAGCTGACACTTGGAGTCAGACCCGTAATTTTATCTGCGACTAAGAATTCATTCGGTTCTTTAAAACTACCACTTTTATTAGAAATGATAGTGTGCAATTTTCCTTTCAGGTTTTGTTTAGTCGAATTAAGTCCAGCTACGGATGTTGGGATTCTTTCTAATTTAATCCCAAGAATTTCACTTGTTTTCTTACTCAATATATTAACATTCGATGCGGAATCGAAAATAACTCTACATTTAATTAATGACCCATCCCTTTTTTGCAAGAGAATATTTCCAGTAGATAATAAAACATTCTTTTTATTTTCATTAGAAGTATTGCTTAAAACCGCATTATGCAGAGAATTAATTTCCGTAGTGGAACTTTTATTTTCATTTTTTATTTCTGATCCTTCGAATGTTGAGTCAGCGTTTTGATTTTCTGACGCCAGCTTATTTCTCTTCTCAAGGATAGATCGTCTGAAACATAATGTATTCGAATGACGCTGACCACAATTACATACATACATACGACGATTTACATTCCCATTTTATATGATTTTTTTTCAAACAATTTTCACATAGTTTATGATATTTAACAAGTTCAAATCTTTTATGCGGTGTTAATTTTAAAAATTTATCACAACGAAATATAGGATGTGATTCTTTCAAACAAATTACACAGTTTTTATTCTCTATATTTTCATTCATCAAAAGAGTTTTGCTTTTAAATGGGAAATTAGTTGTTTTCTTAATTGTTTTCGTTTCTGAATAACAATTTCGATTTACCGATAAGAGAACAGCTTCTCGTTGCTCTAAAAATGTAATGAATTGTTCGTATGACGGAACTTCTTTTGTTTTTTGTATTAATTCGAAGTTCTTTCGAGTTTCTTTATCTAATTTGTTAAGCATTATGTTTTGTAGAAAAATGTCAAATAAATCGTTTCGTTCATATTTTAACACTTTTAAAGCTCGTAAATTCTTTTGAATGCAATCTATCATTGCACGAATTTCTGTAGCATTTTCACGTTCTATATTTTTAAAATTTAGGATGGAATTTACATGCACATCAACGATTAATCTTTTATTATCGTAACGTGAATCGAGTGCTTCATATAATGAAGAAAATCTGTCAAATGTGGAAGCAAATTCTTTTACTTCATTTGAGAGACATGAGTTTAAATAATAAAGTTTTTGCGACTGAGTCAGTTGATCATTAGAGGTGATTAAGTCATCAAACTGGTTTTTAAAGGTACTATAGTGTTCATATCTTCCCGAGAATGTTGGAAGTATAATAGGTGGAATTTTTGTGTTAGTTATATTTTCAGTTTCATTAATTTGTTTAGCATCGTTTACTGTTGACACAGTTTCTTTTTTAGAATCAATTAAAAGTTTGAGGCTTACCTCCAAATCTTCTAGGCGAGATTCACATTGTTCGATGTCTTTTTCGAATTCTTCCAAATCTTGATCAGTGATTTTTTCAAGACCGAAGGAGTGCACTTTTAATTCATCAATTTTAGTTTGTAATTGTTCGACCTTTTTCAATTTCACTTCAAGTATTGTAGTATTAGGAATATCTTCAGATATACTATCGACAAAGTTTTGTATTCGAGTAATATTTCCTTTCAAGGAAATTTTTGCTTTAATTAGTTTGGCTATTGTATCCATAGTTGTATTTTGATTCGAGCGCTCCGTGTGCTCGACGTGCCAGACAATGTCGGCCTAAAACCAACACGCTTGATATTTTAGTAAATAACGACGGACCACCAGCTGCACCTTTTGTTTTTTATTGATAACAAAAACATAATGTATAAAAATAACAACAGCTGGAGATATTGTGGATTTCGAAAGGGTTAAAGCAGTTATCCACATCTAAAGTTTTTCGAGTCTCAGAGCAGAATGATCTTTTTCCTCTTTCCTCGTTACACTAGGGAATGGTGCGCTGCGCCAACAGTTTGCTTTCACTGACAAATATATTTTTCACAAAATTTAAATGTTGAAGGGTTATATAAAAAGTACCAAATATGCTAATATTGATATAAAATATAATGATATATTTCGTTATGATTAAAACAGAACCAATACTAAGCCATTTAAGTACCGATAATTTAGAACGGCCCCTCGAAAAGGATATGTACCGGAAAAAATTATTTGATAATGGTAAGGTTTAATTATTATTGGTTTAGCTGCGAGTAATAGCATCATGCCAAGTGATGCTAAATACATTTCTCTTTATTTTAATGGGATGAATTACAAAAAGCAAGTTTTATTTACTTCAATAACGTAAAGCCATCGTAAATGGCAACAAATAATATTGAATAATAAAAAAAGTAATTTTAGGTATATTAATTGAAAAACTTAGTAGAAGAAGCAGGTAAGTGACATTTTTATTATGAAAAAAAGTTGTATCCGAACTATATCATTACCAATTTTATAGAAGACGGGACAAATAATTCTTTGCTTTATTGTTCCCAATTTTAAATAAAACCAAACTACCTAGAAAATAAAACCTTATTGCCTAATTTGAAATAAAAAATCATACTAGCATACTAAAACTTTATGTGATTAGTTGCGTTAAGATTTATAGAAAGGCAAAACCAGTGATTCATCAATTCCCCTACAAATGTCACATACCTGGTTCTTCCATTAAGCTCTTTGTTAGTGGTCGCTAAGTGCTTTTCAGTTATGAGAATGATTTCATTGTGTTTCTCTACTGTGATTTATTAATACTTTACTTACTTTTTATTCACCCCATGCGAAGAACGGGCATTCAGCTAGTTATTAAATAAAATAAAGCATAAAATTTAAAATCAAGCTTAAAATTAAAATTGCGTACAGTCATGCAAAAAATATAAAGTAAAGCGAAAATATAAAGTGTAAATACTAAAATATTTAATAAAGTAGAAGATGTATAAAATAAAAAGAAAAGCGTTAAATGAAGTAAACTTGAAATATGAAGTAGAAAAAAATAAAGAGTAGTAAACTGTGAAGTATCAGGAAAAGTTAAAGCGTAAAATATGAAGTAAAAGCATAAGGTATGTGGGAAGTGTTATGTAAAATGTGAGATATAAAGTGAAGCAAGAAGTGAATTAGGAAAAAGTCAAGCGTATGTAAAAAAGATTTAAATGAAAGTGTGAAATCTAGAAAAAAAGTTAAGTAGAAAGTATAAATAATAAAATGTAAAATCTAGTAAAGAGAAAAAGTAAAGCAAAGAAGACACTAAAATATTATATAGTAAAAAATACAGCATAGTTTAAAGTAAAGTATAAAATAGCAAATAAAATATAATTATAGTGTAAATTAAAGTATAATGTGAGACTAAATTTTGTCAAGTATAGTTTTGACTGAAACTAATGTATGACCAGGAGTAAACTAAGTTTAAAATAACGTGTAAAAAAGAATGCTTAAAGTTAAGAGTAAAACATAAAGAGAAAACTAAAGTAAAAGACATTAGAAGGTTTAATAAAACGTGAAATACAATTTACAACAGTGGTTACCAACTGGCGGCCACACCCAGCCCGCGAAATCTAAAAAATCGAAATGCGTTAGAAGTACTTTTCTTCGTTTAAAAACAACTTAATTTCTTTGTTTCTGTGAAATTGAACACACCAACGGTGCAAAAAATTGATTTCTCAGGTTAAAATCTACTTCTTATTTAAATTTCCAATTCAATACTTTTGTTTTGTACAACTTGATAAAAATCTAACAGTAATATTTAATGATCTTTCAAACATAAAAGAGTCCTATATAAAATTTTGATAAAGTTGCGGCCCCTGATTTACAACGTAAGATATTAAGTAAAGCGTTAAACATAAAGTGAAGGGTAATGTTTCCATAAGCGTAACCACAAGATTAGTTAAATTATATTCTTTTATTAAGGTTAAAGTTAGATTAATATATTGCGTAATCAGTTTTATTAATTATCAAATCTTTAACGTGTTGAATTAGTTTTATTTTAAAGTTTTCAATTATTATAAAAAATTTTGTTTTTCAGGATCTAAAGAAAAAAATGTATTTGCCTAATATTTTAATATAAGAATGATATAGGTAAGTTTTAATTTATATTTTCTGATCTACTCCTTAGGCCAGTTCTACTCAGGACTAGTTCTACTTACTGGTTTATGCATTCACATGATGGTATGAATTTCCTTACATAAGGTAACTTTTACTTTTTGATAAAATTAATTTCTTTTTTTTTCCTCGTTTTTTTTTTTTTTTTTTTTTTTTAGATAACGTTCCTGATGCGATTCTATTAAATCATAATTCTGAATAGGTAAATAGTTTGTGCGTATTTTGCATTGTTAAAAACAATTGACTAAGTCCAGTTTTTTTTTTTTCACCAGTTTTTAACATTTGTGTTCAAACGTGTACTTTTTCTCACGTTTTTTTTTTTTTTTTTTTTGTTCGTTATCTTTTTATAACAGCAGTGCTCTGCCTTTTGATGTTCGCTTTTTCACTTATTCCTTTATCCGGGTTTTTTTTTTTTTTTCTTCTTTAACACTTACATTTGTTATGAAGATGCATTATTTTTGGTGACTGTTTTCCTCTTGAGTTTTTCATGAGTTCATTTCTTTTCATTTATCCATATTTAATTCATTTATCTATTTTTTTTAATGTTTGTTTTCCGAAGGTGACTGATGTTTTGCTTTTGCGTCTTCAAATAGTGTTTTAGTCTTCTATTTGTTCCTAGTGTTTTGTTCATCGCCTTTTCTTAGTTTTTATTTTCTGTGCTTTCATTATGTTTGTTTTCCATTTTCTTATCATGCTTATCTTCCATTTGTTCGTGGTGGTGGTTTCTTTTTTGCCTTTTCATCTTGTTCGTCTTCCATTTGTTCGTTGTGGTTTCTTTTTTGTCTTTTCATCTTGTTCCTCATCCATTTGTTCATTGTGGTTTCTTTTTCGCCTTTTCATCTTGTTCGTCTTCCATTTGTTCGCTGTGGTTTCTTTTTTGCCTTTTCATTGTATCTGTTCTTTCGTTTTTTCACGGTGCTTTGTTTTTCGTCTGTTCATTGTGTTTTATGTTTATTCATGGTGTTTTATTTTCCGGTTTCTAATTAAAAAAAATTTTCACTTTTATTGTTTGTATTTATTTTTTCATTGTTTGACTCCTGTTTTTCTAATTTTTTTATCGTTGGTTCATGATATTTAGTATATAGTTTTTTGCTTTTTCAATATATATTTGTTTACTGTTTCTTCATGGTGATTTGCTTTTCGTACTTTTGTAATGCATGTTTTCCTTTTGTAATAGTGCTTTTTTCTCCTTTTCATTGTGCTTGTTCTTGATGTTTTCCATTTTTTTATTATGTTTTTCCTCTTTGTGCGTGGGGCTTTTATTTTTTGCTCTTTATATATGTTTCTTTTACCTTTATTTATCATGCTTCGTTTTTCAACTTTTAATTGTGCTCATTTTCCGTTTGTTCATGGTGTTTTGTTTCCTGCTTTTTAATTATGTTTGTTTTTTTCACTTTTTCATAGTTTGTATTTTATTTTTTTCATTGTTCTGTTATTTTTCTCATTGTTTTCTGTTTTAAATTTTTTTTTTCTGTTCATGATATTCAGCTGTTTTGTTTTCCGTTTGTTCGCAGTACTTTTTTACGCCTTTTCATTGTGCTTGGTCTCCGTTTGTTCTTGGTTTTTTTCGTCTTTTTTTATCATGTTTTTTCCCGTTTGTTCGCAGTGCTTTGTCTTATGCTTTTTCAATATGTTTCTTTTCCGTTTGTTCATGGTATATTGTTTTCCCTTTTTTCACGGTGCTTTGTTTTTCGTTTTTTAATTGTGTTGGTTTATGTTTGTGGGATTTTGTTTTCTGTTTTTTAATTATAATTGTTTTCTCAATTTTTTTTTTTTTCGCTTTTCATCGTTTTTACCTTTTTTCTTATTTATTTCTTTTTGCTCATGGTGTTTTGTTTTTCGTCTTTTCCTTATATTTCTTCTTCATTAGTCATTAGTTGTTTATTTTGCGTCTTTTTTTTTTGTTTGTTTTTTTTTGTTTATGGTGAGTTTTTTAATATTTGAATTCAGCTTGAATTACATTTCCTAATTTATCGTTCCCATTTTCTTCGCATTATTTTTTAGTTTTCTTTCCATTATTCTTTTTTGCACGTTTCTAGCACTTAATTTTAAAATAGTTTAATTTTACCAACTCTGCTTTCGATTTCCTGCGAAATGAATAATTTTTAACACGTATGGCATGTTATTTTAATACATGTTTTAGTTTTTATAGGATTATTTCGCTCAGTAATCCGAGTGATTAGGACCCGTTTGGATGATTCAAGCATGGTTAATCAAGTGTGGGAACTGCTGGACAATCAAAGATGCTGACCTATCAATTTGGATCAATTTTGAAGACTCTAAAACTTTTGCTGTAAGTATAGCATTTTTATTTCTTCTCATCTCTTAACTGCTTTAGAAAACTGCAGTCTATATATTAAATTATTTATAAATTCAAATACTTATAAATTAAACTATTTATATGCTGTTGAACCCAATTTTTGTAGCCTTAGGCAGCACGACAGTAAAATAGTTTACTTCTGACCAGTCTTGTTATGCGTCAAAATCCGAGATGATTGTATTATCCTGCTCTAATTCAAAAGTAAATCTTACTCGGTTCCGAAAAAAAAAAAATGCCGTATTCTAAAGAGTTTATAAAAGTTGTAAATGTAGCATTCTCGTGTTTTATATCCTTTCATAAAGGTTAAATTGAGAAAGCAAACAATAATGAATAATTTAGTTTACTGAATAATAGAGTAGGTAAAAATTGGAATTTTTAATTCTTATCAAGATAACGTAGTTCCGGAAAATGTTTCTGCCTTTGTATCTTTGACACCTTTTTCAGACAGTTAGGTTAAGAAATAGTACAAGTACAGATACCACTTAAAATTATCAAGGAGAATAATATTGAAAAAAAGTTTATATCGTTTTAACTTTTTATAAATTGAAAATTTTGAGTCCGTATTTTTCATTGTTAGTGTTTTCCTTCCATTAAGAGTAAACTCTCCTCATTTACGAATGAACTGAAATTAATTACGAATTTCTATTTTTTTAAATTATGAATAAAATTTATGTTATCTTTACAAATCTCTTCACAATGAAACATGTTTAGAAATAGCTATATTGGGTCTTTTTTTCAATTCTGGACTCTTAGTCACTGAAAATAAGCAAATCACATCCTACGCTTAAATAAGAAATTAACAACGCACCATCTTGCTCTTGTTTTGGCTCTACCTGAAGTAATCCAATTTTAGAATTCAAATGAACAAGGTAACTTTTCTAAAAATAAAATTAGTCGATATTTCAATTCATTTTATAAAATTTTGAGAAGAATCATTTATTATTTCTGTTAAAATTCTTGATCTCTGAAACACATAACAACAATTAATGTCCCACCTTTTTCGTTCTTCAAACTTTTATTTAAAATATGAAGTTATTTCAATTGTTATTTTTTTAAACGAAAATAAAAAAAAAATGTAATTTAAATGTCTTACGCAAGCGTGACTCATAAACCGCCTGCCACTTGTCTGATAAAATAAGTAAGTCACAATCCCCCCCCCCACACACACACACACACTGTTATGTCTTTTCGTAAAGTTTAAAAGATTCCTCTAATGTTGCATAGTGTTTATGTAATAATAATAAATATGTGATATTTTTTCAGCTTTCGAAAACTTTCATGAAATACAGATTCAACAAAGATTCGACATCCTAGCTTTAAGGTAAGTAATATAAAAGAAGAGCGTAATAATCTTCGCGTTGATATTAACCAAGTTGATATTATATAAATTTTCAAGAAAACAAAAAGAAAACGCAATATAAATAAGAAATATTAATAGCAAACATAAATACGATACTAATAATTGCATTCAAGACTTACATTTTCAACAAAACGACAACATATTCGTCAAAGTTTTTAAAAAAAATAATAATAATAAAAAAATTTAATAATAAATAAAACAGTAATTTTCGTCCAAAAAATTTTTGAGGCCTTCTAATCATGTTAAAGCTATTTTTAAAAACATAATTCCATTGTGGAAAAAAATCCACGATATAAGCAAATTAAAATGATTAATTTGTCTGCTGAAAGCATTTAAAATCTTGACATAGACTTACGAAAAATAGGTTAAAAATTATTAATCAACGAATTATTAATAACAACGTTAACTTTAACGTCCTGATAGAGAACGGTGCTTATTGATAATAATAATAAAGTTATTTTCAAGATTAATTGCCTGTAGTATTAAATAAAATAAACGTTTTATTGTAATATCTCGATGCAGAATGGTACTACATTATCCAATAAATATAAAAGAGTTTCTAAATAAATCTCAGTCACGACGAATTAAATTTATTGAACTGCGGTTAAAACTTGTTCATTTAGACGTAGTAGTAAAAATGCGGTAAAAAAAATTTATAAACGTGAAATTAATGTCTTTTTTTTTTTTTTAAGTTATAAGTAATTAGGTAGCATTTTCTTTATCGTATCTTCGAACATATTCTTATTTTTTTTTTAAAAAAAAAATTCAAATTTATGAATTTATAGCGTAAATGTTTTGCTGAATCATCCCGATAATAAATTGTACGTAAACCAAATTAGAGTTAATTTTAGCCTAAAATAAAGTGAAAATTTTAACATAAAGAGTAAAATGAAAACTGTGTATAGTAATGTATAAAATACAAAGTAAAGCTTAAAATATAAAGTTTACACTTTTTTTACGGTACTAAATATTTTGCTCTTAAAAGTAAAAATAAAAAACGTAAAATTAAAAGTAGAAATTATAGTGAAGAACAAAGAGTAGTAAAAAGTAAAGTAAAAGAGTAAAGTAAACTAAGCGTAAAATATGAAGTGTGAGTAAAGTAAAGTAAAGCGTAAAATATAAAAAGCAGAAATGCAAAGTATAGAAAAAATAAAGCATAATATAATGTAAAGTAATACATAAATTATAGCAAAAAGCAAATAAAGGATAAAGTAATGTAAAACGTGAAGTATGCAGGAAAGTGTAAAGCAAAGTGTTAAATTAAAAGTAAAATATAGAATAGCGTAAGCAATATTAAATAATGTAACCAAAATGCAAATAATGTAAAACCTACAATGCAATATAAAATAATAAAGTTATTATGAACATAATATAATTTAATGTAGGGCGTCAAATATAAGCTTAACATACAAAGTAAAACGTTAAGGGAGAAATAAAGTATCAAATAAAAAGCGTGTAAAGTGAAAATTATAAAAATTGTATTACTATACAAATTTATTGAAATTAAAAATTTTATCATAAAATAGAGCCTTAAATATAAAGTAATGCGCAACGTAAAAAAAAACATCGTAAAAAGAATACAATAAAATACACTATCGTATAAAGTAAAGCGTATGATAAATTTTGAAGAAGAAGCGTCATGTAAACTAAGCGTGAAGCAAAGCACAAAGTGTATAAATTATATCGTAAAATGTAATGTTGAGAAAAAAAAGGGTGTAAAGTAAAGCGCAAAGAATAGCAAAATGCGTGTAAAGTAGTATATAGTAAAGTCTAATGTAATTCAATGTGAATAATAATGTAAATTAAAGTACAAAGTAAATAATTTAAGAAAATTAAGTTTGAAGACTATAAAAATAAAATTGAAATATAAAGTAAAGATTAAAAAAAATATATAAGTAAAGTGTAAAAAATGGAGTATGTGTGGAGTAAACTAAAGCGTGAAATATAAAATTAATACGTAGTACAGTATTTAGTACAAAGAAAAGTAAAACGCCTATTCTGTAAAAGTTGCGTTGAGTAAAAAGTAAAGCGTAAAACGAGAAAAGTTTAAAGCAAATTTCAAGCATAATTTCTAAATGAGAGATAAAAAGAACAGCAGAAAAAAGTCAAGCACAAGATAAAATAGAAAATAAAATAATTATAAAGTGTAAAATAAAGTTTACCGTGAAGTATGAAGTAAGGTAACGCGTGAAGTGTAAACGAAAACATTATGAAAAACTAAAGAAATAAAAATGAAAGTGGGAACTATAAAGTCTGTTAGTAGCGCGTAAAAACAAAATTAAAGCATAAGAAGAGTAAACTTGTAAAATAACGTATAAGAAAAGAAAAAGTAACGCATAAAGAAAGTAAACGCGTAAAAGAAACGCACAAAAAAGTAATTGTAATGCAGAAGGTAATAAAGTAATGTAAAGGTAATAAAGAAAAGGAAAACATATTATATAAAAGAGAATAGAGCAACACTTGAAAAAAAAGTAAGAGCAATGCATAAGTACAGTAAAAATAAAGCGAAGTAAATGCGTGAAAAACGCATAAGTGTAAAACATAAAGTAAAGAGTGTAAACTAAAGAATAAACAAAAGTAACGCATAAACTAATTATGCGTTAAAGTAACGCATAAGAAAAGTACCATCTTAAGAAAAAACGCGTGAAATATAACGCGAAAGTTAAATGTAATGCGTAAAATATGGTGAAATAAGTAACGCATAGGAGAAGTAATGGCGTAAAAACTACGGTATAACTAAAATAAACGAGTAAATGTAGTGCGTAAAAGTTATTCATAAGAAAAGCAAGCAAATAAAAACAATGCATAAAAAAGCAAAAAATCATAAGTAAAAGTAACGCATAAAAAATATGATATAAAGCAGATAGTGTGTAAACTAAGTAAAAAAACAATTTAGTATAATAAAAAATAATGTACAGAAAATTAAACGTAAGAGGATTGCTATAGAAGAGAAGCGTAAATATAAGGCATGAAGAAAAAAAAAACTAAAAATAACAGTAAAGGATAGCGTAGTTAAAAAAAAAGCTACGCGTATAAGTAATGCATTAAAAAAGAAAACAGGTAAAAGAAAGTAATACATAAAGAAAAAAAAATGCGTAAAATATAATAAGCTTAAATTTACAAGTAACGTATAAGAAAAATAAATGTGTTAATTTCAAGGAATTAAAAAAAATAATTGAGTCGTATAATATCATAACGCATCAAAGTAATGTGTAAAAATAAAAGAGACGCGTATGAAAAGTAAAGTAGTAAATATAAAGCAGAGTAACTCGTAAAATATAAAGTGTTTAGAAACGCGTAAATGTATAGGGCTTAAAAAAAGTTAAAAAAGCGTAAAAAAAAATCCAGGCGTAAAAGCAACGCATAATGAAAAGAAACACATAAAATAAAATGCATATAACCGGTTAAATAAGTCATGAAAATCAGCACTTAAAATTAACGCATAAGAGGAACGCGTGAAAGTAACACATTAAAATAAAGTAAGAAAGTAACACATTAAAATAACATAAGAAATGTGCAATTTAAAGCGTAACGAAAAGTAAGACATAGAGGCAACGCATAAGAAATTAAACGCAAAAAAGAGGGCATAAAAGAAAGTAAGAGTAAAGAGTAGAAAACGCTAAAGAAAGGTAAAACTTGCATAATGAAATTAAAAGTAACGCATAAAAAAGTACCGCTTAATCAAAGAAAGCTTAAAATATAACGCAGCATAAATAAACTTATAAAAGTAACGCGTAAAATGTAATGCATACAATAAGTCAATAACACATAAGAGTAAAAGTTTCCTATAAAGAAAGTAAACTTGCAAAAGCAATTGCATCAGTATAACGTATGAATTAATTTAAACGCAAAAAAGTAACTCGTAGAAGTAAAAACAACGAAAAGGATAAAAAAAAAAATGTAACATGTAAAACTTAACGCCTTTTAAGCGAGTAAAAAACGACTATATAAATTAAACGCGTAAAAGTAACACACAAAAAATAAAACTTAAAAAAAAACGCGGAAAGTTAACGGTTGAAGAAAAAAAGTAGAAAGTATAAAACGTAGAATATTAATTATAACATTAAATAGTGACGCGTAAAAGTAAATCATAAAATTAACGCATTGAAAAGAGAGTAAAATTTGTAGCGCATACAAAACGCAGAGGATGAGTATATATTACGCTTAATAAAGTAAACGCATAATTAAAAGTAACTCGTAAAATGTAAAGGAAATTATACATTAAAGTATGGAGTAAAGTATGTAGCATTTAACGCGCAAATGTAACTCATAAAGAAATGTAATTAGTAAAATTAAATAAAATTTGAATTAACGCTTAACAGTATGAGTAACGCTTAGGAAAGGTAAAAGTAACGCAGAAGAAATATAACGCAGAAAGAAAAGGAACGCGCAAAATTTAATAACCTATAAAAAAAAAGGATATGTGATGATAACGTTTAAGAATTACTTAACAATGAAACGTATAATGCGTAACTACTCGTTGGCATAGAGAAAAGTAACGCGTAAAAGGAACGTATATGAAAAATCTCGTAAAAGTAAAGCATAAAAAAATTAGCGCGTAAATTATAATGCATATAACAAGAAAAAATTTTCGGTGAATTTTTTATAAATATTTTATTTTTAATCAACAATGTATTCACCTTCGTTAGCAACAACCTTTCAATGCCGGATCGAAAAGAATATATTGATTTTTAAGATTAACGAATATTTAATGCGTTGAAACATTTCTTTCCGGTCCCCCTAAAATAAGGCGTGTAACGAGTAAAAGTAACGTATAAAAAATGAATACGCATGAAAGTTACGCATAAATAAAAATAAAGCGTGAAACGTAGCAAAGTTCGAAATCAAAAGTAATGTTCAAGATAAGGAAACTCGCTAAAGTAACACGTATTAAAGAAAAATATAACTTATAGTAATATTTAGAAGTAACTGTTTAAGAAAACAAAAGTAACGCACAACAAAATTTAACACGTAAAAGTCAATAACGCATGAAAGTAAGTATAGTTCATTAAATTAATGCATGTGAAAGCCATACTCTATTGGTAACAAAGAAGAAAAATAAAAGTAATTCTTAAGAAAAATATAAAGCGTAAAAGTAATGATTAACTAAGTATCGCTAAATGAAAAGTAACGCGTAAAAAATAGAGCAATTAATGAAAGTTAAAGTAATGCAAATGTGAAAGTAAACGCGTAAAAGAAATGCATAATAAAGATAAATGCGTAAGTAAAACTAACAAGATATGAATAAGAAACGCATAAGAAATGGGAGGAACACTTAAAAATGTAAAGCATAAAGAAAAATAAATATGCGTAAGTAACGCACAAGAAATATAAATCCAAAAAGAAGCTCGTAAGAAACGCAGGAAGAAAGTAACGCGTAATATTTAATTACTCGTAAAAGTAACGGACAAAAAAGTAATTGTAACGCATAAAAAGTAAATGCGAAAAGTAGCGCATTGGAGAAGTAAACGCTCAAAATAAGAAAAGTAAATTTAACAAACAAGAAAAGTAATGCACAAATAAAAGTAACAGGTAAAATTAAATTACACATAAAAGGAATTACACGTAATTATGAAACACACTAAGAAAAATAAAGCGCTAAGTATAACTAAGCGTTAAAGTAAAAGTTAAGCAAAATTATTTTATGCATAAAAGTTTACATGCAACAATAATGCGTATTATTAGAAAAGTGAAGCATAAGAGAAGAATAAAGTAAACAGTGTGTAAATCAAGAAAATTTAAGCATAAAGAAAATTAACGCGTAAAAGAAAACACGTTAATGTAAGTAATGCTTAAAATATAAAGAAATGAAAGCGTAACGCTTAAAGAAAGTATCACATGAAAGTTAGATAAAATTGAATTACACATAAAAGGAATTACACGTAATTATGAAACACATTAAGAAAAATAAAGCGCTAAGTATAACTAAGCGTTAAAGTAAAAGTTAAGCAAAATTATTTTATGCGTAAAAGTTTACCTGTAACAATAATGCGTATTATTAGAAAAGTGAAGCATAAGAGAAGAATAAAAGTAAAAAGTGTGTAAATCAAGAAAATTTAAGCATAAAGAAAATTAACGCGTAAAAGAAAACACGTTAATGTAAGTAATGCTTAAAATATAAAGAAATGAAAGCGTAACGCTTAAAGAAAGTATCACATGAAAGTTAGATAAAATTGAATTACACATAAAAGGAATTACACGTAATTATGAAACACATTAAGAAAAATAAAGCGCTAAGTATAACTAAGCGTTAAAGTAAAAGTTAAGCAAAATTATTTTATGCGTAAAAGTTTACCTGTAACAATAATGCGTATTATTAGAAAAGTGAAGCATAAGAGAAGAATAAAAGTAAAAAGTGTGTAAATCAAGAAAATTTAAGCATAAAGAAAATTAACGCGTAAAAGAAAACACGTTAATGTAAGTAATGCTTAAAATATAAAGAAATGAAAGCGTAACGCTTAAAGAAAGTATCACATGAAAGTTAGATAAAATTGAATTACACATAAAAGGAATTACACGTAATTATGAAACACATTAAGAAAAATAAAGCGCTAAGTATAACTAAGCGTTAAAGTAAAAGTTAAGCAAAATTATTTTATGCGTAAAAGTTTACCTGTAACAATAATGCGTATTATTAGAAAAGTGAAGCATAAGAGAAGAATAAAAGTAAAAAGTGTGTAAATCAAGAAAATTTAAGCATAAAGAAAATTAACGCGTAAAAGAAAACACGTTAATGTAAGTAATGCTTAAAATATAAAGAAATGAAAGCGTAACGCTTAAAGAAAGTATCACATGAAAGTTAGATAAAATTGAATTACACATAAAAGGAATTACACGTAATTATGAAACACATTAAGAAAAATAAAGCGCTAAGTATAACTAAGCGTTAAAGTAAAAGTTAAGCAAAATTATTTTATGCGTAAAAGTTTACCTGTAACAATAATGCGTATTATTAGAAAAGTGAAGCATAAGAGAAGAATAAAAGTAAAAAGTGTGTAAATCAAGAAAATTTAAGCATAAAGAAAATTAACGCGTAAAAGAAAACACGTTAATGTAAGTAATGCTTAAAATATAAAGAAATGAAAGCGTAACGCTTAAAGAAAGTATCACATGAAAGTTAGATAAAATTGAATTACACATAAAAGGAATTACACGTAATTATGAAACACATTAAGAAAAATAAAGCGCTAAGTATAACTAAGCGTTAAAGTAAAAGTTAAGCAAAATTATTTTATGCGTAAAAGTTTACCTGTAACAATAATGCGTATTATTAGAAAAGTGAAGCATAAGAGAAGAATAAAAGTAAAAAGTGTGTAAATCAAGAAAATTTAAGCATAAAGAAAATTAACGCGTAAAAGAAAACACGTTAATGTAAGTAATGCTTAAAATATAAAGAAATGAAAGCGTAACGCTTAAAGAAAGTATCACATGAAAGTTAGATAAAATTGAATTACACATAAAAGGAATTACACGTAATTATGAAACACATTAAGAAAAATAAAGCGCTAAGTATAACTAAGCGTTAAAGTAAAAGTTAAGCAAAATTATTTTATGCGTAAAAGTTTACCTGTAACAATAATGCGTATTATTAGAAAAGTGAAGCATAAGAGAAGAATAAAAGTAAAAAGTGTGTAAATCAAGAAAATTTAAGCATAAAGAAAATTAACGCGTAAAAGAAAACATGTTAATGTAAGGCATGGAGTAAGTAATGCTTAAAATATAAAGAAATGAAAGCGTAACGCTTAAAGAAAGTATCACATGAAAGTTAGGTAAAAGAAAATTAATAATAATGTATAAGATAAATAAACTTGTAAAATAATTCGTAAAAGTAATATGTAATGTGACACTCACAACATAACTCTAAAAAGTGAGTCAAAACGTATGAGAAAAGTAAACGCATCAAAGCTCGCAAAAAAACGCGTTAATTTAACACAGAATTAAATGCATAAATTTAAAGCAGAAAAAAGAAAATGTAACGCATTAAAGAAATTATATAGTATAAAATATACGATAAAAAGTTTGGAAATTAAAGCAGAAGGAAAGTAAATTCATACAAAAGTAATGCGACAAATTAAAGCGTAGAACACATAAATGTAACGCATAATGAAAATTAAGCGCAAAATACAAATTGAAAAACACATACAGGTAAAAGTAATGCATTAAAAATAAACGTAAAACGCTTAAAAGTAATAAAAAAAGAAAAGCAGCGAGTAAAATTAAAGAAAACGCGTGAAAGCAATGCAAAAAAAAATTTAATGCTCAAAAAATTTTAACCCTAAGAGATGCAAGGTTTAAAAATAAAAAAAAATCATAGAAAAGTAGAAGCGTAAATGTAAATCGTAAAAAAAAAAAATAAATAAATAAAAAGTGTATAAAATAAGAAAAAGTAATAAGAAAAGTAACGCGCAATGTAAATGCGTAATATGAACGTAGAAAAAGTTACAAAGTAACGCATTATAAAAGAAACACGTAAAAGTAGCGAAAATTTGTAACTAAAAAAAAAGCATATAAGTGACGCCCACATAAGAGTAACGCCTAAAAAATATCAAATTTAACAACGCGTATAAGAAAAGTTATGCATAACAATTTTATACGTAAGACGGTAAACGTGTAAAGTAACTCTATGATGCGTAAAAATGCTCAAAAAGAAAAGTTGCGCGCAAAAGTAACGTATAAGAGTGAAAGCGTAAAAGTAGCACAAAAGAAAATCTTTAATGCTTACGAAAAGTAAACTCGTTAAAGTGGCACATATTGAAATTCAAACGCATAAAGTAAACGCGTAATCGTTACGTTTAAAGAAAAGTGAAGCAAAAAAGTAACTAATAAGAAAAACAAAATTAGCACGTAAGTAAACACGTGTAAAATTAACACATAAGTAAACGCGTAAATGTGACTCATGTTGAAAAGTAGGGGGAATTGTATCATTACATGTAAAAATAGAAGTAATGCATAAAATGTTACCGTAGAAAGTTACTCGCAAAAGAAATAAATGTGTAGTAGGAGAGAATTAAGAAAATTTAATACTTTAAAGCCGCACATAAAAAAGCAACGTAAATTTAACAAAAAAATCAAAATCGTAAAGAAAAGCAAGGCGTAAAATATAAGTAAAAAATTAAAAGGCAAAATTAAAAAATAGCATTAAACATGAGAAAATAAAACGAGAAAAATTAAAGTTTCACATTAAAAAGTAAAATATTGAAAGAGAAATAACGCTTAATATATATTGCATATAACGAGAAAATAACGCATAAGAAAAGTAAATGTAGGCGAAAAAGTAGGGCGTATCTTATAACGTATAAAGAAAAGTATCGGCATAAGAAATTTTAGCATTTGAAAATAACGCAAAAAATAAAATGCTTTAACTTAACGCAAAAATTATAAAAGTAAAGCACATAAAGTAAAGCGCGTAAAAGTAAAGCACATAAAGTAAATGTAAAGCATAGAAAGCAAACGAGGTAAAGGGTAAGAAAATAAATTATTAAATGTAACTAAATAAAATTAACATAATAAAATAACGTAAATAAAATTAACTCGTAAGTTATAAAGTGCATTCTAGTAAGGAGTAAAGATAAGCAAGCGTTCGAGTAACTTAAAAGAAAACTCCTAAAAGTAAAGCATATATTACAATGTAATATTAAAGTAACGCATAAGAAAAATAATGCGACAAATTAAAACGTAGAGCACGTAAATGTAACGGGTAAGAAAACAACAAGTAAAATTAAATAATACTTAAATATAGGCAAAAAGAATAAGTAGCGCATAAGAAAAGTAAAAATAACGTATAAAAAAGTAAACACGTTAAAAGAAACGCGTAACGAAATTGAACGCTAAATGTAACGCATAGAGAGAAGTAAAACTCAAAATATAATAACGCGTGAAAGAAACTCGAAAAAGAATTAAACTAAAAAAAAAAAGAACAGATCAGGAAAACAAATAAGTTAAAGTAATGCATATTAAAAAAATATCACATAAGAAATTACCGCTTTAAGAAAAGTCGTAAAAATAGAGTGAAGGAAAGTGCGAAGTATTGAGTGAAGAATTGAGTAAAGCAACGCATAAAAGAGAAAGTAATGCCTAACAGAAGTAAACTCGTAATGCAACGAACATAAAAGTAAACTTGTAACTTAAGAAAAATCAAAATATCGCATGAGAAACGTACCGCTTAAGGAAAAGTAAAGCGTAAGAAAAGTAAAGAGTAAAATAAAATGCATACACTGCTGGCCACCCAGATTGCAACACCAAGAAAGACAAGAGATATCACAACAAAATTTATTTTGTAGATAACGTGTTGACCAAGTATCAAATTATTAAATTTATAGGATTCTGTGAAGTGTGGTTCGAACCCTCCTGCATCCAACGATCACATATCCGCATTAGAGTAGTTTGGTTTCGTCCAGCACGACTGCTGATTTCCCTGAAAGATAATCCACAATATCGGTAGGCCACTATCCTTCTTCTGTGGAACTCGGATACTTGATCAAAAGATGATCGCTGTTTTCTACGAGGCATAATTGTGATCGTTTTTTGAAAAAAAAACCACATGAAAAACACAATTGCCGAACTTGAAATCGTCGAAATCTCCAAGCCTTAAATAGCACATTGAAGTGGCGCCACAGGCGTGCATAATGTGTGTCTGCGCTAAAATTCTAATCATTTGAATACTTCACCTCCGCTAATGCATGTTGTAAATTTCATGTTATTTGCATTCTTCCTTCAGGGTGTTGCTTTTACGGTGGCCAGCCGTGTATAAAGAATAGAAATAAAGCATGAGAAAAGCAAACGTGTAAAATTAAAATTAACGTATGAAAAAGTAAACGCGTTAAAATGACGATTAGAAAATAGTAGCACGTAAAATAAATATAGAGTAAAAGAAAGCGAAAAGTTTGGAGTAAAGAATAGAGTAGAGCAACGCATAAAAGTAACACATGAGAGAAAATAACGGAGGGAAGTATCCCATTCTAAGATATAACTCGTAAATATGATGCAGAGGATAAATAAAGGTAAATCATGAGAAACGGTCAAAAGCTAAAAATAAGAAATGTAATCGGGTAAATCATGTTAAAGCATTTAATGAAGTGTTTGAAAAGTCAAAATAATGCTTAAGGAAAGTAAGGCATGAAGAAACGTAAGGCCTATTATATCGTAACGCATAAATGTAGTGCTTAAAAATAAATGTGTCGCAAGTAAAAGCTTAAATATAACATATAATGAAAAGTAAACAAAAGAAGAGCATGAGATAAAATTAACGTGTAAAATATAATATAACGTGTAGAGGTAAAAGTAATGAATAATAAAATGAATTGTGTTCATTTAACATCGAGGAAAAATAAAATCAGTAAACACAAAAAAGTAAAACATAAAATAAGTTTGTAAATTAAAGCACAAAAAAAATAAAGCAAAAAGAAAGTAACGCGTGAAATTAGGGAGAATTCGTAAGTCATGAAAAACGCATTAGAATAAAAAATAAAGTATAATTAAAGTAAACTCGTAAAAGTAATGCGTAAGAAAGCCAACGCTTAAATAAGAGTAATTCGTAAAAGGTAAAGAAAAGCAACATGAAATGTAAAGTAAAGAAAGAGAGAAACGTGTAAAAAAAGAACGCCTGAAGAATATAAAAGCAACGCCTATGACATACAAATGTAACACGTAAAGATATGTAACGCATAGAAAATTATAACGCTGAAAAAATAGCGCATAAGAAAAAACGCATAATGAAAAGTAAGCATAAAAAAACATGCGAAATTAAAGGTAATGCGCGATTGGAAACGCATTATATTAACGCGTAAAATTTAATAACGCATAAAAGCAAGTATAAAGTTTAAAATTATCGCTTAAGAAAATCATACGCTAGAAATAAAGAAAAATAAAAGTAGTTTTTAAAGTAATCGCGGAAAATATAACGCATAAAAGTAACGTCTAGAGAAAAGTAAGGCGGAAAATAAGAGTAAAAAAAAGCGAAAAGTCTGGAGTAGAAAATAGATTAGAGCAACGCGTAAAAGTAATACATAAGAGAAAATAACGCATGAAAGTATTACATTATAAAATGAAACACGTAAATAAAGCAGAAGATAAATAAATGTAACTCATACGAAAAGTAAACGGTTAAAGAATACTGATGCTAAAAATAAGAAATGTAATCGTGTAAATTATAGTGCATTTAATGAGAAAAAAAAGCATTAGAAAAGTAAAAATAACTCATAAAGAAAGTAAACGTGTAAAAGGAACACTTAAAAAAGCGTAAATGAAAAGTATGAAGAAAAGTAGGGTACATTGTATCACAACGCGCAAAAGTAATGTGTCACACAAGCCAAGTATAAGCGTAAATATAACGCATAACGAAAAGTAAACAAAAGTAGAACGTAAGAAAATATGAAAAGTAAAGCGTAAATTATGATGTGATACGCATACAGGTAAAAATAAATGCATAATAAATAATTTAACATTGAGGAAAAATAAAAACAGTATTCGAAAAAGTAACGCATTAAAAAAATATATATAAAATAAGATGTTTGTGAATTAAAGCACAAAAAAGTAACAAATAAGAAAAAGTAACACATAAAAGCGTAAAAGACGCATAAAGAAAAAGAAGGCATAAAAATAACGGGTAAAATTTAGTAACGCATGAAAGCAAGTAAAATTAACGATTAAAAAAGCAACGCAAAAGAAAAATAAGAATAATTTTTAAAGTAAACGCGGATCATATAACGTGTAAAAGTAACGCATATAGAGTTACGGAAAGTGGAAAGTAAAGAATCGTGTAGAGCAACGATAAAAGAGAAATAAACCCACAAAGAAGTAAATGTAACTCATAGAAAAGTAAAGTATATAACTTAAAAAAGAAAAAATAACGAAAAGTAACTTTCGAAAACATGAAAAAGAAAAGTAAGGCGCAAAACTTAGTTATGAGGTGATACTATACAGCTTTAGTGTTTTAACGCGGCTGTAACCTCTTTGCACTTGTTTACGTTCGTGTATTAATTGGTTAAATTAAACGCAATATAATATAAATTCGACGATTGGATAAATTGGACGATATATTATATAACTATAGAATATTTATTATATCAGGTATTATATTAGTATATTATAATAATTAGACCAAATTATTAGACGCACTGCAGTTTTTGAATAATGACATGTGTTACACGAGTTTGTATGCAATATTTTTATATTAAAATATACAGGAGATTTTTTATATATTTCCTATTTGTATTTATTTTTAACATATTGCATTAGAATGTTAACCAACTGATACACGAACGTAAATTGTTGCAAACCGGTTTCAGCCGCGTAAAAACAATAAAGCTGTATAGTATCACTTGATCATTAAGATTTTACATAGAATCTTATAGCGCGTCTAATAATTTGACCAGGGACTGTATTATAAATAGATTAACTAGTGTATTTTTTATTACAGGATCTTAGAAAAAAGAGATTTGTAGAAGTGATTGTTAACATGGATTGGTAGCAGAACTATTAGGAAGATTATGATGTGTTATAATTCAACGTATACCATCCTCGTCTTGTGAGTTACAGTCCCCAACGTACTTTAAATTGTCTCCTATGCATTATTTCTATTCACGCAAGAACAACTTGATTTAAAATTTTCAAGAAACTGAAAGGGTCTTCTCGTGTTATGATGTTGACCAATTTATGCTATTGGGAAGATTTGAGTGAGAAAATATCGAAGAAACAAGACTATTTTTGATGAAGTAAACATGATCATCTTTCGTATGTATAAAAGGACCGAAATCTGTAAAGGTTGCTAAATTATCTTATTTAAATGTAAATCTTTTTTTTTTTAATATATTACAACTGTTTGTTGCGAATGTAATTAAAATGTCATGTGTGTGTGTTTCTTCCTTTGCCCCCCAAAACTTGAAATAAGGTGGTAAAACCCAAAGCATATTACTTTCGAAACTAAAATGCACTTAAAAATTCATACTGTCAAAACTTGACAATATCTTAATTTTATCGAAGTCTTAGTTAATTTGCTATTGGTGTAAATAAGAAATGGCTTTTAAACTAATTTTGACATAATTTTTGTATAATAGAATTCTATTGTATATTTCTCATTTTGTTAGTTAATTAAAAGTAATCATGCTGAGTTAGATAAGGGATATATTATTTCAGACAATAAGTAATTAAATTTGAATATAAATTACAAATTCACTAATTGCAATATAAAGAAAGACTATTTAAACAGTCGACAAACATTTATCAAAATGTAAAAGAGCAGTTATCGCGAATGAGTGACAAACTAAAAAGTAAAGTAACGCATAAGAGAAGTAAATGAATAAAAGTAAAGGTAAGCGCATTAAAATGGAGTCGAAAGCATGTAACAGTACTGGTATGATAAAAAAAATATATTGCGTGTAACAAGCAAAAGTAACTTTTAAAAGAATAAAGCGTAAAATATAATGCATGTAACAAGTAAGAGCCCTGCAAAATAAGTAAAAGTGTAAGCGTATGCACAAGAGAAGAAAACATAAAAGAAATTAACGCGTGAAGTTAAGCTTTTTAAAAAGTTAAATATCAAATCATTTAATTAAATTGTAGTAAAAGTAATCGTGTAAATGTAACGTATAGATAAAAGAATATAGAAAAAGTTAAAATATAACGATTAAAAGTATCTCGTAACGAAAGTTACGCATATTTTCATGACTTAATTTTCACACAAGTAATGCTTAAAAAAAGTAAAGCGAAAAATGTAACAACTCTCAATATGAGAAAATAGTTTTAAGTAAAGCAAAGTAAAAGTAACGCCTAAGTTGGAGAAGACTTTCAAAAGAAAAGTGAATAATAAATAAATAAACGGATAATAACACTTTTAATAGAATTTTTTAAAAAATGCAAGACAATAGTAAATTCATAAAAACATACTCATCATGAAAAGAACGCTTAAGAAAAGGAAACTAGTACAATTATGCATAAGAAAAGCTTATGTTCAAAGTAACACCTGAGAAATAAGTAATTTATACGAAGAATAAATTTGCAAAAAGTAACGCATAAAAAGTAAATGCATTTGCTTTATGCTTAACCTTAATTTGCTTTTGCTTACTTAATATTTAATCTCTTTTTTACTTCATATTTAATACTTTACTTTTCTCAATGCGTCACTTAGTTTATATGTTACATTTACATATTTACTTTTCCTACGCGTTGCACTCGACATAACTTCAACGAACTGTTATATTTTTCGCATTACCTTTTGTTATACGTAAAATACATGTTATGTTTAACGCGGTACATTTTTCTATGTTAATTTTTCACGTTTATTTTTTAATTGCTTTCTTTTACGTGTAACTCTGTACGTTTTATTTAAAATGACTCTCTATTGATTAATACTCGAACCCGCTGTTAATTTCAATTTTATTAGACAGTGGTTCACTTATTCAAAATTTTGATCAAACTTTGTTTCCTTCTTTTTAAGCACTATAGTCTTATTTGTTTTGTTATTTCCTCCCGTTATCCACCAAGTACTTTCCTCTGTTATTCCCTTTTCTGCCTTAAGTCTCCTTTTTCTCAAATTTACATCTTTCTCCAGTCCCTTAATTTTCTTATTGCATACAGGGTACATTATGAAGAGAAAAAGTGTTGCATTTGAAGTCGTATCTCATCCATTTCTCATTAAGGTCGACCAAACTTAGGACATATCTTCTGACCTAACCATTACGATCATATTTCCCAGATTGCGTCTTTAGGAGTATGAAATCCAAATTCGTTGGGGAAAAAAGGTCCATCTTTTAATTCAGAGAAATTTTGTAACTTAAAATATCATCTGCACTAATTAATCAGCATCAAAGCTTAACCCCGTCCCTCCCCCGTCAGGGGACATCCGGAGAATACTGTAGACTCTAAGTGCACGCACGTGACCTCTCAGTAAAAAAGAGGATTCAAAAAGGTAGGCTTGGTGGCGATTCATGGCAACACCAGAAGGCCTCAAAGAATTTAGTGAAATCTTAAAATTAACAATAGTGGTTACTCAGAAAATAGGAGTTAGAGTGTTCAAACATAATAGACGAGGCATGAAAAACATTTTTAAAAAAAGGGTAACAAACATATTTTGAAAATGAAGAGTACCAGAATTTGTCCAAAGCCCATGAAAACAGATACAATTTCAAAAAGAAGAGTTACGGCGAGGCAGCTGTAAAGAAAAATCCTCAAACAAGAGGAAACTCAAAGCAGGAATAGTTGGAAAATTTGAACCATAAGTTAATCAAAAATTTGAAAATCATTTCTAAAGAACACAAATACAGTATTTGCGAAGTTTAAGTAAATAAAAAATATTAATAATAAAAAATACTATTAGCATACAGAAAATTGTTAACAGAGAGACACAATTAATGCATTACATGAAATATAGAGCTCGTTAATTGTACAGCCC
Source organism: Parasteatoda lunata (assembly GCA_949128135.1). Taxonomy (NCBI): domain Eukaryota; kingdom Metazoa; phylum Arthropoda; class Arachnida; order Araneae; family Theridiidae; genus Parasteatoda; species Parasteatoda lunata. The sequence goes on from OX421970.1 coordinate 111,554,450, forward strand.
ACATTTGTTGACGCCGTCTAGTCAAGTTCCCTTGTAAGGAAAAGGCGTTCCATTATTTCAATAATTCCCTGTTTGACTTTCTTCTGCTTCCAAAATAAGAATTAATCAGCATATTTGAAGCCAGCCTCTTAAATCACTGTTACTAAGGTACCTAATATAGGTGTGCTTTATGGCCTCGCGAAACGAATATACAGGAAAATATTGGTTGATTGTGGTTAATGTTGAGCGTTATGCTAAATGAATAAAGTAAATCTTTATTTTTGTTGGAAAGAAATTCTAAAAACGTGTTTTGCTTAATTTAAAGGCGTAAAGTCACCGGGAAAAGTACAAATATTAATAAATTAAAAATTGAATTATTTTAGGTAGATATATTATGTTGATATATGCTTTTCACTTTCGTACATGATTTCATTGTTTAATACTGATTTAGTGATTATGTACTAGTTTTCATCGCGTACAACAAATGATTATTTAACAATATTTTTAACGAAGTATAGTATAAGTGTTAGTACATTTGGTTTATTTAATCTATATGTTCCCAACTTGGACACTGCCATCCCAGGGTCAGTAGAGACTTCTAGAAGACGTTAGGATTTTTTAAAGAATCGGTATAATTTTAGCGCAGAAAGTAAATTTAAAGATCGAGTGCTTGTTATAATTTTGTTTGGTTATGTTTCGTTCGTTTACATCAAAAAATTAATACATATTTAAATTTCTATACAATAAATATTGTTCAAGCAATTACTAATTTAGAAAATTTATTGAGAAAAGGATTATTAACTAATTGTAAAGAAGAGAATGTTTTACTTGCTGTTCTAAACTGAAAAATTTGAACAAAAATTTTTTCTCCTTTTCGAAATTCAATTTTTCCAAATTTTTAACAAATTATTTTATCATTATTTCTTCATCAAAAACATAGTTTTACATATTTAAAATAATCTGTTTCAAAGTTATTTTACACTACTTAGTCCACAGAAAATAGTTATTTGCAAAGTATAGTATAGATGATTCTTGTTCATCCTCATCATTTATATCAGCGTTTCTTAAACATTTTGGTGTGGGGTCCCCGTGATCAAATAAAACACGCGCGTGATTTAAACAGTCTGTTTTTTTTACATGTTTACTAATGCAGCTTGAGTTCATTAACTTTAATTTTGAAAAATAGAACAACGTGAAAATTTTGAATTACTAGCAAACTTAATATAATAATAAATTCAAACATATGATTTATTAAGTATCAAATGGTAATAGTCGACACCTCAGAACGAAACCTTTCTTTAATATTATTTTAATTTGATCGGCACTTTAATTTTACTGTGGTAAAAGACTAAAGTGTTATTGCATATGCCTGTTTTTAGGGACATGAGAGCGATTGTTCTTGTTTTCCATCTATGGCCAAGAATTCGATTTTTGTCACGCCCATTCATCACACCCGTTTATAGGGCGAACCCATTCATACATCCTCCGATCGTAATTTTGACCTTAATCAGAGAACGATCGATCTCCAACCCAGTACCCCCAGAGGTATTGATTTGTTATGGGAACATGGAGGACTTTGCGACTCCACAGATTTAACGTGCATAAGTCATCTTTTAATATACAGTGAATTCATTAACATGCAAAAAATGCTGCTTTATTTTTTTAAAAAGTACTCAGTTATATAAAAAGCAATGTAATTGCTAAATTGTAAATTCGGAGGAAAATTTTCTTTAAAATTTGCATTTAAGTTTTGAGAGATAGAATAAGAGAAATTTTTTGTTACTAAACCAATCTATAAGCGAACATTTCTCCTAGTTTACAAAATACGCAATAATTTCTAAAGTAAAAAACACACTTATCTTAAAAAATTAACGAATCTAATCTTGAAATAAAAAATTTTAAAATTAAATATTTAAAAGTAAATTCTAAAATATTTATAAAAAATTTAAAATATGCAATGTTAATTTTTTTCTTAAAATGTTATTAAAAAAACTATTTTATATAATTTTTATTTGTTTTTAAGAGGATTAGGTTCATATAAAAAAGTATACTGTTATTTTAACTTTAGGAAGAGAATTATTTAAACTATGCTCATAATAGATGTTCGTTTTAAACAAAGAAATAAATAATTTCAACAAAGCAAATTAAATTATTGTTACGTCATCGTGTGATCTAATGACGCCAACCTGTTCTAAAAATTAAAAATCATTATCTCTTGAGATTTTGCACTTGTATGATTAATAACATTTGTGTGATCTAAAAAAAACATATTTGGAGATGGCGAAACTTCTGAAAAAAATTATACGTTTCTCTCTATTTTTAAATTTAAATATTCAAGTTAAATTAATAATTTTAATTTTCAAATAGGTCCTAATTTTATAATTACTTTGAAATGTACGCGTGCTCATTTATATAAGGTAGATTTTATTTTTAACTAAATTAAGTTGTAAATAAATAATGTAATTCCGGTAAAAAATGAATCTATATATGCTTTTTAAATTAAAATTGTCCAAATTTAATCGCACAATGACTTATGTTTCAAACCCTAAAAATAACTAAAATTTGTGTATAGGTAATATTTCCTTACAAAATTTGTTAGTTATGTAATCTGTTCAAAACACCATTCAATTACCGCTTTTGATATTTTATATGCATTGGATAATTATAGTATCACACCAAACTTTTGTCAATTTCATAAATGCAAAAATTTCAATTCTTTGTGTGTCATGTATGCATATTTGATATTTTTGAATTTCTTTTTTTTTCATTAATTCTTATCATTTATTGAAAGTATCTAACATTTCATTAAAAAGCAAAGTTTCCCATATTAAGAATTTCAGGATGAATTATTGTTGAAAAATTAAAATTTTGCTCATTAATTTGATGAATAATTTTAGTGCGACGTAATTTTTGGGCGTTTTTATAATGATGCTTGTTTAACTTTCTATTTACCATTTTCATTCTAAAAAGATTTCACAAATTGCCAAGTTAAATTATTCTTTATGATTACATTAAATAATAAACAAGAAAAAAGTACCACTAAATCTAAACAGTACTTACTAAATAAACTCTGCTTAGGTAAGTGCAAAAGTTTTGATTAAATTTCAAAAGAAATACTTCAAGTGAACTTTAATTTTTTTTTCTTCATAGTGTCATTAAATATTTTGGTTTACCTAACCACTAAAGCAAAATTAGGAATTTTTTTGTTCATTTATTTACCGAAAAACTTAAATAATGTTTTGTCTCAATTTTAAAGTTTTATAAATAATACTATTTCACACTAAAATTAATAAACAAAACCCGGTTTTGAGTTTACAATTAATGACAATACAGTTATTTATTAATTTTTTTGGGAATACTGTGGTAAACTATTGGCTTAAGTCAAATGAATTTGCAATCTTGTTAAAAAATCAATAAATTAATTCAAAGTAATTTTGTTCATTATGTATTCGTAAAAGTAACTCTGACAACAAGTTTAAAATCATTTGATTTAGAGAGACTTAATTCTAGTACACATTACTCGATGGATTTGACGACGTTTGGGAGAAAGATTAAGTTTGCAAATACCTTTAGGTGAATTATTCTATGCCATTTTGGAATTCATCGTCTGATTTTACTATTGAGTTTGAAATTTGTTTCTGATCATGTTATTCGAATTAAAAATTTGTAAAATATTTCAAATTCACTAATACTTGTGTTTGCATGTTATATATATTCATTAATGATTTATGCGCTTTATTCATGGTAAGGTTATGTATTCGCCATTTACAAGTTACGATTTTCTCTGTTTTGGCCTAAGCAAATTTTTAGCGACAATCGTCATTTCGTGTGACAAACGTAAACGCGTCATGTCGGAATAGGCGACACTTTTCAAAATCGTTCCAAGCGTGTATATGCTAGTATTTCACCTTTAGAGCTTCCAAATACTTCGGCATGTCGGTGTCCAAGTAATAATCGTCAATAAATGATTGATCAAACAATATTTATTAGGTTTCTCTTATTTTATTGAGTTTTAATTTTTCAATATCTTACTGCCAATTAATAAAAGTATTTTCCAATAGATAAAAATTTTGGTAATAGATGTTTGTTTTAACAGGTATTAACTATACCAAAAAAAAATTAATACTGGTATTAAGGTGCCTAATATAGTTATTATGGTTTGAAATTTTTGATGGCCTCTTGAAAGGCATATAGGATTAGGAAAGAATTGATTGATTATGATAAATGTTGATTATCATGAATTGGGGTCGAGTCGTAGCATTATGCTAAAACAGTATTTTATGCATAATGAATATAATTAACTTTTATTTTATTTGAAAGAATTTTTAAAAACGGGTTTTGCTAAAACTAATAGCGTAAAGCTATTTGAACAAATATTAATAATTTAAAAAATTAAATTTTTTTAAAATCAATTATGCCGATATAGGCATTTCAGTTTCGTACATGATGTTGTAGTGTTATTCAATACTAATTTAGTGATTCTTTCTTTTTTTCCCCCATCCCCTACAAGTGATGAATATTCAGAAAGTATTTAAATAAATACTAAAACTTTCATGACATTTGGTTTTATTGGTAATGACGGAAACTTCTAGGGGACATTAGGTATTTCCAGAAAACCTGTATAATTTACAGAAGAAAATTACTTAAAATATCGAGAGTACATTTGAATTTATTGTATCGGTTGTTTTGTGTCAAAAAATTAATGCATATTTAATTTTCTATGCAATCAATATTATTCAAGCGTTCATCAATTTAGATATTTATTTATTTATTGAGAAAAGGATTAGTCAATAATTATATTGAAGAGAACGGTTTTTGCTGGTTGTTTTTCACAGAAAAATTTTAACACAAGCAAGTTCGAATTTCTTTTTAAAATTTTAAACAATTTTTAACAAATAATTTTGATATTTTTTTATTTATCACGAATATATAATTTAGTATAACAATAAATTTAGATTTTTAAAATAAATTAAAAATGTTTAAAAGTTATTTTGCACTACTTATCCTGCAGGAAATAAGCTAATGTAGTACCCTTTTCTAACAATACAGCAATGAATGTTATTCATACTCCTTATCTAGATTAAAGTTTTGTTAAACCTTTTGGTGTGGGGTCCCCTTAATATTAACGTAAATTTTGTTTGACCCCATAAACATTGAGCAAATTCAACATAAGCATGACTGAAACTATCAATTTCCTCACTTTTATTGTAATATACTATTGCAGTTTTACGTTTAATTTTCACTTTAATTTTTGACTTTGAGACATAGAACAATTTGAAAATTCTAAATGACTAGCAACCTTAGCATAATACAATAATTAAAATAAATTCAATTGATTGTGTAAAATCAAACAGATTTACTATTAAGTATCATTAAGAAGTGTGCGCCTATTTTTATTTTTAAATAACATCTTGGCAAAACAGTCGACATCACAAGACGAAACATTTCTTTAATATTTTTTAAATTTGATACGAGTAGATACTTAAATTTAATAGTAATTTAAGAAAAATGTGTTGTCTCATAAAAATATTTTCTTCTGTTTTCGGACTTATTAATTGAAAAATGTATGCTATATAAATATTTTAATTTTTGAGGGAATCTGGCTCATTTAAGGTATCTGACTGGGTAAAAATCGGCAACTTAGACAAAAATTTCGATGCTTTTTAAATTAATTATTTTTGCACTTTACTTTAGTAGCTTTCCAAAAGCCTTTAAATTTTTGATCTCGATTTTTATGGATTGGTATTTTAAACTTTTTTTTATTTGAATAAATTCTATCTTAAGGTAAAAAAAAAATCGGTTGTATAAATTAATTTTAGAGAAATTAATTTTTCTCCTTTTAAAGTTTTCTTACATTTCAGACTTCTTTTGCATTTTCTGAAGAAAGTTCATTTTGAGAAAAATTCTTTATTCTAACAGAAATTACAAAACAATGTTTATTTTAAAATATTTTGAAATTTTGTTTGCGATGTTTTGAACTAGAAGCTAAGGTCTAAGTATAAATTCGTTATTTTTATCAAGCTTTGAATATTAAATTTTTTATTTAGAAGTGCAATATTAAATAATATATTTAGTTCTATTTTATTGTCTCTTTGAAATGTTTGCTAAGGTGATAGTTCAAATCAACACGGAATCACGTAATTGATCTATAAAAAAATTATTTTGAAATTTATGCATTAGAATTTTTTGTATAATTGAAGGACATCTGCTTACCTACAATTAAAATTTTATTTTGACTCTTTTTAAGAAAAACTGTGTCGCATAACTTATGATTAAAATTGTATTAAATAAATTATAATAAAATACAGTATAATGTTACCGTAAAAAATTAGGGGAAAAAAATCAAGTAAGGATATATTTTGACTCGAAACAGAGAACTTAAAAAACAATGCTCATAAAAGTTATTCGTTTCAACCAATGAAAATTAATTATTTCAACAAAGAAAAGTTAATTATTGATGCGTCATCATATGATCCGATGTCATCATGGTGTTCTAAAAATTGCATTTCATTTTCACTGGAGATTTTGAGCTTGTATGATTAATAACATTTGTGATCTAAAGAAACTTATTCAGCGATGGCGAAACTTCTCAAGAAACTGTAAGTTAAACTTCATTTATACTTTTAAATATTCAAATTAAAATAATAACTCATAATATTAGTTTTGAGCTCTAAAGAAATTTTAATTACCTTGAAACGTATTATATTAATTCATATTCTGTAGATTTTATTTTAAATGAAATTGAATTATAAATAAATTATCTAATTTCTGTAAAAAAAAATTTATCTAGATATGCTTTTTAAACTGAAATGCCTAACATCAATATTATTACAGCTGATGTTTTAAAACCTAAAAATCACTAAAATTTTAAAATAAAAAGAAATTTCTTTACAAAAAATCTTACTTTGTGAATTATGTAAACTATTCGTAAAATGATTCATTTCCCCCTCTTGATATTTCATAATGATTAGATTATTATAGAGCCACATCAATTTATTGTCAATTTAATAAATGCAAAAATTTAATTGTAATCTTGCATGCAAAGTAAAATGCGTATCAATCATTCATTTTTTTTCGTCTTTAATTTTTCACAAATTCTTTTTATTTATTAAATTTCACCAAAATGCAAAATTTCCCAATGAATGATTGTCGAATAAATAAAATTAAGATTTTATACATTATGTTGATGGCTAATTTTAGTACTACGCAGTTTTTGGGCATGGTAAAATTACAATTTTGAAATAAAGCTTGTTTAATGTTTTAGTTACCGTATTCTATATAAAAAATTTCACTAATTGCTAAGTTCAATGGCTTTTTGTGTTTACATCAAAAAGTATTCCAGAATTCAAAATGTAGTTGATAAATAAACTCTGCTTAGGTTAGTGTAAAAGTTTTGATTTAATTTTAAAAGAAATACTTCAAGTGAAATTGTATGCTATTTTTTTTCATGGTGTCATTAAATATTTTTGTTTACCTAATCATTACTTTAGTGCATTTATTTACTGACAAAGTGAAATAATGGCAATAGTTTTGTCTTAATTTAAAGTTTTATAAATAATACTATTTCACACTAAACTTAATATACAAAACCGCCTTTGAATTAATTATTGATATTGTGGGGAGTTAAATCTTAGACTATGTCAACCTTCATCTATGAAAAGGTACCTCTGGTAGAATCAAGTTAACATGTCTTACATACTATTGAATTCGTATTTATTATTTGTAGTGGTAGGTAGTTACACCACATTACTCCCCTTCCAGAATTTTATCTGGGATAGAATTCGATGAACGATTACCACTAGTTGATTCATGCTATTAATATATTTAGTTAATTTTGCTCATTATATTTTTGCTTCATTTTTTTCTATGGCACTTTGCTCATTATTTATTTTTGTAGCATTTCGCTCATTTTTTCTTTATTATTGTTTATTGACCGGAAGACTTTAATTAATTCACCGGATTTTTTTTCCGAGCATTTTATATTGACAGCAAATCAACTGTTTTAATGTGGACCATCCAACGAGGTAGTTTGTTGAGTTTTCTGCGAAATGGGCGTTACTGCATGTTCAAATCACGTTCGGGTCACCAATGTGGGGAGTTAAATCTTAGACTATGTCAACCTTCATCTATCAAAAGGTACCTCCGAATCTTGCTATCCAACCGCTATAAAAAAGTTCTTGATATCGTTTCTGCAGTAATGTTTTTCAACGGAATAGCTTCCATCCAGTTTGTATATCTGTCTATACATGTTAAACAGTAGGTGTTACCATTTGATGGTGGCAGTGGACCTACAATGTCAATATGTACTTCTTGAAATCTTCCTGATGGTTTCTGAAATTCACCTATTGCTGTTTTTGTATAGCGGGTAATTTTTGATTTTTGGCATGGAATGCATGATTTCGCCCAAAGCTGGACATCTTTCCTTATATTTGGCCATATAAACTTCGAGGAAATTAATTTCATTGTAGATTTAATTCCTGGATGGGATAATCCGTGAAACTGTTGAAATATCTTCATGCGGAACTTTTTAGGTACATATGGTCTGATCTGCTGAGTTGAAGTATCACACCATAGGTATTTTCCAGATGGAAGTGAATACTTTTTAAATGACAAGCTTGTTGATTTTTGACATGTTTGAAATTCTTCATCTTGTTCTTCTGCAACTAGGTCATAATCCATTACGGCAATTTCCTCAATTCTTGATAGAGCATCCGCTACTACGTTGCCTTCTCCTGCAATATATTCAATTTCTGTTGTGAATTCGGAAATATATTGCAGTTGTCTAATTTGGCGTGGAGGTGCTTTATCTGACTTTTGTAAAAATGCGTAGATTAATGGCTTGTGGTCAGTATACACAGTAAATTTTCTGCTTTCAAGCATATGTTTGAAATATTTAATAGATAAATAAATTCCGAGAAGTTCTCAATCGTAAGTACTGTAATTTTGTTGTGCGTTATTAAGCTTCTTGGGTAAAAATCCAATCGGCTTCCAATTACCATTTTCAAGTTGTTGTAAAACTGCTCCCACTGCATTATTTGAAGCATCTGTGCACAATGAAAGTGGTAATTCAGAATTTGGATGAGACAAAACAGCAACATTTGCCAAAAAAATTTTTACATTTTTCAAACTGTTCAATAGCTTCCAAGGTACTCCGTACTCGGCAACACTGCGGCAAACTGCTCTTTGTCAATACTGAAACTCACTGTTATTTGATCAATTATTGAACCCACATTTTTTTCTTCAGATTCTGGAACCTCCTATTACTCTATCAGCAAATGATCTCTCGGCGATATGATCATTACTATAAACCAATTTCTTTTAAACGGTTCTATATTTTGATCACATATCGAACCGCTGTTGTTCATTAGTTCACAAAATTGCTATCAATCTATACACGAAATATTCATACGATAGCAAGTTGGTACACTCATAATAATTCGTTTGAGCCAACACACTCTCTTTTAATTAATACTAAAATGTACCACTGATCCAACCGACTCTGCTCTTTGTCAATGCTGAAACTCACTGTTATTTGATCAATTATTGAACCCACATTTTTTTCTTTAGATTCTGGAACCTCCTATTACTCTATCAGCAAATGATCTCTCGGCGATATGATCATTACTATAAACCAATTTCTTTTAAACGGTTCTAGAACGTACTATATTTTGATCACATATCGAACCGCTGTTGTTCATTAGTTCACAAAATTGCTATCAATCTATACACGAAATATTCATACGATAGCAAGTTGGTACACTCATAATAATTCCTTTGAGAGAGTTGAACACTTCTCTAACTAAAGTCATTCGTAAGATGGCTAGCTCCATTGCGTATCAAATGATAGAGTACTAATTAAAAGATAGTGGGTTCAATTACTGTTGAAAAGACAGCGGGTTCGAACAGCTATATAATGTGGGGGTTAGCGAAATAATCGATACATAAAGAGTTGATTCAAGAACAGATATAGAGTAGGTTGTTTGAACAATGTTAAGGCTGTTCACAAATTGATAAGATGATAGTGGGCTCGAGTACTAATCATATGATTTAAGGTTCGAAAGCTGATCACTTGTAAACTGGCTCGAGTATTTATTGATTCAATTAGTAAAGGTTTGATAATTCTTTCAAAATTCCATAAAGAGATTGTTGGTTCGGATGCTAGAACACGCCGCCATTTAATCAATTTTTAGATCCACTCACTTTTTATTAAGACACGAGTGCGGTACTATTTGATAGATAATCGGTCTAATAACTTTTAATCGGTTATAGAACTTGTTATTATTGGACCGGTACTCAACCCACTACCTTTCAAATGGTCCCCTAAATGAGTTAGGGGAAGAGAATGAGTCTCTTTTGATCAGTTCTCGAATCGACTTTCTTAAATTGATTCTCTTAATCATTATCATATGCGGTGAATAATCGAACCTGCTATCTTTGATCAACAGTTGAATACACAATTTTTTTTTATTGGAATTTGCTTCTGTTATCATTTTAACAGCCTTTTGAACCACTGTCTTTTGTACAATACTCGAAAATACTGTCTTTCGAACCCACCTTCATTTTAACGCATTTCGAACCTTATCTTTTTATGGCTGGAGCCTGCTATCTTTTGATTAATTAAGTCGCAATTTTTATGGGGCCAAATACCTGCTTTCATTTGATAAGTATTTTCATCTACTGTTTAATAATTATATATACCCGCTATCTATTTACTAGCACTCGAACCAACACTTTTCATCCGGTCTCAATACCGGCATTTTTCAAACTCGCTATTAATTGATCAGTACTCTAGTTCTTTACCTCTCTTTTAATCAATACTCGAACGCGCCATTTCTTTTGAACCGACTTTTTTCATCAATGTAATCATTTGATCAATTATTAAACCTCCTATTACTTGACCAGAAATTGATCTCACAATGATTTGATCATTACTATTTCAATCAGTTCTCGGTTGCGATATTTCTTGATCATATATCGAAAAATGGTGGGATTGAATATTAATGGACTTAAATTCTGAACAATAACAAATTGACCAAATGGTAGAAATTTCTAACCCTAGTTTACAAACAAATCAAATAAGTACATATGTTAGTGGATTCGTGTACTGAACTAAGCAATAGGTTTTATTTTTGATCTAATGCTAGTGAGTAAGTAACGAGAAGCTGTGAGTCGATCCGAAAACATGTCAAAAGATGGTGAGTTTGAGGATCAATACAGAGTAGGTTCGAGAAACGATTAAGAATAGTGGATTTGGGAACCAATGTTTAAAAAAATTTATTTACTTTACCAATAAAAAGAAAGTGAATGTATATTTTAATCCGAGATAGTCTGTTAAAATCGTTCAAATGATAGCAGTAAAAGCCAGGGCTAAAGAGAAGGGCTGGTTCACTCCTTTAAAGAAACTCTCGCCGCGCCAATCCTCCGATTTTCTCTAGTGACGTCACTTTGGCGCAAAGCTCGCACTTTTACTTCAAGAACAGAGCGTTCGGCCTTACTAGCTCTAACTAATATTGGAAAATTTCTTTTTGTGACATATTCTAAGACATTTGCTATTTTCTATAATGACTTTCCTCAGTTTTTGCAGTGAATTTACAAAAATTTAAAACTATTAACAAAATGCCAGTTTGCGCGATTGCAACTTGCAAAAATTCTGATAGAAAAACAAAAGGAAAAAATATAATTTTCGGCGTGTTCCCTAAAGTAAATGAACAACTATGTAAAGAATAGATTCCGAAATGACACAGTTAATATAAAACAGCAATACGTTTTTTCTATCGTTAAGAACTTTTATAAAAATTCATTATCTAAATAGAAACCGCCTCGTTACTTCAAAAAGAAAGGCAGGTGAAAAAAATTAAAAAATGGATTAAGTCAAAGAAAATTAAAACGTAAGTAAAAAGTTTAAATAAAATATATAGTGTATAGTTGAAATTCTCCTAATTTCATAACATATTTTTTAATGTAGTTATTCTAAATATTTATGATTTTTTTTAAAAATTATATTCTCTTAAATTTAAATATCTATAAATTGTATCATCTTAAATCTAAATATCTATAAACAATTGTAAAAATTCTAATGTCATTATGAACCTAAATTATTATTTTGTTTCAGTAATTAGCGTTTAAGGTTGATGTTTTCTAATGATTAAGTAAGGACAAATTGCTATTAACGGCATATTTTAAAAATCCGGAATTCTAAATTTAACTAAACTTATTGTTATGAAAGAATATGTAGATAAAAAAGTGTCGATATGCGCTTTCATTTTTCTTAATAATTAAAGTTAAAACTGAACTTTTTAAAATAAAGTATTTATAGTGTCATTTTCCCCAACGAGTAAAATATTTTTATAAGTTTAAAATGGCATTTTTTTAATATAATGGCCAAGAAAGTTTTTTTGAGCTATGTTTATGAACAGAAATAATGTGTTAATTACGTAAAGTTTGAAAGCTAATAACCAGAAAAAGTCAAACTTATTTTTGCAAAGAGAAAGATGCAAAGTTATCATAATATCTTTGCTTGCGATCACCGAGATCTATGGACACAGTGACGTCATGAGGAACTTCAGCTCTAAGAGCGGAGTGAACTAGCCCTTCTATTCTCTTTAGCCCGGAGTAAGAGCAGGGGTTTCATTATTGATATAATGATCATGGGCACAAGTACAGATAAATTCTCTTAATCCGGATCAAATTTTAGCGAGTTCGAGCATATTCTATAATGATTAACGGAAAATAGAGGGTTCGATTATTCATCAAACGTATAGCCGTTTGTCAGTTCGGGTATTTAAATGAAGGGAGTTGAGAAAGTGTAAAATTGATTGTGAGATCCAGGTGTGTTTAAATGATAGTAAGCTCTAATGCTAATCAAATGGTAGTGGGTTCGGGTAACGACTAAAATAAAGGCATTTCAAGCAATGATCAAATGATTGTAGAGATGTGATAAAATTATTGTAGATATCAGTAACGAAAATAAATAGTAGGTCCTATTATTGATCTAATGATAGTAATGAAAAGAGAGTGAGTACGAGATATTAGCATGCGAACAGACACTGTATGTATCGGTTCTCTAACCCCTACATTTTATCAGTGTTTAACTTCGCTATCATTTCAACAGTACGCAAATTTATTTTTATTTGATCCGTAATCGAACTTACCATTTTTGGTATATTACACGATCTTTCTGTTATTACATGGATCTACATAACTGGGTTGTTAAACTGGGGCTTACTATTTAATAAGAGTATTTTAACTTACTATCATGTGATCAATAATCGTACTCACGCTCATTTGAATATTTTTCGATCGACTTTCCATTTGACTAAATTTTTGTTTTCTTTTTTTAATACTATGCTCGAACACGCAATTCATTTAAAGGTATTTGAACCTATTATAATTAAATTAGTACATGAGCCCTCTGTCATTTAATCAATAATGCGACCGGCTATTATATGTGTGATACTATAAGATTATTTCTTAAATTCTAGAGCACACAAATTCATTATCAGCAATTGAACGCTATGATTTGGTCATTATTTGGGCCGATATTTTCAACACTTTTCTAAACTGCTAAACCATTTAATTGTTAACTTTGAATTACTTTTCTTAACTCGCACCCGCTTTCTTATGATCAATAATCGAACCCTCTACCACATAATCAGTATTCGATCTTACTATTATATGAACATTACCTGATAATACTAACAATTGGCACGTTTTTAACTTACCTTTGCGCATCACTCGTTCCCTATAATAAATGATACATTCCATTATTCAACAGTATTTGAATCTGCTAACATTTGATCAGTACTCATCTATTATCCTCGTGCATCATCTATTATTTGATTGTTAACCGAACAATCTGTATTTTCATAATTTTTTGTGCCGATTAACGATTTTCTAACCGTTCCAAATACTAACTTTTTAACCATTCTCATTTGTTAAACTCTAGCCAATAAACTATTTATCAGTTCTCTATCCCGCTCACATGTGATCAATCGAACATTATCATGCGATCACTTTTTAAAACATTTTCTTTTGATGAACTGGAAACTTTTATTCATGCCTAATATCATTGCAATGCTCGTTCGCACTATTATTTGAACCACTTATTTTGTTAAATATATTAAATCGTTTACTTATTTAACGGTTGACTATCATTTCGTTAGTAATTAATCTAACCCATTATTTGATCATTACTCGAGCCTACTAACATTTGAACAGTATTCGACGTCAGTGTCCTTTTGAACACTTTTTTAAATTGCTCGTTTTGTTAACTTTTTAAAATCTGTTAAACCATTTTCTAATGTTAACCACGATCCCATTAACCGTTTATCACTAGTCAAACCTGCTATCATATGTTCATTGACGAGCCTACTATTGAGTACTTGCACTACACAAGAACTAATTTACCCATATGTGACTTAATCTTTATGGCGAATGGCCAGCGAAAATGGCGTTGAGTTAAGTTTCTCTACATAAGTAAGAATGCTAATTAACGTTAATTACCTACCGAGCCGCATCGCACATCGTAATTTTCAATCATCGTAATTGATAATCATCAAAATTTTTGATGATTATCAATTGATGGACCAACATAATCTTGATGGTAACCAACCAAAGTAAACATCACTTCAACGTAGGAATTTGGACTTATTTATGAAGATCCAACATAGGAATAAGCAATTTATTCTCATGATATATTCCTGAGGATCAACAAGAATCCCCATTAAACTATCATGAAAATGTATAGTTAGAACTATCACGGGTTGTTGGTCCATGAGAGTTAAACTTCTTTTAATTATTAACCATATTAGTATTCAAGTAGCATTTTCCACCATGGAATGATAGAAATTTGTTGGCATTGCAAAAACTATGAACATATAATGGATAATGGTGACCATCAAATGATGTTGGACTATCATGAGTCGCACTGAAACCAACATAAACCTTCACAATTTTTTCATTTTATTTTGGGTTTCTCCGGACTTATAAAGCAGGTAAGTGTTATATTTTTATAATGGAAAATTTACAAATAATTTTTTTTCTTTTAATTTGAATATACAGTACACTCTCGATTATCCGTGCTCGGATTATCCGGTTTGCGGATTATCCGTGCTCATTCCGGAGTCGCACAAAAAATTTAAAGAGAAACATTTTCAAAATGAAAACAATTTGATTCATGAAGTTATAACACTTCCAAATTTTTGGAAATCAATATTCGTTATTGGATTGCAGTATATGGAATATCAGCAGCATGGTCAAAGGTAAAATCGTCTATATTATCACGATCGTGGAGAAAGATCATACCGCTTGATGAATAATCTTCTTCAGATATTCAAGAAGAATATGATAACAGTATATTCGAACAAGTAAAAGAAATCTACGGTTTCCAAATTCTTGATGAAGAAAAATTGGAAGATTGGTTTCAAAGTGATGCATGTGAGCCTGGCTTCCAGTATTTGACACATGAAGACATCGTTATGTTGTTAAATCAAATAGTGATGATAGTAACTGATGCAGAAGATGTAATAAATGAGGGAAATACAGTTTCTGCTGCTCTACAATCTGTGGAAACTTTATTAGATTGTATAGGAGAATTTGATTACGGTGACATTACTACGGTTCGTAAAACATGTGTTAATATGTGGCGCATTACACATTTTTTTTAAAGGAAAATTCCAATTTTGATGTTATACAGGATGCAAATGTCAATAATTTTTATATTTTTTTGTACTGATATGGATTTTTTCCTTAATAAAAAGAAGTTTTCGAATTATCCGTGTTTTTCGATTGTCCGTGCGACCTATCCCGGTGATTAACCCGGATAATCGGGAGTGCACTGTAGTTGTATAGAATAGGGTATAGAATATATATGGAATTTGTATAGAATAGGGTATGCAGAATGGTTTTCTAGGTCTGATTAAGACTAAGATTAAAAGAAAAAAAATTAAATTAAATGTGCAAATCTTTCATTTCAAAATATTTCAAATTGTTTACTCATGAGCATTCTTTATTAAACAGTTTTTAGTTTAAAAGTAATGTTTTCTTTATTAAAAATTTAAATTCTTCTAAAAAACTTTTTTTTAAAATTAAACGACAAAAGATTATATGTTTCAGCATGCTTTACATACTTTAATGTTTGAAGTAATTCGATGATATTTGAATACTGCTGTTAAATTTTTGCATACAGATGTGAAGAAACACACCTCAAAATAGAAATAAAAAAATATATAAAAAACAATGAATGCATTGAAATAAGTTTAAAAAAAACGTTAATTACATGCGCATTAATTTATTTTTAAAGTAAAAAGTTGATGCTTTCGCCGCCGACTGAATCAATCACCTCAATCTTAGTAGCAAATAGTAGTCAATCTTAGTAGTCTTCACCTCAATCTTAGTAGCAAATAGTCGCATTTCTTTTGCCAAAGGAGGACCTGTAACTCTTCTTTACCAGGAAATTAAATGCGACCACCTGAAATTAAAAATAGAGAAAAAATAAGAAATAGCAATCAAATCACAAAATAAAGTTAATAAATTCATGATTTTTTTTTGTTTTACATTATAAATGTGTACAGTGCGCAAAAAAAAAAAAAAAAAAAAAAAAAAAAAAAAAAAAAAAAACAAATATCACCCTGAATAAATTTTGTCTAAATGATGGGAGATTTTCTCGAA
The DNA here is from genome assembly GCA_949128135.1 of Parasteatoda lunata. Taxonomy (NCBI): domain Eukaryota; kingdom Metazoa; phylum Arthropoda; class Arachnida; order Araneae; family Theridiidae; genus Parasteatoda; species Parasteatoda lunata. The sequence goes on from OX421970.1 coordinate 111,571,097, forward strand.
ATCGGACGCAAAAACGCACTTTCCCTGAATACACACATATTTTTTATTTTTATTTATTTATTTATTAAAATTTTTTTTTTTTTTTTTTTGCATATTTGAATTCTTAACCTTCTAAATACGCTTCATTATTGATATTATGACTCAAATAGTTTAGTTAGGAGAGCAGATGAAAGTCCTAAAAATTCGTTCCCTAAAAATTCTTTTCACTTTTAGCGTTTTTAGTCATGCTTTAAAGACTAAGTAAAATTGCATTCATATTTTTGTAGACGGATGATGGGTTAGAGTTCCCTTGCTGTTAGGCTAACCGTGGGAGGTTTCAAGGTCTTCCTCTACCTTTCACGTAACGCAAATACTCGTTAGTCCCATCAAAAAGCACTCCACAAAGTCAAATTTCTCCCAATCCAGGAGTTCCCTTGTCTTTTGGATTGGGTTCAAAATTATAAGGCTACGAAGTTGAACATTAGTAGTCGTAAACCCATAACATTGGGTCGGCTGTTCAACGACAGTTATAAAATTATAAAACTACAGTAGTATACAGTAGTTTCGCTACTTGTAGCTCGCTGATTAAGACCACTGTTCAAAAAATATTATTATTATTTTTTTTTTTTGCATCTGAACGGGTACTAAGCATTAAAACAGGAGGGCCCTCATATTTTTTTTTTTTTTGTTCCTCATAAACATATCCTCCCTGTTACTAGAGAATTTCCGTATTTTCAGAAAATATTTTTCTTTCCTAGTAGTAACAGAAATTATGCATTAATACATTACATTGAATAGAATTTTGTCCACCATTACATATGAACAATTTAGACAGTTAAATGCGAAAAGATATCATTAATAACTTTAGTTTCAATGATTAGATTTTCACAGACAAAGTATCAATCTTAATGGTTCCATCAGATGAAATCACCCTTTATGAGTTCCAATCTTAATGGGTGGAACCAAATATACTAATTAATTAGTGTTAACTATTAATTAAATTGCGGAATCAAACACAAAAAAGTACTTTTTCTGAATAACCATATATTTGTACATATTTGGATTTTTGACGGTTGAAATCTTGGGAGGGGGTAGCCGCAATCTAGTAAATATAGTTCTAATGATTATTTTTTTATAGCCATCGTTGAATACCGACCCAAGTTTTTTGGGGGTTTACGACTACTAATAACAAGCTTTATCCCGTCCCGCCCCCGTAAGGAGGCATCCGGGGACACTTCGAAAGTTCGAAGTGCGCGCAACAGTTCAATTACAATGGCAAACATATTCAAAATTTCAAATTAAAGTTTTAACAAATAGGTAGAATATTAAATATGAAATCCAGAAAACAGTGCTACTTAGAAATAGACCAAATGCAAACAAACATTACAGAGAAAAATCAGTAACAATTGAAGAGATATTGATGTCGCATCTTCAATAGGCATGCAAAGTTAAAAAAAGGAAACAATTTCACATGGTTAAATATAGGATGTTTGTAACTCAGAATATAATTACAGCTGGCACAACAGAACTAATGGTAGCAAATTCCGGGATTTACGACTACTAATGTTCAACTCCGTATTCTTGTAATTTTGAACCCAATCCTGAAAACAAGGGAAATCCTGGATTAAGTATAGGGAAAAATTAACTTTCGTGGAGCATTTTTTTTCTTCTTTTTTTGATGGAAGAACCCGCATTTGCGTTACATAGAGAGAAAAACCATTAAAACTTGCAACGGTAAGTCTGACGGCATCATAAATCAGTCCGAATTCCTATATTGGGGTAATGGTTACTTATGTTGTTTACCATCAAAAAATATAATGGATATTGTTAGAATTATTGATGGTTACCATCAATATTTTGTTGGAAAAGCATAAAACTTTTTTAACTTGGGTCATTTAAGGAGAGAATGTTTGGTAAGTAATTTTTGTTGATTGATAGCGTAACATTCTGAAATCTCAGAAAAATGTTCAAATATCAGCATATAAGTATTCAAATGTAGCAAGTATTTTGGGACAGAAGGAGTATAAAGGTGTGTGTGAACAATATCTTTTTTAATTTTTGAACAAATGTTCTACTTAAAATAAGGATGAGTGCTGATAGCTAGTTTAAAATAAACTATCTATAATTTTTAGCTTAAAATAACGATGAGCGCTGACATAAAGTTTAAAATAAACTATCTCTAAACTCTAATAGTCTGATAATGACATCCGTTGTGCAGATTGAGATATACATAAGAAATAGATTGTCTAAACCTTTTTTTGAGTATTACTTTTTAACACTATCAGCCTGGATATACAACGAGGAAATAACATGCAAAACTTCGTCATTTTGACAGGAGCGAGATATTTCGGCGGCTCTTCTGACTGAACTAATTTCTCAATCACGGCTACTCCATAATTTGAGAGTAAAAAGAAAGAACGTTTATTCAAAGGAATTAGGTTTGTTTCCCTAACTTTTTTTTCCGACCGTTATAAAATAACCAATAGATATTATATATTTTTTTAAAAAAAATCGCGATCTCAACGCGAGAATACACCCTCTTATTGAGGTAGAAATTTTCAGGTTTCTATTTATCAAGTTTTCATTCAGTTCCATCATCGGTAGGCTTTTTTCCACCAGCAAATGGGAAGCAAAATTTCTCTAAGAAAATAACTGAAGAACCTGAAAAAGCAATCGAGAACTTCCGTAAATCATTTTTTAACAGAGCGTAAATAACATTTCAAGTCATTTACTTTCATTAATGCTTTCCTTATCAATGAACTTCCAATATCATTTCGGTAGACTGAGAACTTTTGATTTGGTGATCGCATACTATTACGGATACTTATTACGGCAAAATAAGTTTTTTAAAGTTCAATTCAGTGTAATTTTAAATGAAGATATTTAAGTCAATTACCAAATTAATATCAATGAATAAATGAGATTTAAGAACGTGTAGAACAGTTTTTTGATTATTCTTTATAGAAAAGTACATATTTCTGAATATATATAATTCGGAAAACAACAAACAGTAAAGGATCATTACTTGAAATAGTACATTTGTGTTGATTATTAATAAATCTTTAGTGTTTTCTTGGTAAGTATTTTTTAATTTTGAATGATCAATTTCCACTAGAATTCAGCTATTCTATTTTTAAGTTACGATTTGAAATTCGTATCGAGACTTTAAAATTTTATAATCATTTTAAATTTATGAAGTGATTATCTATGTATATATTTGAGAATACAATTTTCAAATAAACGAACATTTTATTTAGGATATCTCCGGACTTATACAGCAGGTAAATGTTACGATCTATTAATAATAAGTATGCTTGCAAATAATTTTTTCTTTTAAATTGATGATAGTTCTATGAAAAATGTTTTTCCAGGTCTGATTAAGAACTTTAAGATTTAAGAAAAAAAAAAAAATCAACTCACTATTAAAATCTTTCATTTCTATTTGAGAAATTTTTCGGGAAAATTTTATAAATATAAGCATTCTTTATTTTAAGTTTTATTTTTAATATTTATTATTTTTATTGAAATATTTATTTTTATTAAAAACTTTCTATAAAAACTGGAAAAAAAAAAATTTTTTTTTTTAAAATTATATGACATAAGATTATATGTTTCGATATTTTATACATACTTTAATGTTTGAAGTAATTTGATTCAGAAATTTATAGGATTTAAAGTTTAAATAGACTTAATATTAGATCACTAAATTTAGTCGAAGAATTTCTCGAGAATTAGGATTTCTCTCGTACAAGAATATTGATACATATTTTTTTATTTAATTCATTTTCAAATATTTTTCCATTGTGCTTTATGTATTCCTTCTTTAAAAAGCACGATATTCTATTTCGAGATCTATATTTTATTTTCTACCCTGCGTAAGAAGGAATATCAACATTTTTGTTTTTTCAAATTTAATAAGCCATAATAAAAAAGGGACGTAACCAGTGGTCGGCGGTAGCGCACTACAAGTGACGATTTAATTTTCGAAAAAAAAAACAACTAGTTTTTTTGTATTGCATTGCAATATAGTAGTAGTTACAGAATAATATGAAAAAGAATTAAAAGATCATAAAATCAATTTGCATCCTGCATAGTTGTATTAAGAAAAATATCAAACAT